>JAPTMU010000560.1:0-20247 GCA_028583405.1 Pogonophryne albipinna | reverse complement strand
TACAGGTATTTGTTTTCAAAATGTAAGAAGTAGAAAGTACAGGTATTTGTGTTCAAAATGTAAGAAATACAAAGTACAGGTATTTGTGTTCAACATGTAAGAAGTAGAAAGTACGGGTATTTGTATTCAACATGTAAGAAGTAGAAAGTACGGATATTTGTGTTCAAAATGTAAGAAGTAGAAAGTACAGGTATTTGTGTTCAAAATGTAAGAAGTAGAAAGTACAGGTATTTGTGTTCAAAATGTAAGAAGTAGAAAGTACAGGTATTTGAGTTAAAAATGTAAGAAGTAGAAAAGTACAGGTATTTGTGTTCAAAATGTGAGAAGTAGAAAGTACAGGTATTTGTGTTCAACATGTAAGAAGTAGAAAGTACAGGTATTTGTGTTCAACATGTAAGAAGTGAAAGTACGGGTATTTGGGTTCAAAATGTACGAAGTAGAAGCACAGGTATTTGTGTTCAAAATGTAAGAAGTAGAAAGTACAGGTATTTGAGTTAAAATGTAAGAAGTAGAAAGTACAGGTATATGTGTTAAAAATGTAAGAAGTAGAAAGTACAGGTATTTGTGTTCAAAATGTAAGAAGTAGAAGACACAGGTATTTGAGTTAAAAATGTAAGATGTGAAAGTACAGGTATTTGTGATCAAATGTAAGAAGTAGAAAGTACAGGTATATGTGTTAAAAATGTAAGAAGTAGAAAGTACAGGTATTTGGGTTCAACATGTAAGAAGTAGAAAGTACAGATATTTGTGTTCAAAATGTGAGAAGTAGAAAGTACAGGTATTTGTGTTCAACATGTAAGAAGTAGAAAGTACAGGTATTTGTGTTCAACATGTAAAAAGTAGAAAGTACAGGTATTTGGGTTCAACATGTAAGAAGTAGAAAGTACAGGTATTTGTGTTCAACATGTAAGAAGTAGAAAGTACAGGTATTTGTGTTCAACATGTAAGAAGTAGAAAGTACAGGTATTTGAGTTCAACATGTAAGAAGTAGAAAGTACAGGTATTTGTGTTCAACATGTGAGAAGTAGAAAGTACAGGTATTTGAGTTCAACATGTAAGAAGTAGAAAGTTCAGGTATTTGTGTTCAACATGTTAGAAGTAGAAAGTACAGGTATTTGGGTTCAACATGTAGAAGTAGAAAGTACAGGTATTTGAGTTCAACATGTAAGAAGTAGAAAGTACAGGTATTTGGGTTCAACATGTAAGAAGTAGAAAGTACAGGTATTTGGGTTCAACATGTAGAAGTAGAAAGTACAGGTATTTGTGTTCAACATGTAAGAAGTAGAAAGTACAGGTATTTGGGTTCAACATGTAAGAAGTAGAACGTTCAGGTATTTGGGTTCAACATGTAAGAAGTAGAAAGTACAGGTATTTGTGTTCAAAATGTAAGAAGTAGAAAGTACAGGTATTTGAGTTCAACATGTAAGAAGTAGAAAGTACAGGTATTTGGGTTAACATGTAAGAAGTAGAAAGTACAGGTATTTGTGTTCAACATGTAAGAAGTAGAAAGTACAGGTATTTGGGTTCAACATGTAAGAAGTAGAAAGTACAGGTATTTATGTTCAAAATGTAAGAAGTAGAAAGTACAGGTATTTGTGTTCAAAATGTAAGAAGTAGAAAGTACAGGTATTTGTGTTCAACATGTGAGAAGTAGAAAGTACAGGTATTTGAGTTCAAAATGTAAGAAGTAGAAAGTTCAGGTATTTGTGTTCAACATGTTAGAAGTAGAAAGTACAAGTATTTGGGTTCAACATGTAGAAGTAGAAAGTACAGGTATTTGAGTTCAACATGTAAGAAGTAGAAAGTACAGGTATTTGGGTTCAACATGTAAGAAGTAGAAAGTACAGGTATTTGGGTTCAACATGTAGAAGTAGAAAGTACAGGTATTTGAGTTCAACATGTAAGAAGTAGAAAGTACAGGTATTTGGGTTCAACATGTAAGAAGTAGAAAGTACAGGTATTTATGTTTAAAATGTAAGAAGTAGAAAGTACAGGTATTTGTTTTCAAAATGTAAGAAGTAGAAAGTACAGGTATTTGTGTTCAAAATGTAAGAAATACAAAGTACAGGTATTTGTGTTCAACATGTAAGAAGTAGAAAGTACGGGTATTTGTATTCAACATGTAAGAAGTAGAAAGTACGGGTATTTGGGTTCAAAATGTAAGAAGTAGAAAGTACAGGTATTTGTGTTCAAAATGTAAGAAGTAGAAAGTACAGGTATTTGTGTTCAAAATGTAAGAAGTAGAAAGTACAGGTATTTGAGTTAAAAATGTAAGAAGAAGAAAGTACAGGTATATGTGTTAAAAATGTAAGAAGTAGAAAGTACAGGTATTTGTGTTCAAAATGTAAGAAGTAGAAAGTACAGGTATATGTGTTAAAAATGTAAGAAGTAGAAAGTACAGGTATTTGAGTTCAACATGTAAGAAGTAGAAAGTACAGGTATTTGTGTTCAACATGTAAGAAGTAGAAAGTACAGGTATTTGAGTTCAACATGTAAGAAGTAGAAAGTACAGGTATTTGTGTTCAACATGTAAGAAGTAGAAAGTACAGGTATTTGTGTTCAACATGTAAGAAGTAGAAAGTACAGGTATTTGAGTTCAACATGTAAGAAGTAGAAAGTACAGGTATTTGTGTTCAACATGTAAGAAGTAGAAAGTACAGGTATTTGTGTTCAACATGTATGAAGTAGAAAGTACAGGTATTTGAGTTCAACATGTAAGAAGTAGAAAGTACAGGTATTTGTGTTCAACATGTAAGAAGTAGAAAGTACAGGTATTTGAGTTCAACATGTAAGAAGTAGAAAGTACAGGTATTTGTGTTCAACATGTAAGAAGTAGAAAGTACAGGTATTTGTGTTCAACATGTAAGAAGTAGAAAGTACAGGTATTTGTGTTCAACATGTAAGAAGAAGAAAGTACAGGTATTTGAGTTCAACATGTAAGAAGTAGAAAGTACAGGTATTTGTGTTCAACATGTAAGAAGTAGAAAGTACAGGTATATGTGTTAAAAATGTAAGAAGTAGAAAGTACAGGTATTTGAGTTCAACATGTAAGAAGTAGAAAGTACAGGTATTTGTGTTCAACATGTAAGAAGTAGAAAGTACAGGTATTTGAGTTCAACATGTAAGAAGTAGAAAGTACAGGTATTTGTGTTCAACATGTAAGAAGTAGAAAGTACAGGTATTTGTGTTCAACATGTAAGAAGTAGAAAGTACAGGTATTTGAGTTCAACATGTAAGAAGTAGAAAGTACAGGTATTTGTGTTCAACATGTAAGAAGTAGAAAGTACAGGTATTTGTGTTCAACATGTATGAAGTAGAAAGTACAGGTATTTGAGTTCAACATGTAAGAAGTAGAAAGTACAGGTATTTGTGTTCAACATGTAAGAAGTAGAAAGTACAGGTATTTGAGTTCAACATGTAAGAAGTAGAAAGTACAGGTATTTGTGTTCAACATGTAAGAAGTAGAAAGTACAGGTATTTGTGTTCAACATGTAAGAAGTAGAAAGTACAGGTATTTGTGTTTCAACATGTAAGAAGAAGAAAGTACAGGTATTTGAGTTCAACATGTAAGAAGTAGAAAGTACAGGTATTTGTGTTCAACATGTAAGAAGTAGAAAGTACAGGTATTTGAGTTCAACATGTAAGAAGTAGAAAGTACAGGTATTTGAGTTCAACATGTGAGAAGTAGAAAGTACAGGTATTTGAGTTCAACATGTAAGAAGTAGAAAGTACAGGTATTTGGGTTCAACATGTAAGAAGTAGAAAGTACAGGTATTTGTGTTCAACATGTAAGAAGTAGAAAGTACAGGTATTTGAGTTCAACATGTAAGAAGTAGAAAGTACAGGTATTTGTGTTCAAAATGTGAGAAGTAGAAAGTACAGGTATTTGTATTCAACATGTAAGAAGTAGAAAGTACAGGTATTTGTATTCAACATGTAAGAAGTAGAAAGTACAGGTATTTGGGTTCAACATGTAAGAAGTAGAAAGTACAGGTATTTGGGTTCAACATGTAAGAAGTAGAAAGTACAGGTATTTGGGTTGAAAATGTAAGAAGTAGAAAGTACAGGTATTTGTGTTCAACATCTAAGAAGTAGAAAGTACAGGTATTTGGGTTCAACATGTAAGAAGTAGAAAGTACAGGTATTTGGGTTGAAAATGTGAGAAGTAGAAAGTACAGGTATTTGTGTTCAAAATGTAAGAATTAGAAAGTACAGGTATTTGGGTTCAACATGTAAGAAGTAGAAAGTACAGGTATTTGGGTTCAACATGTAAGAAGTAGAAAGTACAGGTATTTGGGTTGAAAATGTGAGAAGTAGAAAGTACAGGTATTTGTGTTCAAAATGTAAGAAGTAGAAAGTTCAGGTATTTGGGTTCAACATGTAAGAAGTAGAAAGTACAGGTATTTGTATTCAACATTTAAGAAGTTTAAGAAGTCAAAGTAAAAAGTCGTCAGAAAAATAAGAAGTGGATTAAAGTACTGATACCAGAGAAATGTACTAAAGTACAGTAAATAAGTATTTGTACTCCACTACTTCCCACCTCTGCCTGGCGCTGACCCAGTGCAACAGACTGATCCAGAACCAGTTTACTCCAAAGTACAGCCAAAGTGAAGAGGCATGCGTTAAATATCAACTTAAAAGTAGAAGTACTCAGATCTTGTACTTGAGTAAAGTAGAAGTACTCAGATCTGGTACTTGAGTAAAAGTAGAAGTACTCAGATCTTGTACTTGAGTAAAAGTAGAAGTACTCAGGTCTTGATCTTGAGTAAAAGTAGAAGTACTCAGATCTTGTACTTGAGTACAAGTAGAAGTACCAGAGTGTAGGAATACTCTGTTAAAGTAAAAGTCCTGTTTTCAAAATGTTCCTCAAGTGAAAGTAGAAAAGTATTCTCATCAAAATATAGTGAAAGACAGTAAAAGTAGTCGTTGTGCAGATTGGTCCATTTCAGAATAATATATATGATATGTTTTATAATGATTGATCATGAAAGTGTTCTCAAAGCTGGTGAAGGTGCAGCTAGTTTGAATGGCTTTGTAGACTGCAGGGTAGCTGGTGAAGGAGCAGCTAGTTTGAATGGCTTTGTAGACTGCAGGGTAGCTGGTGAAGGAGCAGCTAGTCTGAATGACTTTGTAGACTGCAGGGTAGCTGGTGAAGGTGCAGCTAGTCTGAATGACTTTGTAGACTGCAGGGTAGCTGGTGGATTTACTCCAGGTGGAACTAAAGTCTGATTCAACACTTGGTTAGATTTCACATCATTCATCCAGATCTGTGAAGTAACTAAAGGTATTAAATACATGTAGTGAGTAGAAGTACACCATGTACCTCTGAACTGTAGTGAGTAGAAGTACACCATGTACCTCTGAACTGTAGTGAGTAGAAGTACACCATGTACCTCTGAACTGTAGTGAGTAGAAGTACACCATGTACCTCTGAACTGTAGTGGAGTAGAAGTACACCATGTACCTCTGAACTGTAGAGGAGAAGAAGAACACCATGTACCTCTGAACTGTAGAGGAGTAGAAGTACACCATGTACCTCTGAACTGTAGAGGAGTAGAAGTACACCATGTACATCTGAACTGTAGTGCCGTTGAAGTACACCATGTACCTCTGAACTGTAGTGGAGTAGAAGTACACCATGTACCTCTGAACTGTAGTGCAGTAGAAGTACACCATGTACCTCTGAACTGTAGTGCCGTTGAAGTACACCATGTACCTCTGAACTGTAGTGGAGTAGAAGTACACCATGTACCTCTGAACTGTAGTGCAGTAGAAGTACACCATGTACCTCTGAACTGTAGTGGAATAGAAGTACACCATGTACCTCTGAACTGTAGTGGAGTAGAAGTACACCATGTACCTCTGAACTGTAGTGGAGTAGAAGTACACCATGTACCTCTGAACTGTAGTGAGTAGAAGTACACCATGTACCTCTGAACTGTAGTGGAGTAGAAGTACACCATGTACCTCTGAACTGTAGTGCAGTAGAAATACACCATGTACCTCTGAACTGCTGTGGAGTAGAAGTACACAGTACCTCTGTAGTGAGTAGAAGTACACAGTTTACCTCTGAACTGTAGTGGAGTAGAAGTACACCATGTACCTCTGAACTGTAGTGCAGTAGAAGTACACCATGTACCTCTGAACTGTAGTGAGTAGAAGTACACCATGTACCTCTGAACTGTAGTGCCGTTGAAGTACACCATGTACCTCTGAACTGTAGTGGAGTAGAAGTACACCATGTACCTCTGAACTGTAGTGCAGTAGAAGTACACCATGTACCTCTGAACTGTAGTGGAGTAGAAGTACACCATGTACCTCTGAACTGTAGTGGAGTAGAAGTACACCATGTACCTCTGAACTGTAGTGGAGTAGAAGTACACCATGTACCTCTGAACTGTAGTGAGTAGAAGTACACCATGTACCTCTGAACTGTAGTGGAGTAGAAGTACACCATGTACCTCTGAACTGTAGTGCAGTAGAAATACACCATGTACCTCTGAACTGCTGTGGAGTAGAAGTACACAGTACCTTTGTAGTGCAGTAGAAGTACACAGTTTACCTCTGAACTGTAGTGGAGTAGAAGTACACCATGTACCTCTGAACTGTAGTGCAGTAGAAGTACACCATGTACCTCTGAACTGTAGTGAGTAGAAGTACACCATGTACCTCTGAACTGTAGTGCAGTTGAAGTACACCATGTACCTCTGAACTGTAGTGGAGTAGAAGTACACCATGTACCTCTGAACTGTAGTGCAGTAGAAGTACACCATGTACCTCTGAACTGTGGTGGAGTAGAAGTACACCATGTACCTCTGAACTGTAGTGGAGTAGAAGTACACCATGTATCTCTGAACTGTAGAGGAGTAGAAGTACACCATGTACCTCTGAACTGTAGAGGAGTAGAAGTACACCATGTACCTCTGTAGTGCAGTAGAAGTACACCATGTACCTCTGAAGTGCAGTAGAAGTACACCATGTACCTCTGAACTGTAGAGGAGTAGAAGTACACCATGTACCTCTGAACTGTAGAGGAGTAGAAGTACACCATGTACCTCTGTAGTGCAGTAGAAGTACACCATGTACCTCTGTAGTGCAGTAGAAGTACACCATGTATCTCTGAAGTGCAGTAGAAGTACACCATGTATCTCTGAAGTGCAGTAGAAGTACACCATGTATCTCTGAAGTGCAGTAGAAGTACACAGCAGCATGAAGGCGTCTCTCTGTGCCCTCAGGGGGACTCCGGGGGGCCTCTGATCTGTGACGGGCAGCTGGAGGGCATCGTGTCCTGGGGAATCAGCTGCGCTAACCCCTACTTCCCCGGGGTCTACACCAAAGTGAGGAACTACGTGGGCTGGATCCAGAGGGTCATCGCTACGTTCTCTCCATGAAGACACGCTGCACACACCATGCTACACTCACTCTGTGGAAACGCCTTGTGGAGCATAGAGCCATGGTTATCCGTCTCATACAGATTAGACCTGTATTTATTAAAATTCATGGGTTTTCATTCAATGTTCTTAAGGAGAAATGAGATGAAGAAATAAATAGTGGTGGACTGATATTGGTTTTAAAATGGCTAATATTGTGTTTGTGTTTTTTCTTTTGCATCTGATACCAATGCAATAATAATGAGACACATGTATTCAACTAGTGTATTGACTCAGTTGGTGTTCGCTTCAGAAGCAGCCAGTCCTCCTACAAAAAACGACCATACAGGCCGATTGTTCATGCCCTTATTACGACCCAGAGACACGTTTTAAAGTGCATGTTGTTTCTTACACGACCACTAGAGGTGCTCTAGTGGTCGTGTAAGAAACAACATGCTTGATTGCAAACGCTCCGAAGGGACGTTTATTCACAAATAAGCCTCTCTGGAAAATCCTAAATGGTGGAATAGTTTGGACATTAAAATGCTTTTTGATTAGATTTCTAGCGAGAAGTGTATTTTGTACTTTTAGAATCCACGTCCAGTGGATGTGTAGGATCTATAGTTTGATAGATATTACGAAGATGATTTGAGGTCTTGCCAGGATAACGTGTATGCAGCTTCCATGTAAAGTTAGCGTGGGTGAAAACAGTTTTTCCGGTCTCGAAGTTTTCATAATAAAACCGGAAGTATTCCCCTCACTGCCAAATGATTACACAGTGATATCTGCATTACTCATCCACTAGAAAACATCAGTTTATCCTTGTTAATTACACAATATTGATTGGTTTAAATTGTGTTCAATGCTTTTGTGTTTTTAACCTTCGATTCAGAGAAACAAATAGGAATTTAGACACTACAGAGTTTCCGAAGACACTACACACTACCCAGAATCCCCAGCTATCGTTTGGGACTATAACATCCACCTTGCTTTACAAACCCCGTGATTAGTCATCGAGCCCTGTGATTGGATGTTGGAGTGGCAGTGCAGCAAGGTTACGCTGAGCGTCAACAGCTCTTTGAAATGGAATGGAGCCATGGCAGACTTTCCAAAACTGGAATTGGACGGGTCCAGCCCAAGCCCCCAGGAAGTGCGCCGGACTCTGAGGAAAATATTCGTTGTGGCCAAACGGCGGTACTACACTTCCGTTTGGTTGCTGGGCCCGGAAACACTTTTTCCCATTGACTTACATTGGGAAAGAGACGTCTGTAACTCGTTGGATAATTTTTTTTAAACTACCCAGTATGAACATTTGTATAGCCCTGCCTTGACGTTATGAACGCGCATCTAACCCACGGGACCGCGCCGCCCGGCACGTTCAAGTTACGTGTTCAGTACTACATGCGTTTTACCCGTTTTACCTTTACCCATGGATGCACAATAAGAACGGACCATATCGCCTTACTGCCAGCCCACGGAGCTGTAATAATGAATATTGCACATGTTTGTGTAACGGAGTTAAAAATGTGTATAAATAATTAGTTAATTAGTTTATAAATCACGATGTACAATAGGTTGTGAATTTTATTTTTATGAGATGTTTCCTTTGTATATTTTTGAGTAATGTTTCTAGTGGGAACACTTTCCCATCATTTTCTAATTCCGGTATGTAACTTCCGCCCGCTTGCAATGTATATCATTTTGTATGTTAAATGTGCTATTTAAGTTAATGACAGTGATTATATATTGTTTAGTAACACTGTGGGTACAATATTAATACGTTTTTGTTAAGTTTTAAACGTAGGAAATAGCACTTTAAGGGATATTATCACCATAGTTTTGGCGCGATTTAGACACGATCACGCCATTTTGATTGTTACCATGGCAACACTTTTTTTGAGTGTTCTGTCTTCTGTTTTCGTAGAGATGTGACATGCAGCGGATGTTAAGAGAATGTTGTGTTCATTCTCACAATAAATGCCAGAAAAGACACCCAGATGCTTCGCTGTCGTTTCCTGATCGATAACAGGTCGCTTACGGTTGTGACCCGTTACATTTGCTGTAATTCATCATTTGTAAAATATTATACTACATGATGTAAATCTTGTACCGTACATTTTGTATTAAACAAAGTTAATAGTCCCGACGTAGATTAACGTCCCTGTAGCTTCTTATTGCACTTGCAATATACCATTAAAGGAGTTGAACGTAGCTGTTTGCTATTACTACCACGCAGGGATAAGCTGAGTGTGCAACCTTTGCATGAGGGCACAACACGATTTGACCCAGTTTGATTCATTCACTATACCAAATGATATCGCCCGGGGAAGTCGTCATACTTACACATATATCAATAAAGATATATGTGTCAAAGCTCTAATCAAATTAACAGTTGTATTAATTGTATTAATTATAAGTGTATATGTATACGTATATATATATATATGTGGTGGCTGTACTCTTCCAGCCGCCTCCCTTGTGTTTGTTTTCCCTTTCCCTGTCTGTGTGGGCGTGGTGGCTGTCACTCCTGGCTCCCGGCTCAAACCTCCACCTGCTGCAATCAGCTGTGCACCCTCCCCTACTACACACCTGATTCCCATCAGCATTTACAAATGCCATATCAGCGGAGGCTCCACAACCTGTCAGCGCCAGATCGTTGTTTAACCCACAGTGGTAAAACTCTCAGCCTTCTTAGCCTTCTTCGTATTATTAGCTATTTTCCTCAACACTGTATATTCTTCTTACGTGTTCTTCTTGTGCTCCAGGAACACTCCGGCCGCCGTGCTGTCATCACCAGCCGCCACCAGTCGCCATTTCCAGCCGGATTACTCTCCACGCTCCTCCACCTCAAAATAAACCTTTTTTCCAACACTCTGCCGTGTCCTCCATTTGGGTCCTCTCGGATAACGTAACAGAACGATCTGGCCAGTATGGACCCAGCGGACACAGGCCACCAGTCCAAGACTGCGGACGAACTCAGCCAAGCCCTGGCCAATCAAGGCGCTCTCGTGGGGCATCACGATACAGTTCTCCGTGAGGTAGTGGAGACTCTCCGGAACCTCTCCACTAACGCACAAAGGATCGGCATGCAAGTAGAACTGCTCACCTCACAGTCTTCTCCCCCACAGCCCGCTGCACAGCCGACAGCCCCTCCCCCCCTCCTGCCGCACCCCTCCATCAGCTACGAGAGGCTGTCATTCCCACACCGGAGCGATACGCTGGAGATTTGGGTATTTGTAGAGCCTTTTTGTTCCAGTGTACGTTATCATACAGATGGGGCTAGGGTAGCATATGTAATGAGTCTGTTGAGGGGGAGTGCTTTAGATTGGGCTACAGCTGTTAGGGAGAGCCAGCCACACATTCGCTGGTCATATGAGACTTTCATTTCCGAAATGGGGCTGAACGAAGCAATTAAAGATGCGCTAGCTGCTAGGGATGATCCAGTTAGCTTGGATAATTTAATTGCCACAGCCATCAAGATTGATAATCGCCTCAGAGAGAGACGTAGGGATAGGAATAGCCGTCACCCCAATCCCAGCTACTCCTCACTTGATCCCCAAATTGGCACTGCCACTACCCCAATCTCCAGATCCTTCCTGACTCCTTACTCGGTCTCATCCCATGGAAATGAGCCCATGCAAGTGGGAAGGGCCCGCCTCTCACCATCTGAGCGTGCTAGAAGGATCCAGGCTGGGGAATGTGTTTATTGCAGCCAAACCAGTCATCTCGTTTCCTCCTGTCCTAATCTGCCAAAAGGTCAGGCTCGTCAGTAGCTGTGGGGATTCTGGCGAGTCCTTCTATCTCTCTCAACCCCCGACCCAGAACGCAGCTAGAAGCCGTGCTTTGCTGCAACCAACAGTCCCTACCCCTGCACGCCTTAGTGGACTCGGACGAGAACTTTTTGGACATTGACATTGCAGCTCAGGCAGGAATTCCTTGCGAAGTGTTAGATTCGCCTCGTAATGCTAATGCTCTAAATGGAAAATTCCTGGCCCAAGTCACTCACCGCACCAAGCCAGTAAACCTCATTCTGTCTGGAAACCATTGTGAGTTTATTCAGTTTCACCTAATTTCCTCACCTCATGCCCCCATAGTGTTGGGCCATCCCTGGTTAAGAACACACAACCCTCACAGATTGATTGGGTAACTGGCAAGATCATTAGTTGGAGTTCTTTTTGCTTATCCTCATGCCTGCAGTCTGCCCTACCGCCAGCAGAGGCCGCATCTCCACCATTCAAGATCGAGCCGCCTGACCTGTCATCTGTCCCCACTGAATATCATAACCTAGGAGAGGTGTTCAGTAAACAGCGAGCTCTTTCTCTTCCTCCTCATCGACCCTACGACTGTCCCATTGACCTCCTTCCCGGGGCCCCTCTGCCGTGTTCGGTACAGTCTCGGATACTTCGCGAGACTGTGTCGGGGTCACCAATGTAGTGCCGAGAGATAGGAGTCGGAGGCGGTGCATCGAAGGTGCGAAGTTGTCTTTATTCAAGAGCAGAAAAGGGCATGTTCTCGGGTCGCAGCCCGGGAAGACAAGAGGAAGAAACCAGGAGGGCACACAATATATATATAGAGGGCAACACATATGCCCGTGCGGAAACAATACCCTTACCCCACAGTTCCGTGGTGAATTATGTCAACCAGTGATCACTACACATGCTTGATGTGAACGAGCCTTTTGGGGGGCGTGGTTAAAGTTGTGCATGCTCTATGAGCACACATACGGGTGGCATGCTGGGTAATCTGTGACGTTTCACTCTCTCAAAAGTTGGGCCATTTCATCTTCATGCGCCAATGAGCAGCTCTCATAGGCATGAATGAGGCCCCGCCTCCCACGCTGTATCCAGTTCTTATTATACATCCATGGTGGAGCCCCCCCCCCACCCCAGAACTACACATGCTGGCTATTCTGTTTCGCAACATGTTCTCTATCTATGGCACGTCTCTATTGGGAGTTGTAGTTTTAAAAGACGTTTTCGTATTTCCCATAATAAGAAGTTGCCAGTATTAAACTGTGTACATCCCTGGAGGTTTAGGGGATAGGAAACACTCACATTTAAAACATATCATTAATACATGGGTGAAATTGCTTGTGCCCATAATGGGCAGCATTAATATACCCACATGCCAGCTAAGGTCAGAAGAGCTTTATGTAACAGCTGGTCTTATGTCTGTGACCCCTCCTGTTGTTCATTGATAAGCCTGAAACATGCACTTGTCAAGGTTCAGAGGCACATTGTGCAAATATGGCAGCAGCCATCGATCATCTTAAGATAAGATATACTTTATTGATCCCAAGTTGGAAACGCTTTTGTTACAGCAGCATGCTACTTTGTTCTACTCCACTACAGTTCAGAGGTCAACCTGGTATTTCTACTCCACTACATGTATTTGAGTCTTTGGACGTCCTACACTAAACTGTTTTATTGTAGAGATCACTACAGTATCTTCTTGATATTATCTATTCTATATTTCTATCATTGACCTTCTACTTTCGCCCTATGAAAGTATGTATGTAATATTTTTTTCATCAAATATAACATCATTTCGCCCGCCTTGGGCATGGTTAATTTCTATGCACTGCAGGTGCATCCTTTCACTCAGCCGAGCTAACTTAGAACATTATTTTGGCCAACTCTGCATCTTTGTGCTGCAGCGTATACTCAAACAGGAAGAGCCCACTGCCTGACTCGGACATGCTGTGGAGTGCATCGAGTCACCTCTGAGAGGGAGTTGGTTGCAGCTAGAAAAGCTATAATATCAACGACAGCTGACGTAACAACGGCTCCGTGCAGCTGATCTGCACCAAAGCACTAATTTCCTTATTTCTTTCTCTCTCTCTCAACCAACCAGTTTCACCTGGTTGGGTTTATTAACCCCAAGATCACCTGGGGCTGTTGCTCTTTGAGCGGTTGCTGGCCCAATAGCACCTGTTGGTGTGCTGCAAGGTAGAGTCTGTGGAGGCTCCGGCGAGGAGGAGGAGGAGGAGGAGGAGCAGGAGGAGCAGGAGGAGGAGGAGGATGCTGGCGGGGGTGGTGCAGGGTGTGGCAACGCAGGTGGTGATGGTAGGGACACAAGGAGCTGTGCCTCGGAGGACAGCGTTGGTGGCGGCCGCCTTGATGAGTCAAGGCTTGGGCTCGCTAACTCAGCCCCGGGGTTTGCTGAGGTCCAGCTTGTGACATTAAGGCGTGCTGCTGCAACGGCAGGTGCAGGGTCGCCAGCAGCTGCATCGGCTGCAGTTCTTTCATCGCTATTTCGTTTTAATAAATCCTGAGACCTTTTAAGTCAATTTCTGTTCAGAGAGCAGATAGAATACGGGAGTTTACCCAACAAAGCTTTATAAATAAACGTGTACCAGTGACTGAGCCTCTGTACAGTAAGTGATGGCAGACCTGCCTTGGCATACAGGGTACAGTGATGAGTTAATGCTTTACAGTTAGTAACAAATCTCAGTGCGCTGTGATAGGCGGCATCTAACTTGTTCAGGCGATAGGCAGGTGCATTCATATAGACCAGATCACCATAGTCCAGCACAGGTAAAAAGGTCACAGAGCCTTTTCCTGGCCTCAAGCGAGAAACAGGACTTGTTCCTGTAGAAGAAACCTAGCCTAACCCTCAGCTTTGGAGGATGAGACGCCTTGATTAGCAGCGGAGGTAGCTGCGCCTATCCTGAACGAATGCCCCGAGATAATTGGGGTGATAAGCCGGATCTAGTGAGAACTTGCTTAAGTAATGTGATGAGGGACGCTAGTGTTAGATCCAGAGAGTGTGATAATAAATGTGTAAGCGATAGTGGAATCTGAGCGGCCGCTATGGCGGATGATCTCATGCAGATATTCCCCCCAAAAACGGAGGATGTGCAATGCACGTCTTTAAGGGACGGGGAAACCGCGGTCGTTGTGAGGCCGGCGGATGCCACGTCCAGAACGGGAGATGATGGCGTGCCGAAGATTATCCGCATGCAAAGTACGGTTTCCCGGTGAGGAAGAGCAATGTCGTTGGAGATGTTTGCTGTATACGTCTTGACGTTTATGTGGCTGCACGCCGTTGGTTAGAGGAACATTAATACCATGCGCTTGATGTGATGTCTAGGCACTCCGGGTGTGTGACTGGGCCAATAGTTCCTCATGATTAGGCACGCTGTGCTCCTGGAGGAGTCTCTTCTTCTTCTTTCTTCTTCTCTTTTCCCAGTTGAGCGGGGTTATAAATTAGTAATGTTGTATTTGAACACTAGATGGCGTAAAGGCAACGCATGAGGGGATCTCCCTGAGCAGTGGGTGATGAACTGGGGAGAGACAACTATTAATATTATTACCCGAATAGCCGGTGCACGCGTAGTTTCTCCTTACTTGGCTCTCGCTTGAGGCTGAAAGACTTCCGCTGAACGGATGATGGGAACTTTAACGCGCGTCGTTAATATCTGCTTTGAAGAGCCAGCCTTGCCTGCACGCTATTAAGATTACATTATCTCCGTGCGTAGAAAGGGGGGACATTGACCTTTGTCATCGAGATTGCCCTGAGCATTACCAGTCATGCTAGTAGCCTACGCTAAAGCGAATGGAGTTGTAACGAGCAGTAGCGCTTGAACAAAGTGAGTAGAACGCGACCGCACCTTGAAACATTATACAGTCGGGCAGCACTAAGAGTCTGTTATTGTGTAGGAAACGGTTTAATGCCGCAACGATAGTGCCAGTAGTCAAGATGACTGATTAGCTTGGTTGCTAAGCAACATCACCTGTAGGATGCCAGAGAACCTTAATGACGTTGTTGTGATGCTGACGGCGTAAATTCATACTGAAACACATCGCTAACAGATGGGAAATATTTATAGCTGCTTATATGACAGTCGGACAGTGAATGCTTAACGACGACTGCTGCGTGTGAGTTACAGTGGAATAGCTCCGGTGCACAACGCACTGCAGCGGCGTTTATGCCGCTGAACCACGTGATAACCGATACAACACGGCATTCTAGAAAAGTATAGGTTGAAGAAGTAGTTCTGATTGAATCTGGCTTCGTATGATTGAAAACTACCCGACACGATCCTCCATGTTGTTTGACAGCGGTAAGGGAGAAAAACGGCTACTTAAACAAACGCAGACGCGATATTACACCTTTGAACCTAATCCACCTGCGTAAGGATTTAGTGGATCAGAGACTGTGAACGGATTGGACAGTGCTGCCGAAAATATGTTGTTGTCGCAGATCCAGCCGTTGGTGCACCGAAAAACGGAATATTCTAGTGGAGAAAAGAAAAACGATCATTAAGTCAATAAATCGTTCAATTAATATTGGGAGTGAATTCCTAATTTTAGTATCTGGTCGTGTCATAAACAGGATGTGCAGCGACTTGTCATGAGGAAAAGAAGCCCTACGAAACACCATTCATTTCAGGTACACTGTGATGAAGCTTGAAATTGCGTTAGTTACTGAGCATTGTAATGGGTAGTAATACCCGAACTGCATTAGCAATGCATTACGATCTTCGTACGCAAAGAAATACGTTACTGAAACTCCATACTGTAACACGTTACGCCCGACACTGCCTGGAACTCACCTTAACCCTGAACTAAAGGTAGCAATGCATAGTGTTAAACTTCCTGTCGGCTCCCAGACCGTAGTCGAGGAAACGGGGGGGATGACTCTCTGTCGTCTCCCAGGCAGAAGCAACGCTTCGGGTTCAATAACCCATTTATCGGAAAGACTGAAGAGAGGCGAGCTCTTCTTGGGAGGTCGTTGCATTTATTTAGCTCTTCTGTTTCGGAAGATAGATTCGTAAGATCACGGACCTTCCTTCTGCTGCCTCGTTTACTTCTAGAAAGCATGTATCCCGCTCGCTCGCTCTACCATACCCACGTGCACGTGCACGCGCCACACCCCTCTCTTAAAGGGGTAGCGATCTCACGCTGCATGACCCAATGTCATAACAATATAACGAAACATCTCGTGAATTTGTTGCAACTGCCTTTTGCCAGCGCTACCCTGACGCCTGTTTAAAGTGAGCGCAGGAGGGAGTAGCTTCAGTGGGATGTAGCTTAAGCCCTGCCTGCCTGAAGGAGGGGTTGTGGTTGAAGCCAGAATGGGTAAAACTCCGCATGTGATGAGGACCCGTTCCGCGTGAAGCCGGAAGCGCCGCATTAGGCGGCCCTGATGCCAGTGATGCCTTCTCGAGAGACTGAAGGCGTGCGTCAATTGTTTGCGTGAAGTAGCCATTCCCATTAAGCCGGAGGAACTTCCATGGAGCCCAATTTCCTTGTCTTTATCTCCCGCGTCCGGGTTTGCGTGGCGGCCGGCTGGACCCGCTACCCGACTGGGGAACACCGCCTGTAGCTTAATCCGCAAGACTGCGGAGCTGATGAATAATGCCTGGAGCTGGGACGAAGCCCTGCTGCTGCTGCTGCTGCTTGTGCGTTGACGCCTGAAATGACAACTGACAGGGAGGGGAGAGCAGATTTAAAGGGGTTAGCAGGTGCGATGATTGGCTAGCCGGGGCGTGACGCCCCTGATCACTTATTGAGATAACGTGTGACACCCGATGATATTGTCTTCCTGATTGAACTTACGCTGAGCTACATATGTCCATGTTGTCATTCAAACAGAAATGGGAGTCTACAGAATGCACAATAAACAAATCCAGAATAGGCGGCAGAGTGTGACGCTGTGATTGGTCTAAATGTGGACGAAGACACATGAATTTATTTGCCGTATTTTTTTTTTTAGTTACTATCTGACATCACATACATCGTAGCATAAAAGTTCACAGTTTATTTATAATTAAAAAAATATATTTTTTAAATGTTATAAATAATAAAAAACGTGTTTATTGGGGGAGGGCAGGAATGTCAAATGGGAGGGCTTGGTCCTCCCTGGCATCCCACCATGCCTTGATCTATGAATTCATGTCCGTGACACTCACTGCTGCCCACAGCTGTTTTATAGAAGGAAAACCTCCTTCACTTCATGAAAGTGTTTTAACCACACACACACACACACACACACACACACACACACACACACACACACACACACACACACACACACACACACACACACACACACACACACACACACACACACACACACACACACACACACACACACACACACACACACACACACACACACACACACACACACACACACACACACACACACACACACACACACACACACACACACACACACACACACACACACACACACACACACACACACACACACACACACACACACACACACACACACACACACACACACACACACACACACACACAATGAAATCCCTGACAAATATGAATATACTGTATTCAACTTCATTAAAACGTTATTAACGAGCCTAAACTCAGTAATTCACTAAACATAGTTATATTTTAATGGAGCCTCGTCGGCAGATCAGGATCCCGACGCGTAGCGGAGGGATCTTGATCTGCATGAAGGGTGTTATTTTCCCCATAAGGAACAAGTCGCTGCAAATTATCCCGCTTATTACACGGCCACATTCTCAACAAAGTAATGACATGACTCCCAATATTAATTGAAATGCTTTTATGGATTTAGAAAATGTTTTATTGATTTAAAAAATAGTTGTATGTATTGATTTAAATTGACATGCATCCGCTAAGAAAAATATTCCGTTGTTACTGTTTTTTAAACAGTCTGAATGAAACGGCAGCTCTCAGCTGTGTATTGACACAACTAATGGCCCATCAACCACAGCTCTCTCCCCCCTCCCCCCCTGATCTTTCTTCTCCAGCAGCTACATTAACTGTAGGTTACTCTGAGTGACAAGCTTACAGTTAGACACAACACTGTCATTGCAAGTGACCCTCAGTTAGTTGACTTTTATGTTCAACTGCTAAATTCGTTACTGATAAAAAAGGGCTTCTACTGTACCTTATGACCTTAACACTGGAACCGCCAGAGGTTTTTGTATAGGCCTACCTAACACCGTCAAATCCTGCTATTAGAATGCCATTTTTAACAACATAGGGTGCTACATAACACACTTTCAGGAAAAGTCACGGCCTGGGAGACTTTAATATTTTATTGAAAAAAGTTACATTGCACACACACAACACACATCACACAGATTGACCCGATTGACGGTTCTAGTGTAAAATAAACTCACTAATGAATGAAACCAGTTCAATACGCATTATTCTTATTCTTATCATTCTTTATGAGCGCAGAAATAGTCTTAAAATCAGACCTGTTTTTGAAATGAAACCTGACGGCAGGCAGTTAGCTCTGATCACATGATAAATGCGCCACACCTAATCGCTGGCCAATCAGCCACAGAGCTCCCTCTATACAAATCAAACTGTAGACGGTGTGAAAGCACCTAGTGTTTTAAATAATGGTCGGAATGTGACCTGTGAGCCTTCTGAATTACCGTGGGACAGCACATTCTAAACTAAAATGTTCAATCAATAAAGTAACATCTTATCTTAATAATATCTTCATATTAATAATAAATCATACAGTGTCCGAAAGGGAGCAGGAGGAAGCAAACACAACAATACACTGCATATTAAAGCAAACGATTGTAAAGGTAAAAGTATGAGCATAACAAATAAAGAAGTGTAATTATTATTATGATTATTTAATATATAAAGACTATATATTATTGAATTACAAGATTAGATATACTTTAGTTAATCTAAAATATTGATGTGTTCAAATGCTCTTCAAAACACAAATGCAAGTCCATGAAACTTGTCTTCCTGTATTTGTGAATGAAGCGCCATATCCTGGTTAAAACCTGAAAATCTGGCAACGCCCTCTTGGAAAATAGTGGGAGGGCTTAACATTCCTCGATACTGGTCTTAGGCAGGAAGCTGGAGTCTGAAATGAGGTGCTACATCTGTAGGTGTCCCTTTCTATCAGCTGTGCACCGTTATGGTGTAAACACAGACTATCTACTAATTGGATCAAATATAAAAGTCAGCCGAATTAGTGTTGATACTGCAAGGAGACGTATTGTGTGAAAAGAAATGTAAGATGTTGTTTAATTGCTGATATATTTATGATCCACGTCACGTTTTCAGTTCCTCATGTTTGTCTAGAAGTCTTCTCATCAGGGCTCTATAAATACAGAACTACGGCAGATATGTAATATTTAATGCAGCCGAACCGTGTATTACAATGCCGTTATGACCTCCAAAGAGAAAAGCAAGAATAAAGTATTATTATTTTTTTTTTTAATGCTTTCCAATTTCATATCACATAAACACCAAATCCCGACGTTCATTGCGGCGTGATTTTATCCTATCAAAACCTCTGAAAAAATAAATGTGTCTCTCAGAATCGAAAGAGAAAAACCTATGGGAAAAACACAAAAGCATTGCACACAATTTAAACAAATAGATGTCGTATAATTAACTAGGATAAACTGATGTGTTTTAGTTGAGTGCTGCAGATATCACGGTTACATCATTTGATCATTGGTTTTATTATGAAAACGTCGAGACCAGAAATACTGTTTTCAACCCGTAACTTTACATGGAGGCTGCCGCATGCCTCAAACCATCTCCGTGATATCTATAGAACTATAGATCCTACATATCGACTGGACGACGTGGATTCTAAAAGTACAATATACACTTCTCGCTAGAAATCTAATCAAAAAGCGTTTTAATGACCAAACTATTCCACAATTTAGGATTTTACTTATTTGTGAATAAACGACCATCTGTAACGTTTGCATTCAACGGGAGCACTAGAGGGCGAAAACTTTAAAACGTGATTATAGGTCGTATTAAGCGCTTGAACAAACAACACATTTGGTCGTATGAGTTGGAGGTCTTGTTGTTCAGAAGGTGTGCATTCAATTTAATTAGATTAATAAACAGTGTCAGTGGAAAGTAGCTCAGTCAAA
>JAPTMU010000559.1:0-51352 GCA_028583405.1 Pogonophryne albipinna | reverse complement strand
CCACCACAGTATAGTGATATGTTTAAACTGTCACAAAAACACACGCGTATAACTTTATTTATAAAGTGCTGTGTTTAACAGATACATTGAGTCTGGTAGCATTACCTTTGTTAGCTAGCCAAGATGGCGGTTGTTGATTGTCCAACGTTCCGCTCAACTTTTTGAACGTTAAAAGTCAAGCACTCAAAAAACCACATGTAAGTACAGAAGTAAACTCAGATGAAGCCAAAGTCAAAGAGGTCTCTTCCATTTGTTTTCATTGTGGAGTTTATTGGACGTTTTTCAGAGGGTGTCTGTCACGGTGTGTGCAACAAGCAGGACCCAAATGCAGATTTAAAGTGCAAAACCCTTTATTTCAAGGATAAGTAATAAACATAGACAAAACAGAACACTCACCGGTGAACTCAGTCACAACGAAAGAAGCACCAACACTGAACACAGGAAGAGACACGACTAAATACAGGGAGGGGTAATCAAGGGACGAGAAACAGCTGGGCAGGGGAGGAGAAACACAAGGGCCACAGGTGAACACAATCATATAACGAGACACACCAGGGAACTAACGACGGGAGGAAAACACACAGGGAAAAGGACCAGACAATAACCAGGGAGGAAAACATGACATCAAACACCCAAAACATCCAAAACAACATAAGAGAATCCTGACAGAACCCCCCCCTCAAGGGACGGATTCCAGACGTCCCAAAGAACCACAAAAGTCCAAAACCCCAAGCAGGGTGGGTGGAGGGGGTCCGGAGGCGGGACACAACACTAGGCGCACCAGGGTGGGTGGAGGGGGTCTGGAGGCGGGACACAACACTAGGCGCACCAGGGAGGGTGGAGGGGGTCCGGAGGCGGGACACAACACTAGGCGCACCAGGGTGGGTGGAGGGGGTCCGGAGGACGGGCCCTGAAGGGATCTCGGGCGGACGGCCCGGGGGCAAGGCCAAGTCCAGGGTGGAAATCTCGGGCGGACGGCCCGGGGGCAAGGCAGAGACCAAGGAGGGGGTCTCGGGCGGACGGCCCGGGGGCAAGGCAGAGACCAAGGAAGAGTCAGGGGGCCGAGCATGAGGGCGAAGTCCGCGGCTCTCAGGGGGCCGGGCTCGAGGCCGAAGACCGCGGCTCTCAGGGGGCCGGGCTCGAGGGCGAAGACCGCGGCTCTCAGGGGGCCGGGCTCGAGGGCGAAGACCACGGCTCACAGGGGGCCGGACTCGAGGGCGAAGACCGCGGCTTTCAGGGGGCCGGGCTCGAGGGCGAAGACCGGACAGTTCCGGAGGCCGGGCAGGAAGGCGCTGACGGGACAGCTCCGGAGGCCGGGCAGGACCCGGTGTCGGTGGGACAGGTAACGGCAGGACCTCCACCGGAACAAGACATGGGATTGGCAGGACTCCCAGCAGAAGAGCAGTCTGCGGGACCTCCAAAGGCTCAGGACCTGGGGTTGGCAGGACCCCCGGCAGAAGAGCAGTCTGCGGGACCTCCAACGGCTCAGGACATGGAGTTGGCAGGACCCCCGGCAGAAGAGCAGTCTGCGGGACCTCCAAAGACTCAGGACATGGGGTTGGCAGGACCCCCGGCAGAAGAGCAGTCGGCGGGGCCTCCAACGGGACAGGACACAGGGTTGGCAGGACCCCCGGCAGAAGAGCAGTCGGCGGGGCCTCCAACGGGACAGGACACAGGGTTGGCAGGACCCCCGGCAGGAGAGTAGTCGGCGGGGCCTCCAACGGGACAGGACACAGGGTTGGCAGGACCCCCGGCAGGAGAGTAGTCGGCGGGGCCTCCAACGGCACAGGACACTGGGTTGGCAGGACCCCCGGCAGGAGAGTAGTCGGCGGGGCCTCCAACGGCACAGGACATAGAGTTGGCAGGACCCCCGGCAGGAGAGTAGTCGGCGGGGCCTCCAACGGCACAGGACACTGGGTTGGCAGGACCCCCGGCAGGAGAGTAGTCGGCGGGGCCTCCAACGGCACAGGACACTGGGTAGGGACTTGAGAGGGAACTGGAGAGGGAACTGGAGAGGGGACTCGAGAGGGGACTCGAGAGGGGACTCGAGAGGGGACTGGAGAGGGGACTGGAGAGGGAACTCGAGAGGGAACTCGAGAGGGAACTCGAGAGGGGACTCGAGAGGGGACTCGAGAGGGGACTCGAGAGGGAACTGGAGAGGGAACTGGAAAGGGAACTGGAAAGGGGACTGGAAAGGGGACTCGAGAGGGAACTGGAGAGGGGACTCGAGAGGAGACTGGAGAGGGAACTGGAGAGGAGACTCGAGAGGGAACTGGAGAGGAGACTCGAGAGGGAACTGGAGAGGGGACTCGAGAGGGAACTGGAGAGGGAACTGGAGAGGGGACTCGAGAGGGGACTGGAGAAGGAACTGGAGAGGAGACTCGAGAGGGGACTCGGGAGGGGACTCGAAAAGGGACTCGAGAAGGGACCTGAGAGGGGACTTGAGATGGGACTCGAGAGGTGACTTGAGAGGGGACTCGAGAAGAGACTCGAGAGGGGACCTGAGAGGGAACTCGAGAGGTGACTTGAGGGGGAACTCGAGAGGTGACTTGAGAGGGAACTCGATAGGAAACTCGAGAGAGGGCTTGAGAGGAGACTCGAGAGGAGACTCGAGAGGTTACTTGAGAGGGGACTCGGGTAGGAACTTGAGAGGAGACTTGAGAGAGGACTTGAGAGGGACCTCGAGAGGGGACTCGAGAGGGGACTCGAGAGGGGACTCGAGAGGGGACTCGAGAGGGAACTCGAGAGGGAACTCGAGAGGGGACTCGAGAGGGGACTCGAGAGGGGACTAGAGAGGGAACTCGAGAGGAGACTTGAGAGGGGACTCGAGAGAGGACTAGAGAGGGAACTGGAGAGGGAACTGGAGAGGGGACTAGAGAGGGAACTTGAGAGGGGACTCGAGAGGGGACTAGAAAGGGAACTCGAGAGGGAACTTGAGAGGAGACTAGAGAGGGAACTGGAGAGGGGACTGGAGAGGGGACTCGAGAGTGAACTGGAGAGGGGACTGGAGAGGGGACTGGAGAGGGGACTGGAGAGGGGACTCGAGAGGGGACTCGAGAGGGAACTGGAAAGGGGACTTGTGTCGGTCGGTACGGCGACAGGACTCGGGGAGCTGGTGTTGGCTGGAGAGCCAACAGGAGACGAGGTGCTGGAGTCGGCCGGTACGCCGACAGGACTTGGGGAGCTGGCGTCGGCTGGGGAGCCAGCAGGAGACGAGGTGCTGGAGTCGGCCGGTACGCCGACAGGGCACGGGGAGCTGGCGTCGGCTGGGTAGCCAGCAGGAGACGAGGTGCTGGAGTCGGAACTGGGGCCGGAACCATGGCTGCTGGGGCCAGCACTGGGGCCGGGACCATGGCTGCTGGAGCCCGGGCTGCTAGGTCTGGCCTTGCGACGACTCCTCTTAGCAGCCGCCTGAATACTCCGTGGACCTCCCAAAGCCAGACGAGATCCAGCATACGACTCCTGAACAGGAGCAGGAACTGGGGCAGAAGCATGGGTTAACCCCAGACGGATCCCAGCGAGGCGTATGGTGCCAGGTTGGGATTTGGAAGACAGGGAGCTAGCATGCCAGGAATCACATGTTGAAAGGAAGTCCAAAATCCAGTCAGGTAAGAATTCCACAAAACATGGTTTCTCTGCTGCCAACTGAAGCGCCTCTCCCAGAGCGGCCCTCTTCTGCCGAACACTGGACGCTTCCTTCCACCAATCGAAGCAGCAAGCCAGATAGAAGGTGAAATGCTGTAATTCAACCTCCCATGGATCATCTGCTGGGTCCATTAGTGGTTGGTGCTTTCTGTCACGGTGTGTGCAACAAGCAGGACCCAAATGCAGATTTAAAGTGCAAAACCCTTTATTTCAAGGATAAGTAATAAACATAGACAAAACAGAACACTCACCGGTGAACTCAGTCACAACGAAAGAAGCACCAACACTGAACACAGGAAGAGACACGACTAAATACAGGGAGGGGTAATCAAGGGACGAGAAACAGCTGGGCAGGGGAGGAGAAACACAAGGGCCACAGGTGAACACAATCATATAACGAGACACACCAGGGAACTAACGACGGGAGGAAAACACACAGGGAAAAGGACCAGACAATAACCAGGGAGGAAAACATGACATCAAACACCCAAAACATCCAAAACAACATAAGAGAATCCTGACAGTGTCGTATGTTGTAAACACATGTCATTTGATATTGGGCTCTAAAAATACAATGTAATGTCATTGATTCAAAGGCTTTATTCACATATGCACCACAAATACAATGTGAATCCACCCTAGGCTCCTAACATTGCAAAATAAAATATATCCATCCATCCATCCATCTTCTCCCGCTTATCACGGAGGAAGCAGTTCCAGCAGAGAGCCCCAAACGTTCCTTTCCCCCATCAACCAGCTCTGACTGCGGGTCCCAAGGCGCTCCCAGGCCAGCGAAGAGATATAATCCCTCCACCTGGTCCTAGGTCTACCCCTCGGTCTCTTCCCAGCTGGACGTGCCTGGAACACCTCCCTAGGGAGGCGCCCAGGTGATATCCTAACTAGGTGCCCGAACCACCTCAACTGGCTCCTTTCGACGCGAAGGAGGAGCGGCTCAACTCCGAGTCCCTCCCGGATGACTGAACTTCTCACCTTATCCCTAAGGGAGACACCAGCCACCCGGCGGAGAAAACCCATCTCGGCCGCTTGTATCCGCGATCTCGTTCTTTCGGTCATGACCCATCCTTCATGACCATATTGTATTTACAATATATGTAAAGCATTAAAGACATAACGAGGTGCAATAAAATACTGCAAGTGATCAACTGGTGTGAGTAAATTGCAGGAATAAAACTAGGTAAATGTAAAAATGAAAGTAGAAACTGTGGACTAAACAGATGTAAGTAAAGACACTTTTTTTACATTTGGCCTGCGGGATAAAACTGTCCCTGAGTTTCATACTGCTGATGTTAATCCATTAACACTCGGACGGCTGATGCTACCGACAGCTTCATTTAACCTTTATGTGCCGTCAGTTTAAAGGATACAGTTCACGAGCTTCATAATCAGAGATGCTCCATTGACTCGAGGCCTGTCAGTCATCAGCGTGAATAATGCTGCATGACAGGTTTCATATCAGAGTGTCTTTGAGGTCTCTCATTCTGCCTTAAAGGGATAAACCAGATTATTTAAAATGGGTTGATATGAGGAATTAGTCCATAGTCAGAGGAGGGAAGTAACTAAGTGCATTTACTGAAGTTACTGAACTTGAGTGAATGTACTGTTACACTCCAGCACTGTCAGTAACCTCTGATCTTCGACTTGTTTATATATTTGATCATTCAGTTGTATCGTATGTAATCTAATCCGGCCTTGTCTCCAGTCTCCATCGGTAAATAACATACTTGTTATTCATGTGTTTCCTGATCATCCTTCAGGTGCAGCCGGAGTATAGATCGCTCGCTGAAGCAAAGCATCCTACCGGACTTGTTTTGTGTGTGTGTGTGTGTGTGTGTGTGTGTGTGTGTGTGTGTGTGTGTGTGTGTGTGTGTGTGTGTGTGTGTGTGTGTGTGTGTGTGTGGGCGTTGGAAGAATTACAAACAGGAGACAAAGGTGCACTTCTCCAGAGCTGAAACAGCTGAGAAGCAATCACATTTAATTTCTCTGTGCTGTCAGAAAATAAACTGTAATTATTATACCTGTAGAGAAAATGAAGGAGAAACGTATTTGTGTAGGCCAACCTAGAAGTTAACACATTACATTACATTTAGATGACGCTTTTATCCAAAGCGACTTACAATAAGTGCATTCGACCAAGAAGATACAAACTTGAAGAAAACAGAATCATATAAGTACATCAGGTTTCATAGAGCCAAAACATTTCAAGTGCTTCTCAACAGGCTTTAGGTAAGCCAGTCCGTTGTTAGTATATAAGTGCTTTGTTAGTCATTCTATCGCTCGAAGTGGAGTCGAAAGAGATGAGTTTTCAGTCTGCGCCAGAAGATGTGTAAGCTTTCTGCTGTCCTGATTTCAATGGGGAGCTCATTCCACCATTTTGGAGCCAGGATAGCAAACCCACGTGTTTTTGCTGATGGGAACTTGGGTCCCCCTCGCAGTGAGGGTGCAGTCAATCAATCAATCAATGTTTATTTATATAGCCCAATATCACAAATGTTACATTTGTCTCAGTGGACTTCACAGTTTGTACAGAATATCAGTATGACAATACGACACCCTCTGTCCTTAGACCCTCTGTCCTTAGACCCTCTGTCCTTAGACCCTCACATCGTACAAGGAAAAACTTCAGAAGAAAACCCACAGTTTAAAGGGAAAAATGGGAGAAACCTCAGGGAGAGCAACAGAGGAGGGATCCCTCTCCCAGGACGGACAGACGTGCAATAGATGCCGTGTGTAAATTGAAAAGATAATACATTTGCAACATAGGTAGTCCAAATGTTTGAAAATGCATGTGTGTATAATAATAAGATGAATCCACGAGGATATCCATCCAGGACCTATGATCCAGGACCACAGCCACGACTCAACTGCTGGGTTAATCGGAACATGAGAGTACACAGGTATAGACAGAGAGAAGGAAGAAGTAAGATGTCCCCCGACAAACTAAGCCTATATCAGCAAAACTAGGGGCTGAATCTAATCAGCCCTGACTATAAGCTTTATCAAAAAGGAAGGTCTTAAGCGCACTCTTAAAAACGGATAGGGTGTCTGCCGCCCGAACACAAACTGGAAGCTGATTCCACAAATGTGGAGCTTGATAAGAGAAAAGGCTCTGGCTCCCATTGTACTTTTAGAGACTCTAGGAACAACCAACAACCCTGCATTCTTGGAACGCAATGCCCTAGTAGGACAGTAGGGTATAATGAGTTCTTTAAGGTAAGATGGCGCCTGCCCATTAAGGGCTTTGTAGGCGAGAAGAAGAATTTTAAATTCTATCCTGTGTTCTATAGGGAGCCAGTGTAAGGCAGCCAGAACAGGAGTAATGTGGTCCCTTTTCCTAACTCTAGTACACGAGCTGCAGCATTTTCAATCAGCTGAAGCGACTTGACTGACTTCTTGGTAGACCCTGATAATAAAGAGTTACAATAATCCAGCCTTGAAGTAACAAATGCATGGACTAGTTTCTCTGCATCGTTTTGAGGCAAGATATGCCTGATTTTTGCAATGTTACGTAGATGGAAGTAGGCGGTCCTTGAAATTGATTTTATGTGGGCGTTAAAGGATAAATCCTGATCAAATATAACACCAAGATCCCTTACAGTCTCACTGGAGGCCAAATTAATGCCATCCATAGTTAGTATATCTTTAGATAATTTGTTTCGTAGATTCTTCGGGCCAAGTACAATAACTTCAGTTTTGGTCGTGTTTAACATCAAAAGTTTAAGGTCATCCACGTTTTTAAGTCCTTGAGGCAGTCTTGAATTTTATTTAGATGATTAATTTCATCAGGCTTGATTGATAAATATAGTTAAGTATCATCTGCATAACAATGAAAGTTTACAGAATGGTTCCTTATAATATTGCCTAACGGAAGCATATATAATGTGAACAAAATAGGTCCGAGCACTGAGCCCTGTGGCACTCCATGGCTAACTTTGGTTTGCGTGGAAGATTCATCGTTGACAGTGAGCTGTTTGGCTGATGCAGAGCGGAGTGCACGTGCTGGGGTGTACAGTATAACCATGTCCTGGATGTAGGAAGGGCCAGATCCGTTCGCAGCATGGTACGCAAGTACCAGTGTCTTGAAGTGGATTCTAGCAGTTACTGGAAGCCAGTGAAGGGAGCGGAGGAGCGGCATGGTGAGGGAGAATTTAGGAAGGTTGAAGACCAGACGAGCCGCTGCATTCTGGATGAGCTGCAGAGGTCGGATGGCACATGCAGGTAGACCAGCCAGGAGGGAGTTGCAGTAGTCTAGGCGTGAGATGACGAGAGCCTGGGCCAGAACCTGCGTCGCTTTCTGGGTCAGCTGGGGACGCATCCTCCTGATGTTGTAAAGAGTGTATCTGCAGCAGCGGGTTGTAGCAGCGATGTTTGCAATGAAGGACAGGTTGTTATCTAGGGTCACACCCAGATTCCTTGCAGTCTGAGTCGGGGAAACAATAGAGGTGCCGATGTTGATTGTTAGGTCAAGAGCATATCTCTGGTTCCCTCCACACAAAGCCAATGGGTTTTTACGGAATATTGCACAAAATAATCTCTGTGTTAAAGCTTACTTCAGGCTAACAACAAACAACACATTCAGAAAACCATTGACTTCCAAACAAGAAGTGCTGACATTTGAACTCATTTCTGTTTTTTAGGACTCATTCCTGCACCTCTCTATATACACTCTTTATCGATCTAAAGGGTAAACTCCTGAGCAGGAATCTTCCTGGAGTTTATTAACTGAGTTTGTGTTGGATGGTTTCCTCATTCACGATCAAAGCAGAGCTCCTTCAGCAGCACCTCACAAACCTGTCAGGGAACTGTGTGTGTGTGTGTGTGTGTGTGTGTGTGTGTGTGTGTGTGTGTGTGTGTGTGTGTGTGTGTGTGTGTGTGTGTGTGTGTGTGTGTGTGTGTGTGTGTGTGTGTGTGTGTGTGTGTGTGTGTGTGTGTGTGTGTGTGTGTGTGTGTACTTGAGTAACAGTAGAAGTACTCAGATCTTGTACTTGAGTAAAAGTAGAAGTACCAGAGTGTAGGAATACTCTGTTACAGTAAAAATCCTGTGTGTGCGTGTGTGTTCTGCTACAGTGATATGTGTCACTCAAGTCTGTTTTGGGGCATTACAAAACACTGAGGCATCCAGTCAAGGTAACGTAGAAAAATAAAACATTAACATTAATAGCATATTCAATTTATTTTTGCAATACAGGAAAATAATCGTATTTTGTTGTTAACATTGCTAGTAAAAAATATTAAATAAAACATAATTTCATATTTA
Organism: Pogonophryne albipinna; assembly: GCA_028583405.1. Taxonomy (NCBI): domain Eukaryota; kingdom Metazoa; phylum Chordata; class Actinopteri; order Perciformes; family Artedidraconidae; genus Pogonophryne; species Pogonophryne albipinna. The sequence continues at coordinate 42,432 of JAPTMU010000559.1, read as the reverse complement.
CATATATTGTCTACTGTCGTAGACACTGCAAATGTTCCATTGGCTTTGTATGTTGATATCAATCTTTTTATTGACTGAATTTTATTTCATCTTTTATTGGAACCAAACTTTAACTTCATATTTTTTTATAAATATTTGTATTTTATTGAATAATTATTTAATTGCACATTCTTACTTATATCCTTTATTTTTGTATTTCTCAAATCGAGCAACTTTTCCAGCTGTATAAATAAAGTATTATTTTCTTAGTCTTTATTTTTTGATTATTTAAAAGTAAAATGCCCTGGGACAAAATGATATAAAAATAAGGCTCTTCGGCATATTTTGTTTTATTTTAAGGGTCTTTCACTACAAAAATTATTTAAATCTCCAAAAGTACCAACACGGATATATATGACATGTCTAAGCCCCCCCCCCCCTGCAGAGACAGAAAGCCCCTCTCTCCCATTCAGTAGTTTATATTTACTGTCATGGTTTGAACAGGAGTTGGACTGCTCCTGGAAAGGGGCCCAGGGGGGCGTGGCTTCCCGGTTCTCCCGGAGAGGAACTGCGACGTCACCGTGCCCATATAAGGCATGAGGACTTCCTCCGGAGGAAGGGTCATAATAACGAGACCGGAGTTTGATTGTGAAGGCTATAATTCATATCTAATGGGGCTAATATCAGGTGGTAGAGGAGCTGATGTGTACTTTAAGTTAGATCCAACTCAAACATAATAATAGCCTCGTTTTTGTTATGATGTAACATGGATGAATGAATAAATGTTTGATGCAAAATGATATTGACATTTCGTCGCTTATCAAGTGTTATCCAACCTATAAAGACTTGAAAATCTACTATGAATGTTGCTCTTCAATTTATTTATTGAAATAATAATAAATAATAATAATAATGCATTACATTTATTATTAGAAATATATTATACAGGATTCAATCATAGCATAAATAAGTCAATTATCAAGAAAAATGTGAAAAGAAATCTTATTTTTAATTTATTTTAATTGTACATTTATGCTATCTATATTTTCGGTTTATTTTTATTTCCATTTGCACTTTTTTATGTAGTGTTGCATGGGACTTCATATTTTATTGTGAAAACTACGCTGTGTAAAGTCAAATACAGCCTTTACACTCACATGGCTTTACCTTTGAACACTTACAGTTATGAATAAAGTGTGTACTCCACAGAAAGTGCAAGTTTTCTCCTCCTTTCTTCACATGGCAGCAGGGTTTCTGCTCCCATGCCTACAGGCTTGTTTACAGTCGCCTCTTCCCGGCATCAGCGTCACTATAGTGGGCGTGGCCAACGGAGCCTCCGGACCAATCACAGCGCAGCTCAGCCCTAGCAGCAGACGCGTGTGTGTGGCTATATAAATAGGCACGAATTGAACCCTCTGAACACACCTCAACAAGCACCAAGAGCTGCACAACTAACAGGAGATACTTTCCCTCCCAGGAGCAGCCCTGAGACTTTACCACACAAGTTTACTGGACGTTTTGGAGGGTTTTGTAATCCTATTTCGCTTGTGGGACACTGTTAAAAGGAGTGGATGCCCGCTTTCTCTGCTGACATTTGTTGCAGAGTGTGTTTACGCAGCTGGTAAACTCACATTTCCCTTAATGTCTACAAAGATGGAACAGCCTTTCTATCATGACGACTCGTATCTGTCTGCTTACGGCCAGTCAGACGCGGCAATGCATGACTACAAGCTGTTAAAGCAGAATATGAACTTGACAGAGCCCTATCGCAGCCTGAAGTCCCACCTGAGGGCGGAGATAGACCCGTACCAAGGAAGGGGACACCACCACCACGACGGGGGGTCCCTGAAGCTCGCATCCCCGGAGCTGGAGAGGCTCATCATCCAGAACGGTAACGGGGTGATCACAACCCCGACCCCGGGTCAGTACTTCTACAACAGAGGCATCACGGATGAGCAGGAGGGCTTCGCGGATGGATTTGTGAAAGCTTTGGATGAGCTGCACAAAATGAACCAAATGCCTCCTCCAAATGTGTCCATCGGAGCCGGGGGAGTCACTACATGCTCCCCGGCGGCCTCTAGTGTTTTTGGGTCCACTTTATTACAGCCGGAGCCTCCTATCTACACCACCCTGAATGCATACTGCCCGAACACAAGCCTCTCCACATCCGCGCCAAGCTACCCAACAGCCACCATCAGCTACCTGCCTCCCCACCAGCAGAGCCAGGCTTTCCAGCAGCACCAGTCCCTCCATCACCCGCAGAGGCTGGTGGCTCTGAAAGAGGAGCCTCAGATTGTTCCAGATTTCCTCAGCAGCGACGGATCGCCTCCAATGTCCCCCATCAATTTGGAGACGCAGGAGCGCATCAAGGCGGAGCGCAAGAAGCTGCGTAACCGGCTGGCTGCGACCAAGTGTCGGCGGCGGAAGCTGGAGCGCATCTCCCGGCTGGAGGATAAGGTGAAGGGGCTGAAGAACGACAACCATGGGCTCTCCAACACGGCCTCGGTGCTCCGGGACCAGGTGGCACATCTCAAACAAAAAGTCCTGACGCACGTGAGCAGTGGCTGCCAGCTGATGCTCACAAGCAAAATGGAGTCGTTTTAAAAACACAACATAAGACTTTGAGGCGTTTCAAAACACACAAAAAAGACTTTACTCCTGGCGCATGTGAGATGTTGCCAACTGATGCTCTCAAGCAAATTGGAGGCGTTTTAAAACACATAAGACTTAAAAATGACTGAGAAGTGATAACACTGGAGATGCCCATCATGGCATCATCACAGGCTCTTTGTGGTGAAAAAAGACTGATTGAAATGGTACTTCCGGATGCTGGACATCGCTGAAAGCACCTTTCAGCATCCAGACTGAGCTCTGCGGGTTTACTAATGGTAGAAAAATGGGAATCGTTATTGTATTTTTTATTTGTACCTTTTTATTGTCATGCTGCGTTTATTCATTGTGTAAATTATTTGTGTTCGTCCGGTTGATCCGGACAAACTGATGATGTCCAATGTTTACACTGTCCTTTTTTTATTTGTGATGTGTATTTAAGTAAAGTGTCTCAAAAATGAACCGGAAGTTGTGGAGTGTTTTGATTTTTATATCATTTTAAGAGAGTATAAACATGCAACACAACCAGGATAAACACGGGTTTCCCCTCTCGTTTCTAAAGAGATGGAAGAAGTACTTTTGCTATATTTAAAGTAGAAATACTCAATTCCAAGTAGGCTATAAGTCTTGCATTAAAAATAGGCTAAGTTAAAGTCCAAAAGTATTAGAATAAAAAAACACCAAATATATTATATTTTTATATTTACATGTTCTTATTACATTTAAGTAGCCACTTGATATGCAGCTAGGTAGCTTGTAGATGTACTGCAGATATAATTGAATGTATATTATTTTCATTATATAGGCCTATCATAAGTAATGTGAATTTACAACTAAAGTACAATATTTACCTTTTTAGATGTAGTGAAATAAACGTACAAATTAGCAGAACATATAAATACTCACATATAGTACAAGTACCTAACATTTGTATTTATCTACAATACTTTAGTAAATGTAGCCGACTTACTTTCCACCAGTGTGTATTGTTAACAGTTGCCATGGCTCCCAGTGAGGAACGCTGACACAAGCACGTTCTGGGTTCTTTACGCACAGAACGTAATACGTACGCATTTCCTGGTTACGCACAGGCATGTCCAAATAAGGGCATGTTGGTAAAAACACACGTCGTCACATCATGTGGGAGAGTTTCCGGGAACCCCCGCCCAGGTCATGCAAAGTAGTTACATCTCTGCTGGTGATCGATAAGGTTTGGCGGAATTTCCTCTTGTTATGCAACTTTTTACAACCTGTCACACAGGAACGGAGCAAAGTGCAGCAGTGTTATCAGGATGGAACATCATTTAAAGTTTAAAAGCACATTGAAGTAGATAAAAACAATAACGTGAGCGGTTCAAACTCTTATCATGAATCACATGTGATATAAGGGTCATGCAGGTCAGTGTCAAATGTAATAAAGTACATTTGACTGAAAGCCTCCTTAACTACAAGTTTGAAGTACTTTACTTGAGTTAAGTATGTACTTGTAATGCTAACTCGTGGTTACTTTCATTGTATTTTTACTCCACTACATGTATATTTTACAGCTTTACTTACTTAACATATTCAGATTATTAGCTAATACCAATTATAATTAAAGCAACCTAAAGTAGATAAAGCAATGACATGATGGTTTAAAACTCTTGGCATGATTCACATCTGATATAAGGGTCATTCAGGGCAGGGTTGAAATGTATTAGTACATTTACCTGAACATCAGCAGGAGAGGACTCTTTAAAGTAGAGACACTACATACTGATATACACCTGAACATCAGCAGGAGAGGACTCTTTAAAGTAGAGACACTACATACTGATATACACCTGAACATCAGCAGGAGAGGACTCTTTAAAGTAGAGACACTACATACTGATATACACCTGAATATCAGCAGGAGAGGACTCTTTAAAGTAGAGACACTACATACTGATATACACCTGAGCATCAACAGGAGAGGACTCTTTAAAGTAGAGACACTACATACTGATATACACCTGAACATCAGCAGGAGAGGACTCTTTAAAGTAGAGACACTACATACTGATATACACCTGAACATCAGCAGGAGAGGACTCTTTAAAATAGAGACACTGCATACTGATATACACCTGAACATCAGCAGGAGAGGACTCTTTAAAGTAGAGACACTACACACTCTTTAATGAATAAATATGAGTGATACTTCCACCACTGACAACAGGAAGCGGTTTCCTCCGTGATGGAATAATTTAAAACACATTTGAATTATGAAACAGCTTTTTTATAAAGGCCTAAATGAATGATTTAGATCCATAATCACATTCCTAAATACGTTGGGTGCAACCTGTCGCTGCCACTCACGCGTCAACGTTACATATTGGAGGTGTCATTATAATCGGAACAGGAAGTGACATTGGCTTCGGGAATTTCGGGGGCGTTTGGAGATGCCACACTGCCTGGCAGAGCAGCAGTAATGTGTGTGTGTGTGTGTGTGTGTGTGTGTGTGTGTGTGTGTGTGTGTGTGTGTGTGTGTGTGTGTGTGTGTGTGTGTGTGTGTGTGTGTGTGTGTGTGTGTGTGTGTGGATGAACACTGCCAACATTCTTCAGTGGATGCATCAGAGCCAGATATGTGGGGCGGGGGGGGGGGGGCTCAGGAGGGATTGTTTGGGGGGAAAGTCCCGCGTTAAGTAGACCTGATGAGTCACGCTGTTAGGGGTCACTTCATGTTTAATGGGCCCCACTGGTATGTCCATTGAAATGCATCTTTTCCTCCATGTCTGAGGGTAATTGTTGTTATTTGTACTCCACTGAATTTGTCTGCCAGCGTTAGTACTCTGCAGAGTAAAAAAAGTGTTATTATAAAATTATAAATGTATGTAATTTCAGTTCACTTTAATAATATTACTTAAAGGTGGGGTAGGTAAGTTTGAGAAACCGGCTCGAGATACACTTTTTGTTATATTCCATGGAATGCTCTTAACATCCCGATAGCAATGAATATCTGAAGTGCTTTGACAATAAATCCATTAAAAAATGTCATCTGTGGAAGCCGTGGCGCTGTAGAAAGCACGACCAATCATCTGAGCCGGCTAAAGTAACTGGATGGCCTACCTGCCTGTCAGCCTTCCATCTGTGCACAAACTGATCTCATGCCCTCATTGGTCATGTGCGCGTTCGTGTGTGTTGGAGGAGGGGCTCTGTGAGGAAGTGGCAGATTTGTTCCGGCTGTGTATTTTCAAATTCTAGCGCACTCGAGCCGGTTTCTCCAAAATTACCTACCCTACCTTTAAGTAATATTTTAAATGCAGACAATTTCCTTTACAGAATATTTCTACACAAATGTGTTGTTACTGAAATATAGGATCTGAGTACCGTTACCATCCCTGACATGTGTTTTTTAACCCGGAGAGGAGTCGTGCAGAATCTAATGTCTATACAGAGAGGAGATTTCTGTGAGATCAGTGTGTGTGAGATCAGTGTGTGTGAGATCAGTGTGTGTGAGATCAGTGTGAGATCAGTGTGTGTGTGAGATCAGTGTGAGATCAGTGTGTGTGAGATCAGTGTGTGTGAGATCAGTGTGTGTGTGAGATCAGTGTGTGTGAGATCAGTGTGAGATCAGTGTAAGATCAGTGTGAGATCAGTGTGTGTGAGATCAGTGTGAGATCAGTGTGTTTGTGAGATCAGTGTGAGATCAGTGTGTGTGAGATCAGTGTGAGATCAGTGTGTGTGAGATCAGTGTGTGTGTGAGATCAGTGTGTGTGAGATCAGTGTGAGATCAGTGTAAGATCAGTGTGAGATCAGTGTGTGTGAGATCAGTGTGAGATCAGTGTGTGTGAGATCAGTGTGAGATCAGTGTGTGTGAGATCAGTGTGTGTGAGATCAGTGTGTGTGAGATCAGTGTGAGATCAGTGTGTGTGAGAGATCAGTGTGTGACGTGAAGTAAACACACTGAGTTTCTTTACAACCACTTCAGACACCGGCTGTGGTTTCCTCTCTCACCTCAGGATGTTTCTGAGAGGAAGGCTTTGATCTCATTTTGTCTGACACATAAAATAACAGAATTTCCATCAATAACAACTCCTCTATCTTGTGCCGTTTGGACATGGAAACACACCCACACCAGTTCCTCTTTTTTGATCAAGAAACCTACATTTTAGGGGATGTACGTCAAATATCTCACTGCCTGTTTTTACCAAAGGCCACAGATAGTTGGGCTTCGATCAAGTTGGCTTTGATATTCATTCAATCAACTGCACCGTGGGCTGGAAGATTCATAATGACATGAACATACAGTGTAGTAGTATCATACAAACTGTCATTATTATAGTAAATAATGTGCAGAAGTTTATTTTTTACTTTTCATTTATTTAAAATGTGATTATAGTCAAATTATTCTATTTATCGAGCAGAATTTCATATTATTATTGTTTTATTATTATTATCATTACATGGTCTACAGGAGTTAATATTTCAGGGGATTTCTGAAACCTGAATTATTTTTATTTCATTTCTTGTTGCTTTTATTGTAACATATTAATAGATGTGTGTGTACCACTTCTCCTGCACTCACACACTTGTGTACAGCTCCTACTCAGGAACACTTTAAACACAACTTCGTGTCTCCATCTACTCACACAGGCCCACATACTCTATTCTACATATTCTGATCACACACACACACACACACACACACACACACACACACTCCAAAAACAGGCTCTCCACACACTCGGCCCACAGAGTGTCTGTGGGAACATCTGTGATGCTGCCGCTGACGTACATCACTGATGGGGGGGTTTGGTTTCCTCTACACAAGCCCCTTCCACACACACACACACACACACACACACACACACACACACACACACACACACACACACACACACACACACACACACACTCTTCTCTAGAATCATGAACATTCCTCCCACCTCTCCGCTGCCATCAGAGCTTCTTCTGTACCATCACTAGTTTCAGACGGATTAAAAATGACGTGTTATTTTTAACTTTGCAAATACAGTATAAAAAACACAGGAATTTATCAAATATAATATTTTGTAGTAAATACAGGAACAGCATCAACTATCTGACTGAGATACATAAGTGACATTTAAATCTTATTTATTATGAATAATTACAATTTATTTGGGTGTTTTTTTATATATATATATATATTTGTTACCATGTGGTAGGAATACTTAATCACTGGGTGTTTGTCTGTGATTTAAAGTAACACATAAACTAGTAAATTGGCATTCAGATAGCATTCAAAGAAATATACAGTGTACTGCTGTTTACTGTTGTGTACTTCCATGTACTGCTGTGTACCTCTGTGTACTGCTGTGTACCGCTTTGTACTTCTGTGTACTGCTGTATACTGTTGTGTAATGCTGTGTACTTCTGTGTAATTCTGTGTACTGCTGTATACTGTTGTGTACCGCTGTGTACTGCAGTGTACTGCTGTGTAGTTCAGTTTACTGCTGTGTACTGCTGTGTACTGCTGTATACTGTTGTGTACCGCTGTGTACTGTTGTATACTGTTGTGTACTGCTGTGTACTACTGTGTACATCTGTGTACTGCTGTGTACCGCTCGCTTTGTACCGTTGTGCACTTCTGTGTACTGCTGTGTAGTTCTGTGTACCGCTTTGTACTTCTGTGTACTGCTGTATACTGCTGTGTACCGCTGTGTACTTCTGTGTAATTCTGTTTACTGCTATATACTGTTGTGTACCGCTGTGTACTGCAGTGTACTTCTGTGTACTGCTGTGTAGTTCAGTTTACTGCTGTGTACTGCTGTGTACCGCTCGCTTTGTACCGCTGTGCACTTCTGTGTACTGCTGTGTACTGCTGTATACTGTTGTGTACCGCTGTGTACTGCAGTGTACTTCTGTGTACCTCTGTGTACCGCTGTGTAGTTCTGTGTACTGCAGTCCGTGAACACAGTATTACTGCATGTGGATGTAACGCTGTTGAAACAATGCATAATGCACATTTCATTATTAAGGGTTGCTTGTCTTGTCTTAAACAGTACATTGTGTTTTTCTTGCATGTTCTTCAGACCAATCAGACCACAGCTCCTCCCTCCACAGACTGGTCTCAGGCTGACACCTGGTGGTGAGTTTGTGAAACTGCACGGGCGTTTTTTTTATGTAAACAGGAAGTAGCAGGAAGCAGGAAGAAACTATTTTAGAGTTTATTCACTTAAATAAAAGTCAGATCAGTTGTACAAACATATCTTGACAATGTTCTCAGGAACCTTGTTAGTTAAACTATAAATGTGTGCATATGTCCTGTCTGTATGTGTTTCAGTGTACTCCATTCAAGGCAGATGTTGTCATGCAGACCAAACACCTCTTCCTATTCCCTTCTGAAGCCTCGAAAAGAATGAAGCTGTGCTACAACATGATCCAATACACGAAGCTTCAGCTGTTTCCTCCACATTGTTCCTTCTTCTTCTTCTTCTTCTTCTTCTTCTTCTTCTTCTTCTTCTTCTTCTTCTTCTTCTTCTTCTTCTACTCCTGCTTGATTTCTTTACACACAGCTTCTGTTTTCAGGCTTGTTTCTGGTTGTGAATTCACCCAAACTGTGTCTCTCTTTCCGCTCAGGCTTGATCTAGCAGCAGCTCAGCAGCTCCAGGAGTCCTCTGCCTGACGCCTGGAGCTGAAACCCTCCGTCTGTGTGGATCAGAGGAGGTTGTTGCTGCCGTGACCGTCTGAGTGGAAGAACAGAAGACATGTGGGTGTCCGTGTGCCTCCCCCACCCCCGTCTGCCTCTGTGGAATGAATGGAGGAGTAGGAGGGGTGAGTAGATCTGGCTGTGTGACATAAAAGCGCTCTGCATAAAGTTCCCATGAGCCCTAGCAGTTCCTCAGCAGGTCAGACTGGACCTAACGTGGGTCAGAGCCGGTCCTGAGGAGTCTTTTAAGGTACCAGACTCACAGCATTAGCATTCAGACCTCCATATGCTGTGTTTTCTGCACTTTTAAAGCCATTTAAAGCCAGTGTTTTGCTCTTTGTCAGCTGTATGTGTTCTTCTACCACAAGACAAGGATTCTCTTGCTCAGAGACCTTTATTAACCCTTCACATACAGGTTATTATTGTGTTACTACGGTAGCACATATAATAAAATTGGAACGATACAGAGCTGCCCATGTGTGAAAGGAGGGGGCAATGAGAGGAAAGTGGGCCCCGCTCCTGGTTCGATCCCCAGCTGTGGCAGCACTGCCTGACACATATGACTCTAAAACAGGGGGTTTTGGTAAATGATGATGATAAACTACAAAGAGTATCTGGAAAGTGCATAACATCTGAATAAATACAACTGATTTCATTAAAGAAAGGTTTGTTCTACACAGCTGTATTATGATGCAGGTTATATTTTATATATATGTGTGTGTATCATTTCATCATCTCTACTGTGATTATTTATGCACCATGTTGCCACTCAAAGTACAGTTCAGAGTTTTATTAAAAAAAATATTAATTATAAATATATAAATGTATATTCTGTGAAAAAGCTTTCTCAAAAACTGAGCAGCGAAAGGGTTTCTCTCCTGTGTGGATTTAGATCTCTTCTATGTCTAAAAGCTTTCTGACAGACTGAGCAGCTGAGTGGTTTCTTCTCAGCACTACGTCGGGGATCACTGAAAGATTCTTGTCTATTTTTCAGTGAGTTTGAGCCTGAGGCAGCTTCTCTGGTCTCCTTCCAATCAGCACTGTGCTCAGCGTCAGGTTCAGAAGAGTGGTGGTCCTCAGTCTTTGGTTGTAAACTGCTCTCTGGATCTGAGTTCCTGGAGGAGGGGCAGCCATGAGAGCCAGCACTGACTGACACACAGTGACTCTGAAACAGGGGTTTTGGTAAATGATGATGATAAACTACAAAGAGTACGGTATAGTATCTGTAAAGTGCTGAGAGATAACATCTGAATCAATAAAACTGATCTGATTAAAGAAAGGTTTGTTCTACAGAGCTGTATTATGATGCACGTTATATTTGATATATATATATATGTCAAATATAACATGCATCATAATTGAGTGGCAACATATATATATATATATAGAGATGATACACACACATATATATGTGTGTGTATCATCTCTACTGTGCTTATTGATGCACCATGTTGTGTTTTATTGACCCGTGTTGCAGTCAAATATCAGACGTTGTGTAATGAATTATAAATAAAGTTTCCACACAAAGTTCAGTTCAGTTTTATTTTAAAATAGATTTAAATAAATAAAGATAAAAGACAATTAAAGAAAAAAGAGCCATCATTCCCCCCCCCGCTGGGTCCCTTTTGAGTCTTTTCATCTCCTCGCGCCATTCCTCCACAGTTTTCCCGCCGGCAGCCGCGCAGTGAGACACACCTGCAATGCGAGTGTGGCCAGTGTCGATCCTCTTGGCCTGGCCACACTTGCTGCAGGTGTACTGACCCGTCTGCTGACGGGCTTTGCTCCAGGGCGACGGCCCACCCCTTGCAGCATCAGCCTCTGCCGCCTTCCTCTTCCTGTAGGCCGTTGTCCTCGGCCCACGGAGAGGAGGAGGCTGAGCAGCAGGGGCAGCCATGAGAGGGCCAGCTGGGAGCAGTAATCGAAGAGGAGGAGGAGGAGGAGGAGGAGGGGCAGCCATGAGAGGGCCAGCTGGGAGCAATAATCGAAGAGGAGGAGGAGGAGGAGGAGGAGGGGCAGCCATGAGAGGGACAGGGAGCAGTGATTGAAGAGGAGGAGGAGGAGGGGCAGCCATGAGAGGGACAGGGAGCAGTGTCCGAAGAGGAGGAGGGGGAGGAGGAGGGATGTGGCCAGATGAGGCAGGCAGACCCACCCCTGAAGGTCCCGGCACCTCCGGGATGTTGTAATGGAAGGGCTGTCCTTGTCCCACCTGTACAAAGGACAGCCCTTTCGCTGGCGGGAGAGGCTGGACAGCCACAGCTGCTGCAGGGACGCCGCCAGTTCCCTGCAGCAGCACAGACACCCCCCTCTCTTTCTGGCACCGAGAGAACCTGTAAGACAAACCCGAGAAGACAGCTGAGTCACGGAGAGGACAGTGAGGGTTAATGCGCAGCAAATATTTGGTACAGGAAACAGGAATATTTGAAGCGAGTCTTACCGTTGGAGACTCTCCTTCCCAGGACAGAAGGTGTTCATCCCCTTCGCTGTCTTGGACCGCGAAGGAACGCCTGGGACCGCTTGGCTTCAATGAGACGGCGGGCATCTCCGGGGTCCACCTCGAAGATGCACAGAGACAGCCGCCTCATGAAGGCGGGGTACAGCTCGGCTCTCTGTGGTGACACCTGCTGCGAAACGTCGCATCAGGTGCCAGATGTCCAGTCTCACCACAAGCTGTCCCCACTTCTGTGATAGGGAAACAAAAGTCTGTCTGATTATTGGAGTACAATTTTTCTCAAATACTGTTTATATGATGTTGTAATTATCACCTAGTGTGTCTTTGGTCAATAGTCATTTTGTGTAAGATAAATAATATTGCTATAATTCTACTATGATTATCAGTACTAGTATTGACAGGCCAGACCTGAAACAAGGCAGCTGTCTTTGACACGCCGTCTCTGTTGCAGCAGTCCCGATCCACGTAGATCAGCTGGGGGGTGGTACCTCGGCGAGTCGGTACCGCCTCATCAATCCGGCCGCCATACTGGACAAGCCCTCGGAGCAGGTGAGGACGCTGATGAGGACCTTAACCAGCTGACGGCTGGAGAGAGAGAGAGAGAGAGAGAGATTTAAAATGTGAGTGCATAAACACACTGCGGCTGTAAGAAAAAAAATGAAATTGTGACACCGAAACTGCCACATCAACACAGTTTGAGATTTGTGAAACCTTTATTCTATTTGTGAAAATACAAGAAGGCATAAAGGCTTGCCCAGCTGGGAGGTTCACTTTCTGATTCTGATCCTGGCCTGCTGCAGCAACCTCAGCCTTCCACCTGTGTTTGTATTTCCCAAATAGAATCAAGGTTTCAGAAATCTGAAACTGTGTTATAAAGAATCTTTAGACTCTCTGGGATAATCCAGTCCAGATTTGATGAGTGTAGGTCTAGTGGTTTCAGATCAGGACCTGGTCTAATGTGGTCTACATGTAAAAAAAAAGCACTGAAATCTCCCTTGTTTGTATTTTCACAAATAGAATAAAGGTTTCAGAAATCAGAAACTGTGTTATAAAGAATCTTTAGAGTCTCTGGGATAATCCAGTCCTAATAAATCGGCTATGCAGCGATTTAAGAGGTTCAAACACGGAGGATTGTTCGCTCAGCGCTGTAAATTAAATGTCCCTTAACTTTCCCCTTAATAGGCCGCAAGGTGAACCTCGAAAAGTCCTTTAGAAAAGAAATCCCGCTCCACAGAAGTGGAACTACATAATCTTTAGTTCATAAAAAAGAACGAGTCATGCTTATCCACCAAAAAAAAGTTTGTCGCTAAAATTCCTGTCAATTCTTCTAGGCACGTAATTATTGGCTGAACTAGTCCCTTCAAAGCGTAATAATATCTTGGTCAAAAGTAGTGCCACGGTTCGTCACGTGATCGTGCTACACCAATTGGGTAGCTGCATATTGTCAACAGAAGTGAAAGATGGCCGCCTACATGGTTACGCTAAACCAGACCAAATGGATTCTAAACAGTGCTGTATGCTTGTTTTATGTCATGTTTTGTCATATGTCTTAATACATCACTAAGTCCGAGGTATTTGCGTTATATACGCGGTATTTGTGAGAGGTTTTACTATCTGGGAACAGAGTTGACCATCGAATCAACATTGGCTAGCAGCGTTTATCAGCCAACTCCAGCTACAACAACATTCCTGGACTACCATGTTCGCATCGCTAGGTTCATTGGCTGAGCTCGTGGATTATTCCATTAGACTGAGGACTTTTTGTCTGTCTGTTGTTATTGTTACCCTGTACACGTTAAATGCACTCTTAAAATAAACATGACTTGATTTCATACATAGCTGCGTCCAAGAAGAAGGTTAACTCGTTACGTTAAGTAATTTAGATCAATAAAATGCAGTACTTATACCAATGTCCATTGATTCATTTATTTACTCATTCATCCCTCCACAAATGAAAACAACACTGATGAACCATAAAAACGAGATTTATTACAAATATAAAAGGTATGACATAGAAAACAGTACAAAACAGAATAAGGACACTCCTATTCCTCACTGTCAGTGTCAGGGCAGTCATCGTTCTCTTCCTCGGTTTCTTTTTTATTTGCACAATTTGAGCAACGACATAAGTCTGTGCAACAGAGTCCTGCAGAGAAGCATGAACATCTGCCTTTCTCACAGGCAGACTCTTTGCAGCTGCAGTGTATCACATTCAACACACTGTCAGGGGCAGGATTTCTTGTCATCCAGGTGACGTGCAAGTTCCCATCCTCTATTTCCCAACCATATCCAGCAGGTGATGGAGCATTTATTTCTCTTTTGAGACAGGACCTCATTATTGCTGCCTGGTTGCCCTTTTGCAGTGCTGATGGAGGGCATCAGGAGTAGGGGGAATGCTTAATTCTGGCAAGGCCGATGATGCCATACAGAAAGCCTTGTACCTAGCATCATTTACATTTTCGGCTGCTGGCTGATCATATAGGTGACATACATACCGGCAAAGAAGTGCAAATGTTGATTGCTCCAAGTTAAAGTTAGTACCTAAACTTCTAAAAGCCTTAAGGTAGTCATCTTTCTCACATGCAACAGCAAATTACTTTCTTTTACCTCTCACAAATACCGCGTATATAACGCAAATACCTCGGACTTAGTGATGTATTAAGACTAGGGCTGTCAGTCGATTAAAATAGTTAATCGCGATTAATCGCACATTTTTGATCTGTTCTAAATGTACCTGAGAGGAATATTTTTCAAGTTTTTAATACGCTTATCAACATATGAGTGGACAAATATGCTTTATGCTAATGTCTATTATCATTTGAACAATGACAAATATTCTCATGAATATTAAACGCAACAACCTCTGAACATTACAAATATTCGCCTCAATTCAACCTCTCATACAATAATACACTACTGTGTGGAAAAAGTCTTCCATCCATGATGGTAGCAGAGGCAGATACACCACAACTCTTTCTAGATGTCTCAATTTCCTGTTGATTCTATTGCAAGCATTACACACTGCCAAGCGTGTGTGTGTGTGTGTGTGTGTGTGTGTGTGTGTGTTGGATCGTTGGAGCTATGTGCAACTCAAGGCATATGCTGGAACGGGAGCTGCCTGGACGCTGCAATCATGTTGCGCACTATCCGTGCTGACTTCTCGTACAATGTCCCACTGTCTGGCTTCCTGCATAAAGTCAAGTGCTCGGCACAGTTGTGGCGAAATGTCGCTCCTCTGTTTTCATTTAAACAGCTCCTTATATCCGTTAGCGCAGCTAGCTAGCACCAGATGCTAACAACAACAATACACGTAAGGTCTCTCTCTCGCTCGCTCGGGCCACACATACACACACCCTCCCGGTCCTCCCGATGGCCAGTCGGTGAGCGTGGGAGCGTGGTCTGCCACAAGCGGACGGCAGGAGCGGGGCTGTCATTATCAGCTTGTAGATGGTATTTTAAACTCGACAGGGTTCATACACTTTTTTACCAATGATTTTCAATGACTTTTCCATGACTTCTCAATGACCTTTACCTCAATTTTCATGACCAAAAAAAAATGACCACTGAAAATAGTTTATTTTAACATGGAACAGGAAAATAAGGTCTGCATATGAAACATGTGGTGCCTATCTAAAACAAATCAAATAGTAGGCTTACTAGCTTCTACACGCTGAAGCAACTGTAGTCAGGGAGGCAAACTCATCAGGTATGAAAAAGGTGACAAGGACCCGAGCCCCCCGACCCCACGGAATATCGGCTTTAAAATGAGGAATAACAGAGGATTTTAGCAGTCAGAACAACTAAAGCAGCAGGTAATAATAACAGAAACGCCAAAGAGTCACATCTAATAGAAATATATAAAAGCATTTATTTTAATTGTGTAGCAGTCAGTTTATAATTTTGGCAGCACTGTTGAGCATTTTGAAAATGTATTTTCATGCCTCTGAGCAAGGCTTAGTCTTTCTATCTTTATAGCCACTGGTGTAAAGTAACTAAGTTCATAAACTATACGTGGGTACAATTTTGAGATACTTGTACTTTATTTAAGTATTTCAATGTTTTGCTACTTTGTTCTTCTTCTCCACTACAGTTCAGAGGTACATGGTGTACTTTTCCTCCACTACATGTATTTAATACCTTTAGTTACTTCACAGATCTGGATGAATGATGTGAAATATAATCAAGTGTTAACTCAGACTTTAGTTCCACCTGGAGTAAATCCACCAGCTACCCTGCAGTCTACAAAGTCATTCAGACTAGCTGCACCTTTACCAGCTTTGAGAACACTTTCATGATCAATCATTATAAAACATATCATATATATTATTCTGAAATGGACCAATCTGCACAACGACTACTTTTACTGTCTTTCACTATATTTTGATGATAATACTTTTCTACTTTTACTTGAGGAATATTTTGAATGCAGGACTTTTACTGTGATAGAGTATTCCTACACTCTGGTACTTCTACTTTTACTCAAGTACAATACCTGAGTACTTCTACTTTTACTCAAGTACAAGATCTGAGTACTATACTTTTATTAAGTACAAGATCTGAGTACTTCTACTTTTACTCTAGCACAATATCTATACTTATACCACCTCTGTTTATAGCCTATGAAAAAAACGAAGGCTAAAGCTAACGTTAGCAGATAGTGACAATGTATGCTAGCTAGCTAGCTCAACGATTCCTTAAATAATATTACGACAGAAAAACGTTTCAGTTCACATCACGCTCTGCTCTGAACACCTGAACGGCCCGTTCTAACAGCTGTTCACCAGCGGCTCAGTCTGTGCCACAGTGACTCCGCACAGTTAACGAACGCACCGTAGATAATGTAGCTGACCCTCATCCCGGAGCAGCAGAGTTCAGCCGACAGGCAGGAAGACTCGAGCACACAGCTCGCGCTTCATATATTAAAAAATAACACCATGCGCGTTATGATGGCACATAACAGCTCGCGACCGCAGATTAATTCGGGGATTAGATAAAATGTAAATTATATTTGACGCAACTTTAGTTACATTTCCATGACTTTTCCAAAACTTTGGGCAAAATATTGTTTTCCATAACTTTTCCAGGACCTGGAATTTGCATTTTGAATTTCCATGACTTTTCCAGGTTTTCAATGACCGTACGAACCCTGACTCGATGCGCTCTGAAACTACGGGGCGGCCGAGGGAGAAAAAAAATACACATGCGTTAATCGCATTAAAATAATTAGTGGCGTTCATTTTTTTTTTTGCGTTAACGCGTTAACTTGACAGCCCTAATTAAGACATATGACAAAACATGACATAAAACAAGCATACAGCACTGTTTAGAATCCATTTGGTCTGGTTTAGCGTAACCATGTAGGCGGCCATCTTTCACTTCTGTTGACAATATGCAGCTACCCAATTGGTGTAGCACGATCACGTGACGAACCGTGGCACTACTTTTGACCAAGATATTATTACGCTTTGAAGGGACTAGTTCAGCCAATAATTACGTGCCTAGAAGAATTGACAGGAATTTTAGCGACGAACTTTTTTTTGGTGGATAAGCATGACTCGTTCTTTTTTATGAACTAAAGATTGTGTAGTTCCACTTCTGTGGAGCGGGATGAAACGATAACAGGGTTCACCTTATGGCCTATAACTGCCGAATCGGATGCTCTGAATCGGAAGCCAACTTCAGCGTGGTGATTTAAACGCGGTGTGTTTCTGGCGTAAAGCCTCGGCTTAACTTGTTACCAATGTGCGCGAACGTTAAAAGACAACCATATTGGCATTCATCTGTTATATATCAGTTATATTAAATTATAACTGACTGTCTTGTTAAGTGTAATAGCAAAGGGTATCTTACCTTTTCAAAAGCTGGTGCCTGCCCTGCTGAACTCGGCTGTTGTTCGTTTATAGCATAACGTTAGCATTTAGCTTCTGGCGATTAGATTCATGATTCGAACATTATAAAAGTAGGGTAGACATGTGGAGATTATCCGGCTGAACAAAACGTGCATTCATCAAACAGGTTCGTTTTCCACAGACCTTATTTCGAGCTATTTTCCAAAATCCTATGGAGAAGTCCCGTTGCTTTTTTGTCGAGGGAACCAGCAGCAGCAGCAACCGGAGAAAATACGTCATCCCTGCACCACGACCGCCCGCTAAATAACACGTCATCCAATCAGAGGAGACAATCTAACTGAGACAACCTAACTGAGACAACCTAACTGAGACAACCAATGGGAGGGTACTGAGTTAAACGAGAATGCCATAGAATAAACGGGAGGGGGTCTCGTTGGACCTGGGCCTCAGGATCTCAAAAATGTTAATCATAAAATATTAATGTTAATAATGAAACTTTGTTGACAATAATTGAAAAAAATCGTCATTCCGATCATGCATTAAAGCCCTTGAAAATAATGATATCGTTGATCAAATGGTCGTGTCATTCAGCAGATATAACGTTACGACCTGAGTGGGTACAAGACAGAGGAACTTTAATTTCAGTTAAATATAATTACAACTTGGATCCTTTGTTTACACCTATAGGTATATATATATAGTCGTATGTTGACACCCACTATTGCACCCTTTGTATGAAAGTAATACTGGAACTTTCCTAAGTCTCATTTAAAGGTCCCATGTCATGCTTTTCCGGTTATTACCCGTCCCCTTGTGTTATGTAGCTTTTTCTGCATGTAAACGGTCTGCGAGTCACAAACCCTCAAAGTGCACCCTGTAGCGAGTACAACTCTAACACAGAGAAGACCTGTCTGTGCTGCCCCAGAACGCCTCGTTGGAGATTTCTCTTTTTCCAGTTGTTTCTTCCGGGAACCAAGTGACGTAATGGACCAAATCTGCGGAGCTCCACACACACACACACACACACACACACACACACACACACACACACACACACACACACTCAGCCAGCCTTATTTTTCTCAGCTGCAGCTCCGTGGATTTCTCAGCCTGAGACGGCGGGACACGGCGAGGCCCGGCCTGGTCCGAGCACACACACAGACAGACCCACAGCCAGGTGTGTGTGTGTGTGCTCCGGCCGAGCTCGGGCCGGGCCTCGCCGCATCCCGCCATCTCGCAGACCCCACTCAGCAACCAGGAAACGACACCAGTAAGCCAGCTCACACTGTCCGCTCCAGCAGCGAGCCCCGCAACGTCCCGCCAACACGGCACCCAGACCCCACGCAGCATTCTCATCTGTTTGTCCTTACTGGTGTCATTTCCTGGTTGCTAACAAACGCCATTGTAACACATAAACACTGATGTTCCGCTGTAACGGTGGTGGACTCATCAGAACAGAGTGGACGAGCCGACCAATCAGAGCACACTGGTCTGGGGGGGGGGCAGGAGCTCCAACAAGCCGTTTAGGACAGAGAGTGAATACACATACAGAGCAGGGTTTCCGCTAGGATTTTTTCTCGCAGGTCAAATGTCCGAACAGAATTTATTTTACCGGACAAATTTGAAACTTACCGGTCATGTTTCAATAATAATAATAATAAGAATTGTGTAGCAGAGTTTCCGTTAGCAGGTAATTACCGGACTATGAGCGGATATGCTGATGTTTAAAACTCAGTTAATGGGGCTCATTTTTATATTGCTTCAGTTTATAATCGTAACAGATCAAAAATTCAGATTCATTTTCAATAAATGATTCCACAAACAACACACAACATAATTATTACATTCAAAGAAACTACTTGCAATAGATGAAGTACATTATTCAAAAGTTTACATTAACTTTGAATAACAACACGGGAGAAACGGATCCTCTCTTTTCCTCTCTCCCTCCCTCTCTCTCCTGACAGCCCGTCAGTTTCTCATGCAGCCGCTAAACAGTGGGCGGGGCTTCAGGTGATTATGCAGCAGCTGATCTGATCTCTCTCTCTCGTCCGGTTACACTTCACTCGCGTTTATGTCCATATCGATCAGACCCAGCTCTCCTGATCGGCCTTTATAGAGAGCACAGATCAAACTATTAAGAGTGAATATCGGCCGATAATGATCGACGGCCAATCGATTGGAGCATCGGACATTTTGACCGGCAGGTTTTGAATTTACCGGTTTTTATTCAATTTTACCAGCTAAAAACCGGTAATTACCGGCTAACGGAAACCCTGATACAGAGATGCTGTTTGAGAAACCAATGTGAGTTTGGAAAATTGAACAATGTAAATCTATTCTAGTAGACCTCAACAATGGAATTATGATCAGTAGAAATGGCCATGACATGGGGCCTTTAAATTAAAATAAAAAGGCTGGTCAAGTGAGAAATCTTTATGAAAAAGCAAAACAAACAGATTAATTGGCAAATGTTGGTGACTTCCCAGCAGCTGTGGAAAGTAACTTAGTATATTGACTCAAGTAATATAATTAAGTACATTTTGATGTACATGTACTCTACTTAAGTATTTCCATTTGAGGCTACTTAATACTTCTACTCCACTACATTTTGGCAGCAAATATTGTACTTTTCACTTCCCTACATTTATTTAACACAGTTTGTACAATACCACATGACACACTGCTAGTAAGCAGCTGCGTGTATGGCGCGAAAAACTGGAGTGTGTGTATGTGCACAATTGGGCTGACGTAATGTGTGCATATCCTTATAAAATAACTCGTAAATATTTTAATCCACTATTTCTACATTATATTCCAGTACTTCAGATTGTTATCTCTCGTTAACACCAATAATGAGCTGTCAGAAACACGGTGGATCCAACCAAAACAAAACACGTTGCCTTCCTAAACCCAACATTGAGTCTATGCTTTTTTTTTGGGGCCCCAATGGCATTGACCGGTTCGCGCAGTCTTCAAAGTAACCAAGCAACCTAAATTCATTTGTAATTTATGGGTGTTTCTCAATGTCGAGGAAGGCTGCTCCAGAGCCACTATTTCAAGCATACTACGTCATCGAGTGCCATACTTGGAATTCTACCGAGGCCGGCGTACTTCGTAGCGAGACATTTCGAGGCTGCACATGTGTATCCTCCGCGGTCTTAAAATCCCCACAATGCTTTGCGCACGGACCAATTTCCAAATCTTTGGCGGAAATCGCGCTCCATTTAAGGCGGGGCCTCGAAAATGTGACCCGCTCTATCGAAATCAGTCGGAAGTCGCAACGGCTCATTTCAAAATAAACGTGGATTTACGTAAAAAACTATTTTTTTGGGGTTCGGGTGTTTTGTTTGATTTTAAATAAACAAAGTCTTGGCTTTCAGAATATGAAACTTTTATTTCCAAAATCACACGATAAATACATTTTTGAAGCTTGTAAAGGGACGATGACAGCTCTCACTCGCAATCTGCTGTTCCGCAGCGCCGCCCCCCTCCCTCCGGCTGACATTATGAATGTACGCGTATAGTAATCATAGATAACACGGCAGGGTCCGTTACAGTTTGTTTTCATCTGATTTCAATTAAACAAAGTCTTGGTTTTCAGAATATTAAACTTGTTTCGGCAAATTCAGATAATAAATACAACTTTGAAGCTTCGGCATAATTACAAGCGGAGAACGGAGTAACTTAACAGCAGGCGTAACAACAGCCGGTGTTTCTCGTGAGGGTTTTCCCCGCGAAACAAACACAATACACACAAACGCAAAATTACACAAACACACACACACGTATACACACACACACACTCACGTGCTTCCCCTCCAAACGAAAATATCTTCCCTCCGTAGTACTTTGATCATTTGCTAATAACCAATCAGATCGATGGATTCCAGAGAAGAGGAAACTTTGAAGGCCTTTTTCTCAAAACGATGACTCTTAACAGTCATTATATAATGTGACATATTTTGCTTAATATTTGGAGTACAACAACAATCCTGATATCATTAGAAAGCTAGGAGTCTCCTCTTTCCAACAGTGTATACAACTCAAAATGTGTCTTCGGGTCAATGCGACTGATTCGATAGAGCAGGTCACATATGACGCACACCTGCACACCTGTTAGCCTGTTCCACAATTCTTCGTTTTCCGAGGCTAGGAAGGATTCTTGCCTCGCTTCTGAAGCAAGTGACTGGGAAGACATGTGCTACCAAGGAAGCGTGGGGGTCAAAACAATATTTGCACCGGGGCCAATAACAACCTTGTTACGCCACTGCATGTAACGTTTTTGTATTTCCACTCAGGCTACCATAGTTCACTTTAAATAGCAAGCAGTCATGTCAAGCGAGCAGCAGGTCATTTCATGCTTCCTTTGAATCATTATCAAATATATAAAATCGACTCATTATTTGAGAGTGTAACTTTCCCTTATACACATTAGTGCAGTGGTTCTCAAAGTGGGGGGGCGCAGAGGCATGCCAGGGGGGGCGCAAGTTCACACAAGTTCATTACGGACATAACCACACACACACACACACACACACACACACACACACACACACACACACACACATACATGCAGAACTACTAACACACACACACACACACACACATATGCAGAACTACTAACAGACACACACACACACACACACACACACACACTTACACACATAAAAAGGCACACACTCACTTACACAAACACACATTCTGATGGACAGACTCACATAACCACACTCACCAACGCACACAAACAGACATACACTTATAGTGCATAGTATATAGGACATACACACACACAAACTGTCCCTTGTTAAATGTCAGGTGGTGTGTGTCATTATGTAACTCACAGTGTGTGTTCGCTGCAGTTTCACCTGCAGAGGGCACACACTGCTCACCTGAGGAACATTAACAAGATGTGTTCATGAGTCAAATCAATCAATCAATCAATCAATGTTTATTTATAGCCCAATATCACAAATGTTACATTTGTCTCAGTGATCTTCACAGTGTGTACAGAATATCAGTATGACAATACGACACCCTCTGTCCTTAGACCCTCACATCGTACAAGGAA
Source organism: Pogonophryne albipinna (assembly GCA_028583405.1). Lineage (NCBI taxonomy): Eukaryota > Metazoa > Chordata > Actinopteri > Perciformes > Artedidraconidae > Pogonophryne > Pogonophryne albipinna. The sequence goes on along the minus strand of JAPTMU010000559.1, from coordinate 19,819 downwards.
AAACTTCCGAAGAAAACCCACAGTTTAAAGGGAAAAATGGGAGAAACCTCAGGGAGAGCAACAGAGGAGGGATCCCTCTCCCAGGACGGACAGACGTGCAATAGATGCCGTGTGTAAATTGAAAAGATAATACATTTGCAACATAGGTAGTCCAAATGTTTGGAAATGCATGTGTGTATAATAGGAAGATGAATCCACAAGGATATCAATCCAGGACCTATGATCCAGGACCACAGCCACGACTCAAGATCCAGGGCTCGCGATGCAGGACACAGGACCGCAGGATCATCCATGACTCCGGATTCCAGCGTATATAGACACCAAAAAGAAAGAAATTTGGGGAAGCTGGGTTAATCGGAACATGAGAGTACACAGGTATAGACAGAGAGAAGGAAGAAGAAAGATGTCCCCCGACAAACTAAGCCTATATCAGCAAAACTAGGGGCTGAATCTAATCAGCCCTAACTATAAGCTTTATCAAAAGGAAGGTCTTAAGCGCACTCTTAAAAACGGATAGGGTGTCTGCCGCCCGAACACAAACTGGAAGCTGATTCCACAAATGTGGAGCTTGATAAGAAAAAGGCTCTGGCTCCCATTGTACTTTTAGAGACTCTAGGAACAACCAACAACCCTGCATTCTTGGAACGCAATGCCCTATGTAGGACAGTAGGGTATAATGAGTTCTTTAAGGTAAGATGGCGCCTGCCCATTAAGGGCTTTGTAGGCGAGAAGAAGAATTTTAAATTCTATCCTGTGTTCTATAGGGAGCCAGTGTAAGGCAGCCAGAACAGGAGTAATGTGGTCCCTTTTCCTAACTCTAGTACACGAGCTGCAGCATTTTGAATCAGCTGAAGCGACTTGACTGACTTCTTATCCACATGTTAGTCTCTTTTAATGACATTATTTTAAATGGAGTAAACATTGTTGGTTATTTAAACTGTATTACTGGTTCGGGGTTAATGGGAGCGGTCTAATCGCTGGATTAAGAAGACTTGCTGTCAGTTACATGTGATCTAGCAGAGTATTTGCAGACATAAATCATATATGTTATCTATTTAGTTTGGAATTGAGGTAAAGGCAATATGTTAGGGATTGTGTATTTTTGTATTCCTTAAAACTCCACTAATGTCCTCTCAATTTAACCCGAACAGAACCAAAGGGTCCAAAATGTCAACATAATACTAGAACCAGACTTTCACAGTGTTTCAATAAATAGTCCATATATTGATTTAGATATAACATCATTTGACTTCAGCCTTGAAGCGATGGTCAGGAAAGGGCGAGCGTGATTGACAGCTGATGTCGTTCTGAATCAGAACATTTGGAGCTGACAGAGGAGGACGTGAACTTCTTAAGACACTGGGGTCAGATGTTACTCAGCAGAGGTGGGAGAAGTACTCAGGTCTTGTACTTGAGTAAGATAAGATAAGATGGTACTTTATTGATCCCAATTTAGGAAATTGTTTTTGTTGCAGCAGCATAAAAGACAAGGCAAGAATAGAAATACAATTAAATTGAAAATATACACGTTGAATTTGACAAGATATTATATATACAAATATATATATACATAAATATATGACATGTAATATTAATGTTAAATATTAAATATTTAACAGATTATATATGTGTAAAATGTACAACGTGGTTTTATTACAAAACAAACTATGGAGCAGAGTTCTCTTCCAGCCAGAGGTAGAAGTACTCAGATCTTGTACTTGAGTAGAAGTACTCAGATCTTGTACTTGAGTAAAAGTAGAAGTATTCAGATCTTGTACTTGAGTAAAAGTAGAAGTACTCAGATCTTGTACTTGAGTAAAAGTAGAAGTACTCAGATCTTGTACTTGAGTAAAAGTAGAAGTACTCAGATCTTTTACTTGAGTAAAAGTAGAAGTACTCAGATCTTGTACTTGAGTAAAAGTAGAAGTACCAGAGTGTAGGAATACTCTGTTACAGTAAAAGTCCTGCATTCAAAATGTTCCTCAAGTGAAAGTAGAAAAGTATTCTCATCAAAATATAGTGAAAGACAGTGAAAGTAGTCGTTGTGCTGATTGGTCCATTTCAGAATAATATATATGATATGTTTTATAATGATTGATCATGAAAGTGTTCTCAAAGCTGGTAAAGGTGCAGCTAGTTTGAATGACTTTGTAGACTGCAGGGTAGCTGGTGGATTTACTCCAGGTGGAACTAAAGTCTGATTTAACACTTGATTATATTTCACATCATTCATCCAGATCTGTGAAGTAACTAAAGGTACTAAATACATGTAGGGGAGGAAAAGTACAAAGTAGTATGAAATGGAAATACTCAAGTAAAGTACAAGTACCTCAAAATTGTACTTAAGTAAAGTACACAAGTACATTTACACCTCTGTTTCTCTGCATCATGGAGTGTTGATATCTGATTTCATGAGTTTCCAGGAGCAGAGAATCCAAATACATTGTCGTCAGCCTCAAAACATCACATTTGGATTCATTATTGGAAACATAATAGTTGAGTTTCAGTGTTTCCGCTCATGGCGTAGCAGGAGGAGAACACAGAGCTCAGAACCTGCCGTGAGTTGTTTCTATTTCCAGAGCTTTGAGGTTTGTGATGCAGGGAAGCTCTGCTCAGCAGGGGTCAGGCTTTGAAGAAAGGACTACAGTAACATTTCTAAATAAGGCAACTTCTGTACCGTCTCTGATAAAGAAACAGCACACTCTGTTTCCAGATGTTCCCTAATGAAACCACACATAAAATAACACCAGTGGTTCAGAACGGTGGTTAAAAAGTCGTACTGTTGACCCCCCAACAGATGTGTTTGCTCATTATGTAAAATAAATTGTACAGTATATTTACACTCAGTAAAGCGAGGAAGAAACATGAAAAGAAACACACAGAGACACATAAATGCACACACTAAAAAAATACATATACACACTTACACACATACAAAGGCAAACCCTCACTTACACAAACACACACACACACACACACACACACACACACACACACACACACACACACACACACACACACACACACACACACACATTATTTGTCCTTTTAACAGAGAACACTCAGTAAAGTGAGGAAGTGGCTTCTGCTAGTCTTAGAAATAATAAGCCCTATAAAGAAAAGCGCTATATAAATAACATTTAATATGATTATTATTATTATTATAAAAAACCAAACCTTTAAGGGTGTCGGTGGTATTTAAATTAACATTTCATATGTTATACCCCTAAACACCCCCCAACATGGACTCCAGGATACTCTGCAACTTCTACAGGTGCACCATAGAGAGCATCCTGACCTTCTACAGGTGCACCATAGAGAGCATCCTGACCTTCTACAGGTGCACCATAGAGAGCATCCTGACCTTCTACAGGTGCTCCATAGAGAGCATCCTGACCTTCTACAGGTGCACCATAGAGAGTATCCTGACCTTCTACAGGTGCACCATAGAGAGGATCCTGACCTTCTACAGGTGCACCATAGAGAGCATCCTGACCTTCTACAGGTGCACCATAGAGAGCATCCTGACCTTCTACAGGTGCTCCATAGAGAGCATCCTGACCTTCTACAGGTGCTCCATAGAGAGCATCCTGACCTTCTACAGGTGCACCATAGAGAGCATCCTGACCTTCTACAGGTGCACCATAGAGAGCATCCTGACCTTCTACAGGTGCACCATAGAGAGCATCCTGACCTTCTACAGGTGCACCATAGAGAGCATCCTGACCTTCTACAGGTGCACCATAGAGAGCACCCTGACCTTCTACAGGTGCTCCATAGAGAGCATCCTGACCTTCTACAGGTGCACCATAGAGAGCACCCTGACCTTCTACAGGTGCACCATAGAGAGCATCCTGACCTTCTACAGGTGGTCTACAAGCCTGTGACACAAGATGTTCATCAACATAACTGCTCTGTAGCTATGTTCGTATGACAAAATAAAGAACCTTGAACCTTGAAATGGTTACCACTAGCGAGATTGTATATTGGTTTTAAATGTATTATATAATGTATTTACATAGTGTTATAGGCAAGGCAAGTTTATTTATATAGCACCATTCAACACAAGGCAATTCAAGGTGCTTTACAAAAATGAAAGACATTCAGACAAAGGCATTTAAAAACAGTCATTAAAAAGAAAAGATGATAAAGAAACATTAAAAGAAAAAATACATGAATAAAAAGTACATGAATAAAAAGTTACAGTGCAGTTTAAGATATGAATAGTTCACACAGAAGTTCCACTTTACTGATGAACACAACGGCTCAGTTTCAATAAAAATTAAATGCAGCGACAAAAAGAAAAGTCTTCAGCCTGGATTTGAAAGTAGTCAGAGTTGCAGCGGACCTGCAGGTTTCTGGGAGTTTGTTCCAGATATTTGGAGCATAATAACTGAACGCTGCTTCTCCATGTTTAGTTCTGACTCTGGGGACAGAAAGCTGACCAGTCCCTGAAGACCTGAGAGATCTGGATGGTTCATCATTTAGCAGGAGGTCAGAAATGTATTTTGGGACTAAACCATTCAAAGCTTTATAAACCAGCAGCAGTATTTTGAAATCTATTCTTTGACCCACAGGAAGCCAGTGTAAAGACTTCAGAACAGGAGTGATGTGATCCACTTTCTTAGTGTTAGTGAGGACTCGAGCAGCGGCGTTCTGAATTACCTGCAGCTTTCTAATAGATTTTTTAGTGAGACCTGCAAAGACACCATTACAGTAGTCGAGTCTACTGAAGATAAAAGCATGGACAAGTTTTTCCAAATCCTGCTGTGACATTAGTCTTTTAATCCTAGATATATTCTTCAGGTGATAGTAGGCTGATTTAGTAACTGTTTTAATGTGACTGTTGAAACTCAGGTCAGAGTCCATGACTACACCTAGATTTCTGGCTTTATCTGTTGTTTTGAACATTGCAGACTGAAGCTCAGTGCTAACTTTTTATACGTTCTGCCTTGGCTCCAAAGACCATTACCTCAGTTTATCTTTGTTTAATTGGAGAAAGTTCTGACACATCCAGTCATTGATTTGTTCAATTCACTTACTCAGTGTTTTAATTTGGAGCATAGTCTCCTGGTGAAATGGTTATGTAAATGTGTGTGTCATCTGCATAGCTATGGTAACTTATTTTGTTGTTCTTCATTATCTGAGCCAGTGGTAGCATGTAGATGTTAAAGAGAAGAGGCCCCAAGATGGAGCCTTGAGGAACCCCACATGTCATATTTGTCAACTCAGATGTGTATTTACCTATAGAAACAAAGTTGTTTCTGTCCTTTAAGTAGGATTCAAACCAATTTAGAACTGTTTCCGAAAGTCCCACCCAGTTTTCAGTCGGTCTAGTAATATGTTGTGGTCAACAGTGTCAAACGCAGCACTGAGATCTAATAATACTAACACTGAAGTTCTGCCACTGTCTGTGTTTAAGTGGATGTCATTGAAGACCTTTACAAGAGCAGTCTCAGTGCTGTGGTTTGGACGAAAGCCTGACTGGAACACATCAAACAGCTATTTAAATGCAAGAAATTACTCAACTGTTGAAAACACTACTTTTTCAATGATTTTACCTAGAAATGGGAGGTTTGATATGGGCCTGTAATTGTTCATTACTGAAGCATCTAGATTATTCTTTTTTAAGAGCGGTTTAATGACTGCAGTTTTCAGGGCCTGTGGAAAAATACCTGAGTGAAGAGATTTGTTTACTATATGAAGTAGATCTGAGGCCATGCAAGGAAAACATCTTTGAAAAATCCTGTTGGAATAATATCAAGGCAGCAGGAGGAGGATTTCAGAAGTTGTATAATGTCCTCTAGGTTTTTATCATTAATCTGATGGAATTGTGTCATGGTGTTTGAATTGATATTAGGTGGACACAGAGACAAACATTTGCTTCCTGATGCAGAGGCACTGACTGCTTGTCTGATTTTCTGAATTTTGTCAGTGAAGAAGGCAAAATCATTGCACGCCCTGGTGGATAGAAATTCAGAGGCTACTGACACTGGGGGGTTAGTTAGTCTGTCGACGGTAGCAAACAAGGCACGTGCGTTTTTGTTTTTGGTAATGATCAGAGAAGAAAGACTGTCGTGCTTTTTCAATTCCAAATTATAAAGGCCAAGTCTCTCTTTATAGATTTCAAAGTGAACCTGGAGATTTGTTTTTCGCCACCTGCGTTCAGCTTTTCGACACTCTTTTTTCTTGCTCTCACGGTCATGGCCTTTCTCCATGGAGATATTTTCTTCCCAGTCACTTCCTTTACCTTAGTTGGAGCAATGGCATCTATAACATTTTTAATTTTTGAATTAAAATGATCTACTAGCTCATTTACTGAGATGTTAGCAGGGGCAAGTGTGGAAGAAAAATTCTGAGTAAACATTTCCCTAGTATTTTCAGTTAAATATCGCTTTGTGGTTACCTCTTTTTGAACATTTTTGTGAACAGAAATAGAGCTCTCAAAGAAAACACAGGAATGATCAGAGAGTGCAACATCAGTCACCACAACCTTAGAGATATTCAGACCCTTTGAGATAATTAAGTCCAGAGTGTGCCCCTTATTGTGCGTGGGCTCCGTCACATGCTGAGTCAGCTATCAAGAACACAAAACAGTTATTTAGCCCCTCTGTCCTGGGGGTTGTCAACATGGATGTTAAAATCACCAACAATGACTAGACGGTCAAAGTCAATACACACTATAGACAGCAGTTCAGTAAAGTCATCAAAAAAGCTTGCACAGTATTTGGGTGGTCTATAGATATTTAGGAACAGAGCTCGAGAGGAGCATTTCAGCTGAAGGGCCACATATTCAAAAGAAGCAAAGTTCCCATAAGATGTCTTCCTGCATTGAAGGGAATCATTGAACAAAATAGCAACTCCACCCCTCTTATGCATTCTTTCCTGACTCATAAAACTAAAGTTGGGAGGGGTTGATTCGATAAGAACAGCTGCACTGTTATTTTGTTCAATCCAGTTTCCGTTAAAAACATAAAATCGAGATTGTGCTCAGTGATAAAATCATTGATTAAAAATGTTTTCCTGCCAAAGACCTGACATTTAATAAAGCTAGTTTAAGTTTGTTGAACACACTATCAGTCAGGTTTTTTGTAACAAGCTGTGGCTGACATGGAATCACTCTAAATTGATAAACTCACACAAACGTTTGAGCGCTTCCTGTTCTAAGCTGATTCACCGCTCTTAATCTATTACCTATCAACACAGATATCGGCAAAGCTACAGGCAGGCAGGGCCCTGGCATGTCCTGGAAAGAGTTGAGAGTGCCATACGCCCTTGAGCCTGGACCCAGCATATATCAGTCAGTGTTTGCGTTTTGTTACACACACATCCTTATCAGGCTTCGGAGACAGCAGTCTTGAAGGGGGGGAGGACGTTTGGTCCGGATGATGAGTAGGATGGTGCGGGGTGTGGTGCGCTCCAGGGGGGGAGGTGGTTGACGTAGGCACGATGAAGACGGGGGAGGATGGTGCGCGTCTCTGCGGTGATTTTGGTGGGCGTCGTTGAGGAGCGGGGGTAAAGGACATGCTGCCAGCCCTGCGTATCGCCTTAGTTTGGTTATTGAACTCCAGGAAGGAATCGGTGCCAACCCTCTGTATCTCCTTCATGTGTTCAGCGATCTCCAGGAGGGTGGGCGAGGGTGAAAGGGTGAACGGAGAGTAGAGAGAGCTGTGGGGTGAAGGAAGAGTATCCTCAGAGGTGATAGGGGGGGTGAAGGGCGGTGGAGACTCCTCCATTTGTCTCCCATAATCAAGACATTCCTCAGGCGGGTGCAGTGATAGATTTTCAAGGTTTTCTGAGCGATGTGTTGTGTCTTTCTCTGTTTTGATTCCTCTTGCCGCTTGTCCTTGGCAGAGGGAACAGATTGATGACGCAGGCAGTTGAATATGTTAGAGATAAACAATTTCACTCCTGACTTGTTCAGGCAAACTCCATTTGCCTTAAAAAGATGTCTGCGGTCCCAGAAAAAGTTAAAGTTGTCAATAAATGGACAGAATGGTCAGTACAGACAGTTGAAAGCCAGGTGTTCAGTGCAAACAATCTGCTGAATCTCTCCACTCCTCTTCTGACTGGCGGTAGAGGGCCACTGATGAACACCTCTGCATTTAGAGAGCTGCAGTTTCCAACAACATTTAAAGTCTTTTTCAGCACTTCTGACTGTTGTTTCACAACATCATTTGTTCCAATGTGTAGTACCACATTTTACAGTCTGATGTTCAGCCCCAATATGCAGGATCTTCTCAGCCAAGTCAGAGACCTTATCCTTGGGAAAACAGAGTACTTTGGTGTTGTTCTTACTACACAGACTTTTTACATCTCTTACAGCAGAGTCACCCACAATCAGAGTTTCAGGCCCAGTCGTTAGCTTTCCCTCTAGCCTTTTACTTTTGGAGTAGCTATTGGTCCTTACCCTGCTGTGTGAAGAGGACAGGTTATCCAGGTCATCAGAAAGAGATCTCCGGTTCTCGGTCAGCGGAGCGTATCTGTTCTGGATTGGCACACTGGTGGTTTAGGAGGATTTTTGTAGTTCTCCCTTTAGCAGCTGTCCACGGCTGTTTCCTAGTATGAATAGGGGTTGAAGAGGCGCTCTTCCTGGGTGATAACAATGCAGGCCAGCCGGTCGCATCACAGATTTCAGAGTGCTGGGCTCTGCCTGTTGTTCGTCCTCCCAAATCCCATGGAAATGATTTACTCTTCGGCCTTGCACCCAGAGAGTTCCAGGGAGGACTACCACTTGTAGATTTATAACCTGTAGATGTATTACCCAGTACACAGCCCTCCTGTTCATTGGAATCCTTGTAGCTGCTAACTAGCTTTGAGTTGCATGCCTTTGTCCATTCTTTTGCAACACTGGTAAAGTGGTGTCATTCCAACCAAGTCCATTCACTTCCACGTCCAACCGTTCATTTCCAACACGGCCATCTTCTGTAGAAGTTTGTGGAAGCCATCTGTAGAGAACGGAGGCATTTTGCTGCTAACTAGCTTAAGCTAAATAGCATGCTGTACCAGGCTTTAGCTGTTGCTAGGCCACGCCACTGTAAGACTGAGGTCGTCGTAAAAATATTGAAATATGGCTGAAACCCTCCGTCTATTTACGAAGAATAACTGTCCCAGTGATAAGTTAATGTCCAGGAGCAGCTGTTCAAAGTTTTCAGAAAAAGAAAAATAGAAAAACAGCATAAAAAAGTAAGCAGAGGCAAGAGCAAGCAGAAACGCGTCTGCACTGTAAGAAGGCTGGTAGACATCATTTTCACCTCCCTCCTCTTTTTGTCTTTTATTTGTGCAAATAACCTCTTTTAACATTCATGTGGCACCTATCCTCTTCAATGATGGCCAAATGAATGAATTTAAAGACATTTGTTAACCCCAGGACTTTGAAATCTCACGTGTTTCAGAATGATTTCTTCTCATGTTCAAAAACGTTTTGCACTTTTAAAGCACCTCTCACATATCTGAGAAGTGCTAATACTATGAGAATAAAGTTACAAAAATAATGACTATATAGTCATATCATTTCAATATCTATTGTTTTCTTTGGGTTATTTCTCTGTAGATATGTTCTGTCAAAGCACCATTTCCTTTAGAACAGATCAAAAGCATTTCTCTTTTTTATCCACATTTTTTCATGTTTATTTCAACTTATCTTTTCTTAAAAAAGTATAAAGCTAACCCTGTTCATGTTCATTTGCCGACCTTGGATTTGAAATACCAAGGTCCCTTGAATAACTGAATAACTAATGACACTATTGATGTTATGATTGTAGAGTGACAGAAGACAGAAGACAGTTTATGGCTTTGGTTGTTTCTTAGCATCTTTTTGCTGACGCACTGAGCTAATGGTGGACATTGAATTAGATGGAAACCATTGGAAACTATGGCAAAACTTGAATGTCTTTCATTCTCACCCTCAGTGAAAGGCCTTAGGAGTGCAGGCGAGGTGCTGATGTGTCTTTCAATGTTTGTTTTTTTAATCAGATACCGGACCTTCGTCTCAGAGGATGCCGGTCCCAACACGCTTGTTGCCACGGTGCTGGCGAAGGACCCTGACGGGGACGGGATCACGTATAAGATCAACACAGGAAACGAGGAGGGCAACTTTATCATCGACAGCCAGAAAGGTAAGACATGTTGGATTACGCATTAGTCTGTGCTTTTTTCTTGTTTTGTGGTATCTCTAAGTTTGAATGGATTTAGATATCATTATGGGTTGGTTTAAGTTATAAAGCTAGGTCAAACAATCAAGTAAAAGAAAAGAAAAGCAAAATAATAGGAATGGATAAATAAAGACATTTATAAATAAATAAATGCATTAATTAACAAATAAAACTGCAACAGGCAAAGGCCCCATTGGATACATTTTTCTCTTTGATTTATCCTTATTTTATTTTTGTTGTATTTTTTATATTCCTATCAGTCACCTGTTTCTTCTTATAACTTCTCTTGGCCTATTGTATTTTTGAATTAGCTTAAAATGGGTTTACCAATAATTAGGATTATTTATCTAAACGCCCCAAAACAGCTACATCACACATTTACCTTAACTGTACATTTTATGCTCAGGCCCGTATTTTGTTCGTGATGAAAATAGGAGGTCTCTACATAGACTAACTATATCAAAAAACCCTCTACAAATCAGACTCGATATCAAATCATTTTTTCAAAAGCATAACTCCGTTAAAAAGAAACAGAAGGACAATCGGATAAAGTATCATTGAACAACTGAAATGGCATTACAATAATTTATTTCAGTTCTACCTGCATTGGTAGACACTATAAAATCCATCCATTTGTTATCATTCCCTTTCCTCTTGTATTATAAACCACTCTCAATAGGATGTTGCAGAGTATGGAACTTTTGATTGTTTTGGCAAAAGACAGTATGGAAGTGAATGAGTCATTTTTACTTTCTATAATGTACAGTAGAGAAAATAGTAAGTGACAGAATTGCTGAAGTAAAGGGTTTTTAAATGACATTCAGTTTCTGCCAGGGATCAGAACAGTCCCCCGTACATGGCCAAACGTGTACAAATAAAATCAGTAAACAAAGCACATACAACACAAAAATGCATCCAGTTCCAATCCAAACCATCTCCAACGTTTGGCAGCATGTCAGTTGCTTCTGTTTTTAAGCCAAGAATTATTTGATCTCTTAGCTTTTCTGTGTTCTATATCCAGATTAAACACAATCCATCCAAATAGTCCCCTTTTACTGTAACTGTACATTTCCATGGAAATCAGGTTGGGCTGGACCCAAATGCAGTACAACAAAGCACCCAACAAAAACACCATTTATTACAAGCAAGGCAAAATAGAGCGATACTTTCCGATGCATGAAAAACAAGGATCTGACAAAGACTAACAGAAAACCATGAATTGAAATACTAACAGAACTAAGCACAAACATACCAACATAATCAGGGTTGGGCAGACATATACTGGAAACCACAAGACATGAAGTTAAAACAGACATGACAGTTCAAAATGAAAATGGACACACAAAAACAGATGATGAAACCATGTCAACTCAACAACTTCAAAACCTGGTTCTGATTAATACTGCAATCAATTGTTTGACCATTTTACACATCAGCAGTTTTTCTTTGTTTTTTTTTTTATTTAAACTGTACAGTGAACAAAATAAAATGTTGGCTTTAATTAAATGTATTGAAAGCAATACTATTAAGTTTAAATAAAAAATACGAGGTCAACTTGATATTATTGCTTTCAACTAACCTAAAACAGAACTGTGAAATCTGTTGACACAATATATTTTACTAAAGTTTCAGTTCGTTCAGTGTAACATAACAGGATATAATATAACTTAAGGCTGCTTAGGGTCTTCTATTAGTGTTCCTTTTCACAGTTTCCATTTGCACAAACCCTGAACTTCCACAAACACAGCTCTCTTTCACAGTTATTTTCTGTCTGCCCTCCCTGCTATATATATTTACGTTCAGCGCCGCAGTTTGTCAAGCGTGCTTCAGAGTGTCTTGAAAATGCGCTTCATATAGTGTGTATAGTTTCATGGCCTTCAGCGTATCCACTATTCTGTTGATGACGATTCCTCACTCGCCTTTTTTTTCTGCAAGAAGCTTTGTCAAGGATATTTAAATCCTGACAGCTCCTGTCACGGAGACGAATAATCAGCCAAAGTGCGAGGAGCATTTCTTTGTAACGGGATATAATCTGAGCTTTATTTTCATACGTCTCAACTTCCTCTGAGGCAGGAGCAGCAGAGCCAAAAGCGAAATAAGAAACTGCATTAGTGTGTGTGTGTGTGTGTGTGTGTGTGTGTGTGTGTGTGTGTGTGTGGTTAATCGGGAGGGGTGGCAATTTCATAAATGTTCGACCCCTTTGTAAATTACAACCCCCTCTGAATCTGCATATCGTATTATAGGTACAATACGATGACTTTTACAAATTCAATTACTCAAATTTTCAAGGCACAATTTTCTCTGTTCACCAGCAATGACTTCCTCGGTCAGGATGGTAGTGATTGATTGATAGTGGCGGTCATTTTATCAAGCAGGAGAAAGCCTTGGAGCTTATAACTGGATTCTATCTTCTATCTGATTTCTTTGAGCGAGTAGCTTTGTATTAAAGTTCAGTCTAAAAGCTAAGTTAAATGTCTGTCTGGTTGGAGGCATCTTCCAATTTGCCTGCTCAATTGATCAATTCCTTATTGGCACTAGGTACACATTGATAGATTTAGCAATGTGACTTTTAAATCATAGGGTCACTATAATTAGAGTTCATCAGAAGAATAAAACATCCCGTGCACCTAATGATTAGTTTCACCGTGGTTTTATCCATTAATTGTTGTTTCTTTCCAATTAAGTGCATTTCTTACCCAAACCATTAATCAACTACTGTACCAATGACCTATTGTAGTCTAAAATCAATATCCCGCTGTAACGAGGAGTTATGCAGCGACAGGCTTAAGATTTATGTATTTATTTTCCAGCTTTTTCTTTTTGTCTAAAAATGGTTATCTCCAGAGATGGGTGGCATCATATATCAGCTTGATTTGAAACCAAAATATAATGAACAGCAATTCTTTAGAATTTTGAAAGCTAAAATCAATTGGTTTTGACTTTTTATGATTCTTATTTTAACATATTTTGGTTTAGAATTGAAGGCTGGGCAAAACAAGTCATTTTAAAACACAAACTTGGGCTCTGGGAAATACAACTGCACTTTTTAGTTCTACTTTCTGACATTATAGACCAAGGACTGATCAGAGACAAGACACAGCTGGGGAGTGTTTGCAAAAACACAGCAGCAGCAGGCTAACAGAATCACACAATCACGTAGGCGGGAAAACACAAAGGCAAGAAGTAAAACCAGACAAGACACAAGGAGAAAACTATTTTCAAAATTGAAACAGGAAACTAAATCCAAGATCTTAATTTCATATAAAATATTTTGTGTGAACTGAGAAGCTTAAAGCGTGATAAAGGTCTCATAGTGTGGACTTTGCGGAGGATGAGTTGGTCTAAGACACAAAACTTTGACCTAGAGACAGCTGTTTGTATCCTGTGTGACACCAGATGTAAACTGATGTCACACAGGATACATCTGTCTCCGTAACCCTAATGTGACTTCCATGGATTATTCAAACACAACCACATTTTATTCTTAAACCTAGCCAAGTTGTTTTTTGTGAAGATATTTGTGAATGTTTGTAACAAGCAACACATGTTGCTGTATATTTGTCAAGGAATAACTTTTTGTGGGATATCATGCAAACCATTTTATGACGATACATTAGAGAGGACATGTCATGCTCTCCAAAGCCCAGTCTGCTCTGATTGGTCAGCTGGCCGGCTCTGTTGTGATTGGTCAACTGCTTAGGGATCAGTCGGGAAATGTCCCGCCCCTTAACATTATCACAATATGTTGGAGCGCTAGCCAATAAAACAGCAAGTGTTACATAGTGATGTCACTATGTTACAGTAGTAAACAAAGGAGTCCAATGGAGGCATTTCAGGCAGGGGGGGAAGAAAAAATGCCTCTTGAGGGAACACAGGGTTTCAAGCTTGTGCAGACCACTTACATGTATAAAAACCTATATAACACACTACAGGAGAGGAAAAGCCCCAAACGGCCTAATATGACCTCTTTAAAAGTAAGGTAAGACAGTCATTACTCATGTTACACAGATGAGGGAACAAAAAGGAAATGATATTTCTGCAACACAGTTCTGAGCTGCCTTAAATGTGCTACTGTCCTTCCCCTATGCACACCGTACATGTCTGCATGTGCACACCTTCAGTAGTGATGGATTTACAGTAAATCAGCTGACACCCAGTCACATTCACACATGCAGACCCACACAGGGAAAGAGAGCCTGATGCAGACGCACACGGAGCCACCGCACAATCCGTCCGCCCCACAGTGTGTGGCACCATAACGCTTGTAATATGATCTTTCAAAGAGCCCAATATTTGGTCATTAAAAGTATTTTATGACTCTTATAATGGAAAGCGAGCCTGGTGGATTCCGCCCACCCTCTCCTGCTCACCTCATTCTCTCTCTGCCGCTGATGAAAATCGTTTATTGCCTCTTCTCTTGCTCTCGTTCCCCCCGCCTCCCCTCCCAAGTCATTCTAAATGTCCAACAATCATTCAGGCGATTGTTTTCCTCCCTTCAGGCAGCAGCCTCCCTCTCCATGTTAATTTGCCTGTAACTCAGCCCAGAATACAGTGTTTCCCGAGATTTAAGGTGGCCATTAGGATGCGAGCAGGCTGGTCAATATGATGCTCACGCTCTTCCTATTAAAACCCATAAATAGAGAAACATCCTCTTCCGAGGGGAGGAAGTATTTACTGACAGCTGAGGGATACGCTGGCGCCAATAAATGGTGCTTCCATCATTTCCTTTTTTCCCCGCTAAGTTTAATGGCGCTGCAGAAAAGAGGGTTTTGTTGCAGTAGGTGAGTTTTGCTTTCTGGGTGATGCGGTTGCATCAGTCGTCCTGTCGGCCTTGTTTTATTTCTGTTATCCAGGCTTTCCTCCTGAACTACTCCTCTGCGTTGACTTTGGGGCTGATGTGCTGACCTGTGCATGATCCCGCTTTATGTAAGAAATCCACATCGTGTTGCCCTCATTCTTCTCCCTGGTTCCCTCTGGCAAACATATTCTAACTTCTCTCCATCACCGTCTCTTCTCTTAAAGCTCATTCTGTTTTTCGTCACTCTTTCTTGCATCCCAGTCTCCTGCTGGCATGACGTTGACCTCTCCCTCTGCACCCCCACCACGCTTTGTCCCCAGTCTTCTGTGTTTTCTCTCACCCAGCCCTTGCTCCATCCTTCTTCCCTTCTCCTCCCTCCTGGCTGGCTTCATGTGAAGTGACGGCTGCTCACTGACCCCCGAGGAAACATCTTCTCCATCTCTGATGAGCGATGATATGTGCTGGCCCTGTTGGCAGCGACACACACACACACACACACACACACACACACACAACACACACACACACACACACACACACACACACACACACACACACACACACACACACACACACACACACACACACACACACACACACACACCACACACACACACACAGTGCCATGACCCCGTACCACAGGGACACATAGCTCATGGATTAGAAGAGACGCTCGCTCTACGCTTTGTTCTTGGAATGTCCTAAAACCTTTTCCATGTCCCATTTTCAACCACTTACGCAGCATGTGTTGCTCTCATCTCAGGCTTTTAGGCCCTATTAGATGTTTATGCCAACCAGAGGCAGAGTAAAGCATGGATCAGACCGCAGGGCGCCTCCGGTGCTCCCTGCGTACGAAACACAGTGAGCCTCTCTCTGTGTCTGCTGCTGCCTTTACTGAACTGGTCACATTTATGTGGCCTTCTGTCTCAATTCATTAAGCACGAGAGCACTCTGCGGCACTGTTGGAGCAGCATGGGTGGAGAGAGAGGATGGGGGGGAGAGTGCTTACACTCTTAATGCATCGTTGGTATAGATATACATACCTTTCTTTATTTAAATTAACAATGCTGATGGACCACAAGTCAAATGTGTCTGCTATTAGAAGATAAAACTCTGATTACAGATTATATTTCAATCCATGATCTCTGCTTTACTCTCACGATGAGTATGGATACTTTTAATGCTGCATATGGAAATGCAAATCCGAATGTTAACGGCCTGACCACCCAATTACTATTACTTTATTAATATACTGTGTATATACTTTAAAAGATCTATATATATACTTCACACTTAAAAGTATATCTGTTTAAATGGTAAGGTAACCGGCAGTAGCTCAGTCTGAAAGGGACTTGGCTTGGAAACCGAAGGGTCGCCGGTTCACGTCCTGATTGGACCAAAAAGTTGTCCTTGAGTAACGCACCAAACCCCCAGCTGCTCCCTGGCTCCAGTCCCCTTTTATCCATTAGTGCATGACTATACGTCCTGGTTGTGCGTGTGTGTGTATTTCTGGCCTTAAAGGTAGGGTAGGTAAGAATGGAGAAACCAGCTCCAGTGCGCTAGAATTTGAAAGTACGCAGCCGAAAACAATCTTCCACTTCCTTACGACTTCCTTACAGAGCCCCTCCTCCAACACACACGAACGTGCACATGACCAATGAGGGCACGAGATAAGTTTGTGCACAGATGGAAGGCTGACAGGCAGGTAGGCCATCCAGTTATTTTAGCCGGGCCGGCTCAGATGATTGGTCGTGCTTTTTACAGTACTACGGCTTCCACAGATGACATTTTTGTATGTATTTATTATCAAAGTATTTAATGTATTCATTGCTATCGGGATGTTAAGAGCATTCCATGGAATATAACAAAAAGTGTTTCTGAAGTGAATTACCTACCATACCTTTAATGTGTAATTGTATAATAACAGTAAATAACTAAATGTCCCCTCGGGATGAATAGTGTATCTTAGTATGTTTACATTTACCAACAGAAACATGTTTAATGACGGTGATTCCCTTATGTTTCTATATTGTACTGTTTTCTTTATACTTACCAGGTGAAACTTCATTTAATTTGTCTGATAAAACAAACTATTTTTGTATCGATAATTCCCAAATTGTACTCATACACCACCATGACAAGGACCAGTGTCATTTTAAGTAAAATATATCAATAAGTCTTGGATGGATTGTCATAATTTGTGTCCCTTTCAGGATGAATTGCTTCTGCAAAACTTCTTAAATTGAGGTTCAAGTTCTTAATTTGTGCCCCTAAGTAGATTTGGTTTGCAGTTAAAAGACAAGGTAACCACTGGACACACGTTTCAAACAACACGGACAACAGACCAGACATTTACCCAAGGCTCCAAAACATTTAAAACCACTAGGAAAAACATGAAAAAAAAAAAAAAAGTACAACTTTTATACTGCTCATAATGTTAAAGTCATCATTTAACATGGAGCTAGATTACCGCTGTAACTGTTTGATGTACAAGGACTGACTGAGAGTGTTCTGCTCTTTAAAGTTAGGTTACCAAACCATTGTGATTATGTTTTCATGCTGACATTAGCTTTCAGCTCAAAGTACTTTCTGCCTTAGCACTGCATCACCTAGCCATTACCATGACCATGTTTTGCAATTTTGGCGGATCATCACTTCAGTTTATACCTTTCAAGCAGTGTAATACCACCCTTGACACAGTTACATGTTTTCTATACTTAGTACCTATTGTGTTGTCTATAACAATAGCTAATGAAGATACACATTATGTTAATTGCATTCATGATAGGATCTGCATTTAAATAGATTTTATTTGTCTTATGTGACCAGTGTTTGTTGACCCAAGTTGGTGGCCTTTTCTGTTGCAAACAATTGTTCTAATTTTAGTCCCATTGTACCTCTATTTTTTTTGTATCACAATCTTTTGTAAGCCCATTCTACAATGCAAACCCTATCAGCCCCGGCTACGCATCACACAATAGCCTATTTGGGTTTGGATAATTAGAAATTGGGAGCAGACCACCCAGTCGTTTGTGTGAGCAAATTGCTTTTTTATTGGAGCAAAGCTGACCAGGTGGGAGATTTGGTTTTAATACATCTATCTGCTGAAATGGCCAAACCTCAACTGAAATGTAGCAACACTAGACTGGAAGAAGTGTTACATAAGCATGGTCTACATAAAATGAGATACAGAGTGGATTACATACACACACTTAGTACTTTGAAAGGAAGGTTACCGAAAAAGTAGGGGTGCTGGTCAACTTCTTTTTAACTCAGCCTGTTTCAATTAGCCTTGAAATGTACATGGTAGACTTCTTAGATGCACTCACACTAGAGTTCCCCTCATAATCAGAAAGACATTTCAAATTGTATGCCATACAAATCTGCTTTGTTAGGTTTCACATTTTTGTTTGGTAATAATTCCAATATTATTCAGTTGTATCCATCCTATCTTTTAATTTGTTTGGCCAATGCACAAACCAGCTTGTTCATCCAGGAAACCTGATGCATTTAGGGAGCGTGGCTTATTACATTACATTACTATGGTGATTTGTTATATATGCCAATTACCTGAGCAAGTTAGATGCTGCGTATCACAGTGCACTGAGATTTTTGACCAATTGTAAAGCACTTACGCATCACTGTACACCAGTGGCGAGCCGTGACTTTTATACCTAGGCCCTCTGAACACTTGCCACTCCAGTTTATCATTGTAACTCAATCTTGAAAATGACTTGGTTAATAATTTCGCAACGATGTCATCACTATCACTGAAGTGAGCCATCATGAACGAACTTATGCTAATTATAAATATATCGATCATAAATATATCGATCATAAATATATCGTTTAAATTTATGATCGAAAATAATAAAAGTAGGGTAGACATGTGGATATTATCCGTCTGAACAAAACGTGCATTTATCTAACAGGTTCGTTTTCCTATGAGGGGCCGTACAGGCCGTAATTCATACTGGTCCTCTCACGCACATACATTCTCCTTATACATACATACATTTTCACTCTTACACACATATATTCTCCTTTGACATACATTCATTTTCACTCTTACACACATATATTCTCCTTTCACATACATACATTTTCACTCTCACACACATATATATTTACACTCACACATTCATACATTTGCTCTCATATTATCATATTTCAATGCACACATTCATATATTGTCACTCACACATTCATACATTTTGTTCATATCATATATTTTAATGCTCATATTTATACATTTTGCTCTCATGCACATTCATTCAATGTTTACATTTAATATTATAAATAATATATGCATGTATGAAGACAATATGTGTATGCAAGAGAAGAATGTATGTATGTGTGAGAGAAAGTATAGTGGAAACGGAAGGAGTATGGTTGAAACGGAAGGCAGGTCATTATCGCGCTGTGATTGGCTCAGAAGGTCGAGCGGGGCGGGCTCATGTTCAGAACTTCGGATTCAAATCAACATGACGGAGGGAGATGAATCCGTGTATCTACAGACCATTTGTTTTTATTTATTAAACAAGTAAACGGAAGAGCGTCTGAGAGGCGTTTTGCCCTTTTGCTTTTTACCTTACTAAATGGTCTAATGGTCATTGGAGCGAGGGGGGGGGGGGGGGGGGGGAGCCGCGAAACTCGCGGAAGTGATTTCAAAACAAAAAGCACTCGTTTGCTTGGAACGGTGATATTATAAACAAGGGGAAACTAGGGGAATTTAGCGATCACAACGAAAACGGCCAAGACACACATTGAGCCCAGAAAATGAACGTTATTAAGGCTGTAAATATAATAAGCCTCTGTCTAAAATGGACAACATTGTTAGGAGATTTAAACTATACAGCGGTTCTGC
>JAPTMU010000558.1:0-51591 GCA_028583405.1 Pogonophryne albipinna | reverse complement strand
TGCTGCCACTGTACCCCATCTCCTCTAAAGCAAACAGACTTATTGAAATTGAATGTCCCATCGCTGAACCAATAAAGTGTTTTAGTTTTAAGGAAGGCTTCATTGGTAGTATTTGGGCTTCACTTGTCAGGTAATCACCTAGAAATCAACTGCAATGCCCAAGTTGAACATAGTCTATTCTAATAGTGAACTCCTAACAAAAACATGGGGAGTGTGGACGTCACAAAGACTGTGTCAAGTTATCCCAAAAATGAAGTTATCATTGAAGTTATTTCTGGCAGAAGGCCCCTTGCTTTTTCCAGATCTCTAAACTGTTCGATGTGTTCTGCATCAAGGTCCCAATCGCTGAATTACAGAGCCAGACCTCTGCATCCAGTTTGTGCATTTTAGCATACCAACTTTTAGCTCAAAGCGCGGCTGTTTTGTCAATCTTAACAGCTTAACAGACAAAACCAGGTCTTCTGAAATGCTTTTAGACAGTACCTGTGAAGGGAATCCTAGACACTATTTGTATAGAGGCCCTTTACAGCATCTGAATCAATGTGTGTATTTGAGAACTGTATGTACTACAGCTGCTGATGAAAACACTTTTTCTTCATGTTTATGCCTTCTTTACCCCGGTCTCCAGTTTTGATTTGCCCTTCCCCTGTGGGTTACTGTATTTGTAGCAGAAGGACTCATTGTATTCTCCATGTGCAGTGTTCAGCTGTTGTTCATTATTCCCTCTTAAACTCGCAATTTTCAGGCAGAGACAATTTATTTATTATCCATGTGTTCGACAGTGTAACTGAGTTCAGCCTGGCTGTTAGTTGGCCGGCCTTACATCTCGCTTTTTTAATCTTCATCTCCAGATCCCCTTTAAACTGATGGGTGCTGAGGAGCTGCGTGGACAAAGCACAAACCCATCACTGTGAATATCCGGCTTTAATTCACATTAGCAGTACCTCTGGCACGGTTGTGTGTTCCAATTTGCAAAATGATTAGTGTTTTCTAAAATAATCCAGTGTGGAATCTTGTCCTTGTCTCTGCAACACTGTTTGTTGGTGGAGAGGCCTGTAACAATAACATGGCATGGCGGGAATAGGGTGAAACAAGTTGTTGACTGTTGCATTGCTTACTGGCAGGAGGATAGAAGCGTCTGGCAACAACATGTGCCACAGAGGTTAAAGCGACACATTGCTTTCTATCTCTCAGCAGAGGAGTTTTCCAAGGACAAAGACGGCAGTACAGTGGAATATGTCATTACAGAATGGGGGAGATAAAGGGAATTTTTTCATAATTAAAAAGGGCAAGTGGTTCACAGGACATTTTATATTTGGGGAAATCCAAAACTCTGATCTCTTTAAACTTCTAGCACTTACACAGTCTGTAACTGTCTGTCTTAATCTCTTGAGTTTGGCAGAAGTCCACCAAAAACACTTCAGTATGAGTATGCTTTTTAAATATCAAGACATTCTTCTGACATGCTGGTTTGAAAATTGTCAGTCAATTTCCCGAATGTGTATCATTATAAAGTGATTTCTTTTCGAAATAAGACAAATTGTGTTGTGCAATGTTTGCTAACATAAAATGTAAAAGGTCTCTAATTTCCTCTATACTTGGATATCTGAAGATCACAAACACACTTATTACAATATGGAGCTGTTTTTGAGAGGAATGAATAAAAATGGTGTTTCAGTTGCACAGCCTTCAGTCAAAGATCTAATGGAAGATCTTCACTGGATCTGGAACTACTGGGACGTCTCCAAGTTGAATTGTTGCCTTCTGTGAGCCTGCCTCTCCATGCAGACATGGAAAGCCTTCAGGATGTTTTTTTGAATCTGTCAAAGCAGCAGTGGAAGATGAAGACGCTTGAAATGATTGGCTTTCCTGTCCATAAAATGACGAAGGGGATTTATGGTATTAAACCTTTTTAGATAAACACAGCAGTTGAATCAAGGTGGAGGTAGAAAACCAGGTGGACCCACATCTGAAGTGCATTATGCTCAGTACCAACCTGGAATGGTAACTCTTGGTTACATGTGACAATACCTGCAGATTCTGTCTATTAACATAACATTTAGTTTATAATGAAGCCTCTATCAATATAATATTTACCCAGTTTCTTCTTCAAGTCTGTTTTGAGTTTCAGGAGCTTGCTAGGCTTTTGATTATTGTCTAATTATGCAATCATTGTTTGATTTGCACCATGACGTTATGGACAGGCTTTCAGAATTAGACCGCAACTCGTCTTGGATGAATGCCCTGATTTATGTTGACATGTCAAATTAACAGGCTTTTTTTTGTCCCCAGGTTGATCTCATGAAAAACATCAGTAATATCCCACAGCCATTCCTCTACACACGGCATGTTCACTTCCTCAACTTTACCAGGTACAATGCTGCACCAATATACCATGATGTTTTACAGCAGCATTTCTAAAACCGTCAGAGTTTGTTGTTATTGTATAAAGGTCTTAATTTACTCTTTTATTTGTCTTTGTAAGGTTCAGGATAGAGCAGCCGGTCTATATCAACATAATCCGGGACCCTATCAACCGGTTCCTCTCAAACTACTTCTTCCGTCGCTTTGGTGACTGGAGGGGTGAACAGAACCACCTCATCCGAACTCCAGGGATGAAAGATGATGAGAGATACCTGGTGAGAATTTTGTTTATGAGTTCTTATTTCTGGCTTGAAAATCAAATCAATTTTACTAAGCATAAAGTTCTATCCGGTACGAGCTGTATTTCATCATTTTATAGATGTGTGTAAATGAGTGTCTGAGATTTAATCTTTTTTTCACAGAGTGGATTTATTTCTCTCTTAAAAAAGAATGTCTAGATACACATCTTTGAGTTGTGCAATCTTTGCCAATTATGTCTTAGAACTTTTAATGGTTCAATAACAACAAATGGTTATACATTTGTAATGATAGGACCGTGTTCCTGCGTGAGGTGCACCACTTTTCATTCATGAGAACCACTTCTGCCTTCAGCTAGAGTTTCACACAAAGTGCAGTCACGCAGGAACACGGGACTGTTGATTAATTGTATTATTGGGGCTAAACCTTTTAACATGCCTTGCAGATTGAAAAGGGTTTGTATTGAAATACATTTTTATCTAGCACCAGCCACCTTTTATTCTTTCTATTTCTGAGCAGCACTTTCTGGCCAAAACAGTGTGTCAGATTTGTAATGAATAGAAGGGTCAATGTCCCAAATGCTCCCCAAAATCGTCAAATAATTTGTTGTTACTTGGAGCAATAAACTACACAGAACTTATAATTGAAGTAGCTCCAGAGAGGGTACCTAATAAACTGGGACCAGCACCCAATATAACCCCACAATATTATTAAAAAAGTTAAACCCTCCTTTCTAGCCACCTTTAATGGACCCATTGCTGCCCATTTACTGTCATATGGACATTAGCTAAATCAATGCTGATGTTTATGGTTTGAAATACTAAAGCATTTGTAGTATTTCACAGAGCTACAGAGTTTGCTAGTTTGCCAATAACTGTGCTTTTAATCTGTATCTGTTTTGGTTCCAGGCCAGATGGTTTCATAAGCTCAGTTGAGACATGAAATCATGTGTACTAATTTCCTATTCTGGTATGAGCTTTACATTAATTATGGAGACACGTAAGTCAAGGAGTGTTTGTTTGTAGACGTTGTACAGAGAGATAGTGATGATACTGACTGTCATATAAAAACACTGTTTAATCTTCCTCAAAATATCAAGCAGGAATGTGTACCTACTGACAGTCTACATTTCTGCATTCATTCAAGAAAATACTTATAAACCCGATGAACTGTCAGCCAGATGACGTGTTAGTTGAGTTTGAGATTTCTGTATTCAGACAAACATCTTCTTCTTCTTTGTTCAAATATAAGCAAGAGAACATTTCTTCGATACAGTGATATATCAAAACCACACTCTTTGAAGATGTTTTACACATGGTGTTGCTTGAGGCACGAAGGAAAAGTGTAAGGCCTCGGCAGTCTGATGCAAACCCGATATTTAAATATGATTGTGATTCCAATTAGAGACCTGATGTTGTAAAACCACATCAGAAGTTGATATCCCACATCTGCCTTGCAGAATTGTATACCCCTGCAGCTGAATACTCATATATCACAGTACATGCCGTTTGCAGCCTCACTTTAATTTTCATGTTGCCATTTTTAATTCTGTATGTGAGATTTAACTTTGGAGAACACCAGGTAGAGTTAGCAGTTAAGAGCTGGGTCTAATGTGAGGTGGGAAATACTACATTTGGGTTCAGCAGGCAGTCCAAAAAGGTTGGCTAGCAAGTCAAAACTATAATTAAATCAATACTATTTTAACATTTTTATAACACATTAGTATCCAGGTACAAACACAGGTAGTCATTTATCCCACAGACCTTCCTACTCTCAGGCCATACATAGAGGAAAACGGGAGGAGTGAATGTCATTCTAACTTATGTCTGACTGGGTCTAATTAAGTATTGCACTGCTTTCCCCGAAGTTTTGGACCATGTGAGTTGAGTTATTAAAGTATGCAGACCACGGGGGCCCCTTGCTACAGTTTGAGGGAAAGGGGAGGCTGTGCTGCTGCAGCCTGGCTTACCTGTGTGTGTGTGTGTGTGTGTGTGTGTGTGTGTGTGTGTGTGTGTGTGTGTGTGTGTGTGTGTGGTGTGTGTGTGTGTGTGTGTGTGTGTGTGTGTGTGTGTGTGTGTGTGTGTGTGTGTGTGTGCGAGGACCAACTTTTGACCCTAAGAATTAAAAACTGACTAAAATGTTCCAGAGTGATAACAATTTGCTGTTGTTCACTTCTTAGCTTGAGTTGCTTTAATACAGTATGTAATGTGTGGCCTTGAGTCAGTAAAGGCTAATGTAAGTCTTTGTTTCCTTCCACATGACTTATATTCAGCTTCAACTTTATTCCCTGGAAATGTTCAGAACTGAGATTTGCTGTATACCAACTGCATATATATTATATTAATGTATCTCTCACATGATGTTGTGTTGCTTTGCAATGCTTTGCATTTTTTAACTAACTAACATTGTTAATATGTTGTTGTTAGTATTATTTGTAACACCTGTCCAGCATAGTTGCTAAATGCTAGCACCTAAGCATCTAAAACAGTATGCAGCTATGTGGTTAATCAAATGTATAACACCTTTTTATAATGTGGCTTACTTAGTGAGAGCTGGAGGGGCTCCACCTGAAAAATCAGCAACCCAAATCAATGGATTTCATTATAATTCTTTCTTGATTTAATATTGAAATCCAAAAAAAGGTTGATAAAAACGTTTTTGTGTGCTGTGTCCAGATTCTAGGCCAGGAAATGAATGTGTCTCGCGAGTACAGCATTTCAAATCTGTGTGTTTATCAGCGTAAGTGCCTTGCTATGTCAACACTGAGTTGGGACTAGTCTTGGATACGTCCCCTGCCTGCTGTACATTAGCCCTGCGCTGGGTGTGTGAGAGGTGTCAATGAAAGAACACTGTCAGTGTGCTCGCCGGGGCCAAGGGAACCTGATGCACGTGTTACTGAGACATTCCTGTGGTCGGCTTGGATTTTCCGTCAGTCCCCCACACCCCTTTTTACACACACATACACTATATAAAGGCATGCACTGGACACCTGAACGCAGAGTGCACATGCATGGAATTGAGCACACGCACTGACTGTCAGTTAGGAGTCAAATGACGAGCTTCTGTGGGTTTTAAAGAGATTGATCTGGTCAGAGTGTGTATTTATATTCGGCTATCAAATTATAAGAAGGAGCAGTTGAGAGGCTTTGCTCTACCACAAATGCAAAATGTCTATTAGGTAATTCAGTGTCTCTAAAGAACCTAGAAAATACAGGTACATTCTCACAGTTTAAAATACTAGATGTTCTCACACCGTTTGAAAATCATCTGCTCTGAGTTAATCGGACATTTACAATGACACATGCAAACCGTCAAATATAAAAGGCTTTCGAGGCTTTATTAGAACCATCATGCCTTGACATTAGAAAACAGTATGGGTGGTGTACCTGTCACAGTGTTGATGCCTAAGGTGCAACTGAAAGATGAATTATACCGATCAAATTGATCAGGGGTTGTTTATCAAGCATGGGCTTTTTGTTGTACAGAAATCCTAATGACTTTTTTTGTACAGAGTCCCAATAAAGAGTTAAAAGTAATTAACTTAGTCATTGCAGGTTTAAATGTTATTTGACCCAGGTGTAATACTCCCATGCTCCCTGATGAATACTGTGGCGGCCTGCCCCATGGGAAAGGTTCACATCATCAATTACTCCTGATTGAATTCATGCATACATTCTTTTCATTGAAACAGGAGGCCGCCGTAGAGATTAGGGCCTATTTTTCTACACTTTCTGTGACTGCTCAGTTGGCTTAATCCACAGTGGGAATGGGAACAATGCACACAGGAGCTCTCTTCGAAATACGAATGGGTCCTCTAAAGAGAGTGTGTATTGTCTGTCGGCTGTTTGTGTGTGTGTGTGTGTGTGTGTGTGTGTGTGTGCGTGTGCGTGCGTGCGTGCATGCATGCGTGCGTGCATGCATGCATATGATTGTGCGCACTTGTATATGAATGAGTTGTGGCTGCATTCCCAGAGGTCCCCTAAATGCTAAGGCATAAGGGTCCTGTATCAAGTGTCGGAGCAAAGTGGACGGGGGACTTCCTGCTAGGTGCCATATGTGCTGTGGAATGGCGTCACACATGTCACTTCCTGTCCGCCTTTCTCAGTTTCTTTTTTCTGGCGTTCACTTTTTTGTCCTATGTTGTTACTGTTTATATTACGGCAATTCATTATTATTTTTGGGAGCTTTTGTGCTTTGTTGCATTACAGCCAAGTGTTGGGGGGGCCTGTATAGAGTCCCATTATCTTTTTATTGGCATGGCGTGGCAAGTGTGTGTAAAATATAACAGTGTTGCATATGAGTTCAAGTTAGTTCTTGCATCAACACAAGTTATATAGTATTGAGAAACTGTAACACTCATCACTGACAGGAAACTGTCAAGGCAAGGAGATATACTCCTAATTGATAACACATGATGACACTGTCTTTCTTTGAATAATAAAACATGAAAAAGGCAACAAATTATCCTTGAAGTTATGAATCAAAGAAAAGCAAGCAAGTGTTTCACAAGTCCGGAAACGGCCCACACTCTAACAATAGTGCACATTTGAACTGTTTTCTAAAGGTTCCTCTTGGATTTGTTGTTCTTTGATGAGCTTCCAGTGGTTCGCTCCACTGATAACCAACAAGTCATGTTCCTGGTGCATTGTGCAGCTCAGTCATACAGTTTGAAACAAACCCTGCAGCCACTCGGTGAATCACACGCTATGCAGCACTGTATTGAGCTGCAAGGAAAAATAAACTGACCATGTGCATCATTTATGTCATCCCAGTTTATGTAGATAGACTTTTTCTTGCTCTTCCTGTCATCACTACCTCTTTGGAAGCTGAGAGAATGATGACATTGAGAGTGATAAGAGAAATCATAAGGCTATATTTTACCTTATCTAACTGTTAAGCTCATACATGTTCATACACACATGGTCAGTGGGGTGTTTTTGACCCTCACATCTCACCCTTAACAGCAGACAGAGAACTCTGGGAAAGTCTGGGCCTCCGGTCCCGTCCGACCCAACTTCTTCTCTGTGATGGAGCATTTTGGTCTTAGTGTTGGTAGTTAAATACGCAGTTTCAAACAGAGTGTAGACAAGCTTTGAAAAAATCATTACGCTTTAAATATGTGTCCAGATCGATCCCATCCTCTTTTTCTCTACCTGTCAACACTCTTTGCCTCATGCATATAGCCTGGTGCTACCGCATGTGCGTTTGAGAACACATGTGGCGTGTACGTGTGTGTGAGTCATGCTTCGTGGAGTGTTTTGTTGCTTGGGACCTGTTGCCATCCATAAAGCTTACGTCACCTGACACGGATTTGACTTCTAGTTCCATAGAACTGAGTGGCTGGCCTGCTCCACTCCTGCATGTGTGTTTTTAATCTGTCCTCTGTGTTTCCCCCCTCATTATTTAATAGCTACCACATTTAGACAAGGGGTGTTTTAAATGTCCCAACTGTGATCTAACCACTTATTACTTATTAGTGACTGGTTTAAATTCATCATTGCTTGATTACAACATAAAAACAGACTATCATTACTATCTGATTCTATATTGCTTATATTATATATATATTTTTAAAGCGAGCACTCTTTCATGTTCAACTATATGTGTTTTAATCTGAGCAGCTAGGGTGAAGGAGCAGAGTTTATCTTTGATCTCAGGATGTGGTTTTGCAGCACTTCTATGACGATCACTATCAGCGGATTCACAGCAGTGCTGGTGATGGGCTCCCTCTAGTGGCAAAAATATAACATTACATGTTTAAGATTCTTCTACGCCTGCACCTCGGCAAACTATGAAGAAATAAGTACTGTTTTGCCTGCGCCTAGGCCATTAAACCTAACTGACAACATATAGTACTTAAGGGTTTAGCTCACTTGAATCTAATGCACCAGCACTTACAGTGGTTTGGCCTCTTTAAAGCAAATGTAGCTGCATGTATCTTTGTGGTTTATTGCACTCTAAGTCACTTTAGATCAAAGTGTAAGTTAAATGAAACATAATGTAAAATTATGATTGTCATGTGTTTGTCTGCTTTCAGGATATCAATGTGTGCATTCTAGAGAATTACCCAGAGTGCTCTAATCCCAGAGTCTTCTACATTATTCCATACTTCTGTGGACAGCATCCTCAATGCAGGTATCTACAGACTCTTAATATGGAGGACATGTTATTAAACGTGGCATGTAAATCTGCTCTGTTGTTGTACTTGTTTGTCTGTCTCTTACTCGTGATTTTTCCTCTCTCTCCACAGGGAGCCGGGGGTATGGGCTCTGGAGAGGGCCAAACAGAATGTGCAGGAGAACTACCTGCTTGTTGGTATCCTGGAGGAGCTGGAGGATGTTCTGCTCCTGTTGGAGAGGCTCTTACCTCATTACTTTACTGGAGTACTCAGCATCTACAAGAGCCCTGGTAGGACACAATCAAAAAACATATGTTGATGTATCATATTGGTACCTGTTTGTGGCGGCTATATTCCCATAATACGGCCGCTCTGAGGCTAAACTTCGCTCATTGATGTGACGCGTATAAATAATAAAGTCTGCACTGAACTCAACGTTTTACGGATATTTAATATTGTAAATCAAAACAATAAACAAACAGAATCATACGGTCAACAAAAGATATTAGAGCTAACCTCATCCCCATTGTCATGCTACTAAACATACACCAGGTGCCCTAAATACCATTAACCACACCCATGTGACAATTACCAGAAACAACCTATTACAAGTGTGTGTGGTGTAAATATATTGTTTAAAAAAAATAATGGAGACAAGTGTGTGTGGTGTTAACAAATAAGGAAGATAATATAACTAAACACAGGCTACCACAGCATGTTGGCTACTACACTGTTGTTGCCTTTAAACATTGAGGTTTTGCACATGAATCTCTTTTTAAATCATGATTTTGATATTCCTTTTCTTTGACTGTATTACTGTCAAATTACATTAACCTGACTTCTTCTGGTTCTGTACTTCTTCTTCTTTCTGCAGACTATAAGAAGATGGGGAATATGACAGGCACAGTACGTAAACACACGCCCACTCTGGAGGCGCTGCAGGTGCTCTACCACCGCATGCGCTACGAGTATGAGTTCTACAACTTCATCCGAGACCAGTTCCATCTTATGAAGAAAAAGATTGGCCTCAAGTCCGTCTCCCAGCCCCCTGCCCACTCACCCTCTTTCCTCCGAGAGCTGGCCCTTCGAACCCCGGAGCCTCTGGATGAAGACGAGGAGTTCGACACAGACCTGGAGGATGCCAACAGCTGGCTGGTCCATCCCTAAGAGTGGTGTGGCGAACAGTGGACGTAGCCAAAAGAAGCTAATTGGCTGGAGATAGCTGGAGGCAGCCTGAGGACTAAGGGGGCATTCCCGTCCTTCAGCATTCCTAAGAAAAGTGATGTATGTTTAGGGGTGTATGGATTCTGACACTGGTGTTTTTACGGGCTCTACTTTCCATTGGCAATAGACTCCTTTCATAACAGGCTCAGCACTGAGGACTATAGGGTTGAGTAATTGGAAGGACAAAATGCTCTATTTAAAAGTTGGACAGTGAGAACAATTGTTTAGCTCAATTTGCTTGACTCAAGTTTTGTTTGAACTTGAGCTTGTTTTTGAGCCCTTTTATGGAAAAAAGAGAAGACATCATTGCTGTAATCTCCAGGAGAGATTATTTTAAGATGCTAAGGGCTAAATGTGTGGGGAAATATTCTTATTGTTGGTTTACTGTAAGAAAGGACTTCCGAGACATAGCCTAAAAAAGAGGTTCATGCTTTTTTAAAAGGTGTGTGTCCTAACAGCTGGAATGGGAAATGGGATCCACGAATAAAATAGTACCAAAACCCTTTTATGTGTATTAGTTGTCTTAGAAGTGCCAAACCTCACTAAGAGTTCCAATAACTGACAGGACACCTTTGTGCACAGCTGGGGTGGTTGTGACATAAGTCAGTTGATATAGTATTGGTCAATACAAAAAAATTCAATTTGTAAGATATTATTAGGTATAAATGAGGATTAGAAAGTAAGCACTAAATTATGAATTCAAAGAATTCAACTGTGTGTGTATGAATGATTGAGTTTGACCAACCAGCAATGTATTTTAGCATAGATTTATTATTCGGGACAGGCGTTTTGTTCAGAGATAAACACTAAAAAGCATTTATGGAGCGCAGTGTTTTTAATCCAAAGTTTTAAAGATTGAGTTTGCCAAATACCAGTGTTTCTACTGCGATGCATTACTAAACTCTATGAATATACTGTACTTTTTCTGAGGTGAAATTCTGCAGCATAATGAGCGGATTGGTCACAATACTGGATACTAATTTGCCTTTCATTTAAAATTGGATCATTACTGTTTAAGGGTTGTTGTCTCTCTAAAACGTGTAATCCTCCAGCAGCTATCTAGAGTGCATGATGTACCAATCATCCAGAGAACAGTTACCATAAGCTATTATGTTTCAGTCATCTATGTAGTTCACTATTCCATCCCAATCTCCATTGTCTGTACCTTTTCATTGTCCTGGTTTGTCTTCAGTGTTTCCTTTTTTGCCAGTTTAATTTATTATTTTGTATTCCTTTGCGTTCCAGACAAGATTCTCAGGAAGGAAAAAATATGTTTAATAACTTGATCATGTGTATCCTTGGTTTCTGGCGGCTATGAAACAATTTTAAATGTTTTAAGATTTTCATATCAACAGCTGAAAACTTGTTAACAACTAATGCAGTTCATTATTTTATAGTCTTCAAAATAAATGTCTTCTAACTATTGCAGCTAGTGTCTACACTTTACTTACTTTACTACTTTGTATGAAGAAGTTTGTGATGGCCTCTTCACCGGATCAGGAATGCTGCAACGTATCTCATCCTCAACCTTCCATAAACCTCCGATACTGATATACACATCGGCTTGATAGACATCTACTGAAAGAGCGGCATCCAAACTATTTTCCACTTGTTTCTTTTAATATATTATAACTTTTCTTTCGACATGCTATACTATTACTTTTTTTCTCCAACATACTATGCTATTACTAATTGTTTGACATACTGTACTATTACTTTTTTTCAAATTTTTCAACATATGACTTTTTTTTCCACATATATACTATGACTGAATTTATTTCCAACATACAAAGTAAAGTGCACAACCCTAGCTTTTCCATGTACACATATACACAGACACATACAGTATTGTACACCGTTGTGGATCTGCATAGTTTTGTATTTCAAAGTTGAACAGAGGGTTAGTTCATGAGTTGGGTGGTGCCGTGGGGAAGGCAAATAGGAAGCTGTTAGTGGAGGTGGCTGCATTTCCAGCACCAATATGAACTTTTAACCGACAGAGAAAAATAAGATGTTCTAACTTGCCATGGTTAGGTCATTTGTCAAAATATTATTTCCTCTAACTAAACGTTGTCGATCTACGTGGTCACCAACCTTTTTAAGCCCAAGATCACCGACCTCGGCCTAGGTGAAAGGCGAGATCTACCTATTGCAGAATTGAGTGAAAAAGACAGCCCAAGCAGTGCTTCCAATTTGAGGCCTTTTATATAGGCTAATTGCATCTGAATTACTGTTACAATGAAGGCTCCATAATCAGCTCACGGCATATAGGCAGGGGTAAAGTGCTATTTTTTATGAGTGGGGAGCGGACCTCACCTCCTCTAGGGGGGTCCGGGGGGATGGTCCCCCGGGAAGATTTTTTTTTAAATATTGAAGTTGAAAGCATCAATCTGGTGCACTTTGAGAGCAACATGAAGAGATCTATGGATACCTCTCTCAGCACCCATATGAAACAGAACTGTAAACAGATTTTCTTTTTCTTTATGGATATTTTACAAATCACTCCACTTTTAAACTGTATTCTTGTTTTACTGCCATATAGTATTTCATACCTGTTTTTCATTTATTCTCTTATTGTTTGTATAACTATAATGATCATATGAAGGTGTGCCGCGGAAATAATCTTTTGAATAATTTGTGACAAAACCGTTCTAAACACTCCTTTGCTCACCTGAGCCCCTCAGTCTGACAGGGGAGGACTCTCCTCCAGCTTGTTGTGGAAACAGCTCCTTATGTCCTAGTGCAGCTAGCTAACCAGATGCTAACATCACGGTCCCCGCTAGCACCGGTCCCTCTCTCCCTCCCTCTCTCTCTCTCTATCACACTAAATGCGCTATTGCCACACACACACAGAGCCGAGCTTGAATGACACAAGCACACGTGTATTTCCTATACACGTGTATATACAGTCTATGGTATTTCCATGCAACTCTCTGATTGGTCTGGTGACTTGCCTCTGTCGCATTCACTGAACACGGGAAACTGCAGTCCTGCCGTCCTCTCTTGTGTCATGATGAGGTTCACGTAAAGCACGGTTAATGTATTATATTATTGAGGTGTCTCAAATATACGTCAATCAAGTGGCACCTGCTAACGGGGTGGTGGATGATAGGTTTACATCTAAAAAAGTATTTTTCAAACATTATTATTTTAATTTTATTTTTCTTTCTTTTGTTAGGCTACTTTTTTTTTAACGGTCCGCGATCTACCCGCACCATCGACTGGTTGGCGACCACTGTACGGAGCCCTGGAGGGTTCATAGAGAGACAAATAAATACAACGAGGCCACGTTGTATTAATTTGTGCGCACGAGATGTAATTTGTGGCCTCAATTTAAATAAAACGAGGCCACGCTTTAATAATTTGTGAACACGATATACTTTCTCGTTCGCACGAGATACTTTCTTATGGTAAAACACATCGAACTGCCCGATTATTACACCATATTATTATGTTTTATGAAGAATATGTCCGGTCGCCAGGGCGTGTGTGTGTGTTTGGGGGGGGGGCATTTGTTTATGATAGTGTCATTCGTTCCAGTGCACTCCGGCAGGACTATAACAGCACTACAACGAGATTAAGATTAAACACATTTCTTTCACTTCCCAGATAACAAAGAGACACTGGGCCGGATCTGGGCCGCACCTAGCAGACGATCTGGCCCGGATCCACCAAACGGACTCGGTCCGTTGTCCAAACGCACATCGGCCCGAAACTGGATCGGATCCGCAAAACGGATCTGCGGCAGATATGGGCCAGCACTGGTCCAGCTCCGTTTCAATATGGTTCTCCGCGTTTCAGATCCGGTACGGACCCGCGTTCCAGATGCGATACGGATCCACTTACCAGACGCGATACGGCTGTTTACCAGACTACTGCCAACTTCAATTTTTGCCTTATCTTCGGCATTTAAACACATTAAACCTTGCTAATATTGGCTATATTTAAGTCTTCATGGAAGTGTCGCCACTTCACTTTTTATCTAAAGTTAGTGGACCAGTCAAATGAAGGAGGTACATTCATAAACGTTAAGTACTTTTCAATAGCTTAGAGCTAGGCAAGCGAAATTAAGGAGGAACTGTGTAAATGATGAATAACATGTGATGGTGTTTAACATGTCTGCAGTTTACCAAGTACATCCTCAGATTATGTTTGGCATTAGGTAATGTGCTGTGACCATAGCAAACAAACTAACTATCATGGTGGTGGTATTTACTTCAGACACTGTTACTTTACTCAAGGTATCAGAAACATAAAATAACAATTTACAAGTCGAGATGTTTGCTGTATACGTGAACATGAAACTTTATTAAAACATGAACTGTAAACTTAAAAACAAAACAAAAACGATAAAATAATTAATATTGTCTATCGGGGACGGGCAGTGTATCCTGGCTTTGACGTCTCCTCTCCTGTCTCTCCTGGCGGCCCCCTTCCCTGTCGCTTGCCAGGTTAAACCAGCGAATGGTATGCTGGGATATGTCTGCATCCATCGCTGCACTCGTTATAGCGCATTTGCGCACTGCACCTATTGTAAAACAAACACACAAAATAAGTTCTTACACTGTTCTAATACTGCTAGACTGTAGTGCCATCTACAAAGAAAGGTGATTTAGCAATGGCCAACAGAGACCAGTGACAGCCAGTGGGTGAATGTAACGTTAAGACAT
Source organism: Pogonophryne albipinna (assembly GCA_028583405.1). Lineage (NCBI taxonomy): Eukaryota > Metazoa > Chordata > Actinopteri > Perciformes > Artedidraconidae > Pogonophryne > Pogonophryne albipinna. The sequence goes on along the minus strand of JAPTMU010000558.1, from coordinate 36,957 downwards.
GCTGCACATGCAATGGGGACAGAGACCATAGAGGTGGCATTCAGAGTAGGCGTCAGTGGCGGACAGTCAGGGGCCTGCTAAGCCAAAATTAAGAAAAATATTGCATTCATACATAATATGTTAGTTTACTGTAAATGTCTGTTTTCCTTCTCATTATCCTTCCTTCCTCGTTTTCCTTCTCGCTTTGTTTGTTAAAAAAAACAAACACTTTCCATCAGTGTTCTAAAAATAAATAAAAATGTATGAATAGTTTTAAAATAAACAAATAGTTATTGAAAGAAATTAGCTTCCTTTTCATCCCCTCTCTTCTGGGGCGATAGAACATTTCCCGGTCAGTGCAGTAGAGCAGCCAATTGCTGACCGTTGCAACACATGACACGCACAAATTAAGCCAATCATCTAATGTGATGCCAAAAAGGCACGAGCAGTTAATCAGTCAATCACAAGCAACCACGAATTGTACAACAGAAAGGCTTGGCTACCTTGATACTGTCATGCACACATGGAGAATACGGCCAAGGCCTGCTAGGCAGAGTTAGCATCGAAGCGTAACTGGAGGAAGGCTACAGGATGGGTAAAGGATATGTCTTACAAAATAATTTACGACACGAACATTCAACATTATTATTCATATTAGCACCTGCCAATCATTTGAGTAACACCCGATGGCGAAATTAAACAAGAATACATGCAGCGTTCTGTCGAGCAGCGCATTTGTACTAAAGCTTATTGCTGCCATCCCAGGAAAAAAAAAGATTTTCGTCCTCGAGCCCGGCCCCCTGACTTTCCCAGCCGCGGCCCTCGCCCTCATGCTCGGCCCCCTGACTTTTCCGGCCGCGGTCCTCGCCCTCATGCTCGGCCCCCTGAGTTTGCCCGTGGTGGCCTTCGCCCCTCCATAACCCCCACCTTGGACTCTGTCTTGCCCCCGGGCCGTCCGCCCGAGATCCCTTCCTGGTCCTCTGCTGTGCCCCTGGGCGGTCAGCTCAGTCCCGTGCCCCTGGGCGGTCAGCTCAGTCCCGTCTTCCTGACCCCCTCCACCCACCCTGGTGGCTTAGTGATGCGTCCCTCCTCCGGACCGCCTCCACCCACCCTGCTTGAGGTTTTGGACTTTTGTGGGTTTTTTTTGGGAGGTCTGGGATCCGTCCCTTGAGTGTTCTGTTCAGTCTTTGTTAATAGTTTAGCCTTGAAATAAAGTAGTTATTTTTGTCACTTTAATCTGCATTTGGGTCCTGCTTCCTACACACACCGTAACACATAAATCGTCATTGAAGGCCTAACCATAAAACCCCTGGCCCGCCAATGATGGGCATAGTGTAAAAACAAATAGAAAAACTTTGCAGCACATGCAAACACATAGATGGAAAGTTAAAGACTTACAAGGTAGTGATTGACAGGCTAAGGGAGTGTTGTGAAACAAAGTGCTTACAAGATTAAGGTAATAGATTCAGTTCCAAGAGAACAAACTGTTGCTTAAACTTTACCTGTAGGATAGAAGTGTCTGTTAAATGAGAAGATGGAAATTGAGTGAATGCAATCTAATTCAACTAGGCCAATCTAATTCTTTTTACACCATTATGATGAAATAAACATTTGGAAAGACACTTACGGAAAAGAACGATTTTCATGGCCATTTTATTGAAGGCCCTTTTGCCGTTTACTCCCTTCCAATTGATCCTGCGTGCCACGGTGCAGGTAATCATTCTTGCCAGAATATTCCACACAACCCTCTTAGTGTCCACCCCTCCAACAGAGGAGAGCGAAGTCGCCTAGGTGGAGAATGGAAACTGAACTGAATATACATCTCAACATTACTGCAACAAAGTCAAAGACAAACAAGGCTAACATTTTGTATTGAGCATATGAAAACATGTCCCATAAAAATACTTACAAGATTTGTCTTCATTCTTTCGTTTAGAGGGTTGCGGAGCCACTCTTCGAAACGCTCCAATTCCCCATCGCTGTCGAGGGGGAATTGGAACTCTTCGGGCATCTCGTAGGTTGGGGCATGCAGGCCTGATCCTACTTTCGCCATCAAAATGTTTAAAGTTCCTGCTAACTGGTTGACCTGCTGCTTAATATTTTCTAGCAGCAACAGGCCATGCAGCTCTGCAGCTGAAATAATGTGGAAAAATAAAGATATTTGATAGGGCAAGACCATATAATGCTTAGTCAGTTAATAGAATTTTGATATCACTCCTAAATTAAAAACGTAGCCTAACCATTCAAAATATACTAGTATAGGGGAAATGTGTGTGGGTTGGATTCGCAGAGTAACTCAAGATACAATACTATCACGATTTGTCTTACCTGTGCAGGGAATCGGGCCACTATCACCCCCAACCCTAAATGTGGGCCTGAAGACATGCTCATTTCTGGGTGTTGTGGGCCCCATTAATTGTGTGAAATGACCCCTGCCTCCTTGGTCCCGACCGTCGCTGGCTATTTGGCAAAAGGCAAATCAATAGTGATTAGCAGATTATAAATAAATAAGAAAAGAAATTGGCAACACAAACATATAAACTAAAAGACTGTAATACTTATAAGACAGGTAAGAAATATACAGTATATATATGTTTTTGTATTCCACAGGGTGCACCCATCATTTGTCTAGCATTGAATTAAAGGATTTATAGGTTCAACAAAAAAAATATTCTTACAGTATAGCTTTGCATATGCACATACAGTGGGGAAAATAAGTATTTAATGCATAATTTTGTTTCAGTAAACATATTTCCAATATGGCTATTCACAGAACATTTTGACCAGACTTTGGTATTAACTCAAGAAATCCTGAGTAAATACCAATGTCTTGTCAAAATGTCCTATGAATAACCGCATTGGAAATATGTTTACTGAAACAAAATGATGCATTAAATACTTTTTTTCCCCACTGTATACTGGTCGACATACTTCATGATGCCATTGATTTTGGTAGTGTGTGGGCCTAAAATTGAGAATGATGTATTAGAATAGTTCCATGTACACTTCAGGATATGTATTTGCACTAAAAACTCACCATTTAATGTGGACAATTCAGGGTAACTGAAATCTGGACTCATAAATGGTGGATGTCTTTCAGGTGGAGTAACTGTGAAAATGCCATTGCCTAATAGATGGTGGACATCAACGCAAAGCGAGAAAAAGAGAGGCAGTGTTGGCAATAGGCAGGAACAGGACTTGCAGTGGCACAGCACAAAGTAATCAACATATATAAGTGTATAAGATAAATACATCAACAGCAATAACATACAGTTGAATCGCCATCTCTCTTAAACTCTTTCAACAAAAATCAGGAAGGGGTATTTATTGCAGGACTGTTGTAATAGACTGCATTAGCTTTCCCTAGATGTACCTAATAAACTGGCATATAAGTGTGTGTGTGGGTGCATATATCTTTATATATATTTTATACATACATTTATGAACCTGTTACATTAGGCTGAAACTTCTTACCAGTTAATGTCTCACCCACAGACCCCAGACGCCTTGTGTTCCAGCTGATGTCGTTTAGGTGGTGTTGGTCCTGAGAATTGGCAGCTAATGGAACATATAGAAACATATCAACATATAGAAACGAAACGTGAGTGTGTGTGGAGCCATGAGCGGCCACCATTAAAGGAGCCATGAAAGGTAAACTTACAGATGCAGGGTTGTTGTGGTGGTGGTCGTTGGTGGTCCTGAGAATTGGCAGCTAATGGAACATATAGAAACATATCAACATATATAAATGAAACGTGAGTGTGTGTGCAATAAAACTAATTAAAAAAAACACTGGAGTGCCACCAATAGTGGACTCATCATAGTTAGACTTACTGAAGCAGGGTGGTGGGATGAAGGGTAACGTCGCCGCATTTTGCGGAATAACACCCCTCGTTTTTTGGGCCACCGGCTCAGAGTCAGTGTCTGATTCGTAGGTTGGGTATCTAGTCAAAACACATGTAATATTTGAGTGACAAGAAACAATAGTTCTATTATAACCAATAACTGTAACTATTGTGTGCATACTTTTTTTCCCTCCGTTTTCGTTTTCGGGGCTGGTCCTCCGCTTCAGACTGGAGACCAGCAGTGCCATTATTCAAATACTCCTTTAATTTTTGTGTTGCTTCAATGAAGTCATCTAGTTTGATGAAAGAACATGACTGTTATCACCCAAAATCTTAATCATCCCTGGTGAACATCTGAATTTTTTATTTACATTTTTTACCTCTTTCAAAAATCAAACGAGCACTGTATGACCTCCACCCAGGGCCCGGCTCCTCGAATCGCCTGATGGCCTTGCTAATCTTGTCATCAGTAGCATAATTTGGCCACCAGCATTTGCCATCGACATACCAGTTCGATGCCACCAAATTCACTGTGTTCTCTTCGGTGAAAACGACTCCACAAAACTTCTATACAAAAAGTAACAAATTGAAAAAAAAGTTGTTAAAAAAACTGATTCAAAATTGTTTAAAAAAAAATAAAAAACTTGGAAAGATCTTTGATTCCCTAGTCCTTTGTGTGACACAAGGGAATGATCACTAGCTTGTCCCTGTAGGGTAAAGCCACACATTTCTGGTCAATTTTGGAAAGTTTGCTAAATTTAGTGCCACATCCAAGATTTGATGCACAAACAATATTAAGGAATGTTGAATCCATAGGATACGTAAAAAACGGTGTAGTGTCCTCATATTGCTTGTATGCCACATACATGTCATCCTGGCAGTCAATGATATTCATAATGCTGCAGACATTGCCCCTTATCATGAAAATATTGTTTTTTGATTTGGTTTGTATTGTATATTTTTCTAATTGTATTTCATCATATTGATTGATAACACTTGTGCCAGCAGGTACAGGACCTCGAGAATGTTTTTTTTTTAACAGGGGTTTCAGGATAGGCTCATGGTCAAATGAGCATTCCTCTGACAGCCGTCGAATAATTTGGGCAAGCGGATATGACGGTTTGCGGACAAAGCTTTTGATTTTGCACAGGTAATTTTCAAAGGGAAATGCAGATATTTGATCTAAGCTGCCAAACTTTTTTGCATCATTGGCTAGATGACTTAAGCCATGTATGTTGTAAACAATTAGATCCTTTCCATACAGACCACCAAAATGGCTGACAGCAGGCATGCAGCAGGCTGTTTGCGAAATCGCTGTGTGTAGCAGTCAGAGAAGGAGTCACCAGTATGGAAATGGCCGTGGATAACAGCATGAAATTAGAATAAAGGGATGAATTCAACACGTCACGCAACACCACAGGCCCAGTATACAAGAGAAATTGCCGAAATTCAGTAGCCTTCCACCTATCCACTTCCTTGAGTGGCCGTGGCTTACGTGCAAATTCCCTAGGGATATATTGTTTAAGGTTAACTAGATGATCTGAGATTTTATTAATATCTCTACAGGGAAGTCGCACAGTTAATGGGCCTTTGGTCCAGAGATGAATAAGCCGTCTGACAACACCCAAGCACACCAGATGCATATAGTCTAGTGGGAACTGGGAGACCAGTCCAACATCTAGACCCACAAAGCCATGCGGACCCAGGTGGTGCTCTTCATCGTCCTGTCTTAGGAAGGCCTCATCTGTCCTATCCACACTATTCAGGAAGGGGAAGGTCATGCGATTATTGATATATACCCCGTTCTGATTACACTTATCACATCCATGATAGCCATTGAAGGATTTTATGTTTTTAATAAAAGCACGGGCAGGTGTGTCACATATGACCGAATGCAGTCTCATAGTGAACCTTTTCCCCTCATAATTAAAACATTCCTGTAGTTCTGTAAGCTCACAGACAAAGTCTTCCAGGAGTGTCCGAGAGGAATCAGGTTTCCTTGTACCGGAAAAAAGTCCTATCACCACTGGCTCCTTCATTGGAACACCAACTAGAAGACCCAAAATGGGCCATAGCTGCACATTTGAACTCTTGAAGAGTGGCAGACCGTCTATACCAACCTGAAGTCTTAAACAACAACCATCTACCAATTTGTCCTTCCACTGACACAGTGTCTTACTGACACAATGCCAAAGTAATGATAGAGACCATTACATAGCTCCTTCACAGTATACACTGTTCTGGTCCGTAACAGGGTTCTTGCATCCCTTGGCAACTCAGGGTGATAAATTGTTAAAATGGCCAAGAGAGCAGTAATTGCAATATGGGAAACCCCATAGTTTAAGGCCCAGTTGGATAGGCGACTGTTGAGGTTCTCAGGTTCCTCACAGTCAGAGATTGCTCCCAGACTGTTGGTGTCATCATAATCACCTTGACACCTGTCCTCTGATACAGGGCCCAGAGCTGCTAAGGGGTCCAATATAACTGCTGAACCTTCAGGTTGTAACCAAGTAGAAGCACCATCATCAGGTGGCAATCGTGCAGTTTCTTTGGGAGGTAGTGTGACTGCACGCACACCGTCACCAATATCCCTCAGCCTTCTGCCCAGCTCTACCCTGGCTCTCCTTCTCAGTGCAGAATTAGACACGGGTGTTTTGCATCTGTTCATTTTTTTTAACAACAATTAATTATACTAACTAAATAAGTTGACTCTCTTTCACACTTTCTCTCTCCCTTACTCACGCACTCTCTCCCTCACTCTCTCTCCCTCTCTCTCTCTCTCTGTATTAATTTATATTACTATTTATTTATGTATTTAAATTAGTGCTGTCAAAATTATCGCGTTAACGGCGGTAATTAATTTTTTGAATTAATTGCGTTAAAATATTTAACGCATTTAACGCATGTGCAGAATGGCCCGCCCCATACGTGCCACCAGTGGCAGCGCCAGGGTATGGCTGGGGTAGGGTACACCCATACCAAGAAATGGCTTAGCCCCACCATGAAAAATGATGTTAAAGTAAGCAAAATAAAGTCCGCCAACTCGCGCGGAGTAAATTGCACAGACAGCAGTTAGTCAGATTGATTTCAGAAGCCACTTGTCTGGAAATACCGAAGACCAGAAACGGTTTTGAAAACTTTTGTCACGTAGTGATCGTCTTCTCAATGGAACATCTTTGATAATGTCGGTGTTGTTGCAGGAAGTCCCGACGGAGAATACTTTTGCTGTAGTACAGGGGTGCACGTAACTGGTACGCAGGTTATGTGCGTAATCTGAAACTTGTGTCACAAAGCGCATTTGCGTACCGACGTACTTGTGAAGTTTTTCCAGAAGGCGGTTAGATCACCGGACGACAGAGTCGGTCTCCGTGTGCACAGACAGGGCTGCTGTTAACGTCGGTCTGTACAACGGAATTGTGCCAAAACTACGCCAACCGGCTGCGGAGGGAGACTCCCCCCCTCAGGGTTCATACACTTTTTCACCAATGATTTTCAATGACTTTTCCATGACTTCTCAATGACCTTTACCTAATTTTCCATGACCAAAAAAAAATGACCACTGAAAATTGTTTATTTTAACATGGAACAGGAAAATAAGGTCTGCATATGAAACATGTAGTGCCTATCTAAAACAAGTAAAATAGTAGGCTTACTAGCTTCTACACGCTGAAGCAACTGTAGTCAGGGATGCAAACTCATCAGGTATGAAAAAGGTGAAAAGGATCCGAGCCCCCCGACCCCACGGAATATCGGCTTTAAAATGAGGAATAACAGGATTTTAGCAGTCAGAACAACTAAAGCAGCAGGTAATAATAACAGAGATGCTAAAGAGTCACATTTAATGGAAATATATAAAAGCATTTATTTTAATTGTGTATCAGTCAGTTTATAATTTTGGCAGCACTGTTGAGCATTTTGAAAATGTATTTTCATGCCTCTGTGCAAGGCTTAGTCTTTCTATCTTTATAGCCACTGGTGTAAAGTAACTAAGTTCATAAATTCAACAAGTACTATACGTGGGTACACTTTTGAGATACTTGTACTTTATTTAAGTATTTCAATGTTTTGCTACATTGTTCTTCTTCTCCACTACAGTTCAGAGGTACATGGTGTACTTCTACTCCACTACAGTTCAGAGGTACATGGTGTACTTCTACTCCACTACAGTTCAGAGGTACATGGTGTACTTCTACTCCACTACATGTATTTAATACCTTTAGTTACTTCACAGATGTGGATGAATGATGTGAAATCTAATCAAGTGTTAAATCAGACTTTAGTTCCACCTGGAGTAAATTCACAAGCTACCCTGCAGTATACAAAGTCATTCAAACTAGCTGCACCTTTACCAGCTTTGAGAACACTTTCATGATCAATCATTATAAAACATATCATATATATTATTCTGAAATGGACCAATCTGCAAAACGACTACTTTTACTGTCGCTACTTTCACTATATTTAGATGATAATACTTTTCTACTTTTACTTGAGGAACATTTTGAATGCAGGACTTTTACTGTGATAGAGTATTCCTACACTCTGGTACTTCTACTTTTACTCAAGTACAATACCTGAGTAAGATCTGAGTACTATACTTTTATTAAGTACAAGATATGAGTACTTCTACTTTTACTCTAGCACAATATCTATACTTATACCACCTCTGTTTATAGCCTATGAAAAAAACGAAGGTTAAAGCTAACGTTAGTGATGTATGCTAGCTAGCTAGCTCAACGATTCCTTAAATAATATTACGACAGAAAAACGTTTCAGTTCACATCACGCTCTGCCGCTCTGCTCTGAACACCTGAACGGCCCGTTCTAACAGCTGTTCACCAGCGGCTCAGTCTCTGCCACAGTGACTCCGCACGCACCGTAGATAATGTAGCTGACTCTCATCCCGGAGCAGCAGAGTTCAGCCGACAGGCAGGAAGACTCGAGCACACAGCTCGCGCTTCATATATTAAAAAATAACACCATGCGCGTTATGATGGCACATAACAGCTCGCGACCGCAGATTATTTCGGCGATTAGATAAAATGTAAATTATATTTGACGCAACTTTAGTTACATTTCCATGACTTTTCCAAAACTTTGGGAAAAATATTGTTTTCCATAACTTTTCCAGGGCCTGGAATTTGCATTTTGAATTTCCATGACTTTTCCAGGTTTTCAATGACCGTACGAACCCTGCCCCCTTCACTGGAGAACTGGGCTAAAACAGCTGATCACAACGTTCGCACTCTGTGGTCACAAAGTACTCCACTAGCCGCCGCCCCCCCCCCCCCCTGTCGACTTTCCTGAAGTACTCCCCCGTTGATAGAAATCAACACGTAATGAATTAAGACCCCACGGTTTGATGATTGATAGGTGTGTGGGTTGTCTTTCATTTTGACACGCAGAAAAATGTTATAATAAACATAGATACTGTATGTTAAATGGATATATCCGCCTTCTTTCATTTATCTTTCCATTCCCACAACAATATACATAAATAAATGGCATATTTTGGACATAGTTCGAATGGTGATTAATCATGATTAATTAATTTTTAAGCTGTGATTAATCTGATTAAAAATTGTAATCGTTTGACAGCCCTAATTTAAATATATTATTTATTTATGTATTTATTGTTGCAATGTTGAATCTTAAGTGTGTAAGAAGTTATACCTTAATTTGAACAGTAGACATCATGTGGGCAGCATCTGGAAAATAAATACAAGTGATGGTTTAATTAAAAAACACATTTAAGCACATTTTTTAAACTAAAATTAAATTAAAGCCACACATTTTTGATCAATGTTGGAAAGTTTGCTAAATTTAGTGCCACATTCAAGTTTTGATGCACAAACAATATTAAGAAATGCTGAATCCATAGGATACGTAAAAATTGTCAGTTGAACAAATGCCCTTTCTCGATTACCCAACCCCCACATGCACAAGCACACCCTCCAAATGTTCAGTCTTTTATTCATATAGCACATTACAAGGACACACATGACAGCGAAACTTAAAGCTGAAGTAAATCGATGACTCCATGACACAGAAAAGGCGGCTTCACAGGGCAGGACAGATTTAACTTTGGTGAATGAGCAACACACGAATCAAGAAGCGCTATAAGTGGCTTAACATTTCTGGGTAATGGTTCACATTTATCATAATTAATTAATTAAATTAATTTTAAGTAAGATTTACTAACGTAATGTTGTGAATCATTCAGGCTAACTTATGCCCACCAAGATCAGTAAAAAGCAAATACTTGAAATATAAAATATACAAATTGAAACGTAAGATTTAATACGCATGTGGGGATGGAAACATACTCGCATAACTAATTTATATCGACGTCTAAGTTTACTACAAGTTAAACTTATTTTTGTGTGTTACCAAGTTTAATGCCGAATTGAGTCTTCAGCAAACCACTCTCCTGCCATCTGAGCCCGCCTTTAAAAGCACAATGCCTCCACTCACATTAACGTCACTATTCGAATAAAAGTTCAATATTAAAGTTATACATTAATCCTGCTTTTTTTTTTACTTGACATACTGTTCCACCGTTAAATTCATATTAACTCTTCAAGGCTGTAACTTGCTCGGCTATCCTATCCACTGGCTAACGCTAACGTTAGCTTATCTAAACTATGATCAACTAACAGAGTTTTGACCAAAAAGTTCACATTTTGAGTCACTTGCGTATCAATCGACGCATACATACACATATAATACATATATATACCAACCACAAATACAAAATTAGAACAAAAATGTTGGCTATACTTACTTGAGTTGATAATTCTTGAGTGAATTTGCCGCCTGCGAACGTTGGCTGTGAAAGCTCAGAGTAGGCTACTTGGATTATGGATAGTGGGCATTAGCGTAATGAAAAAATATTAATCTATCGTTTAATATTTAATTCAATCGTACAATGCCACATTACTGTAGGAGACTATTTTTGTGTTAAGTTTTTAGTTTTCAATGTTATATTTTATTTTAATGTTTCAATTCAATAATCAAAGAAATATATGAAGACGTTACACCCCCATATTATGTTTTTGATTTGTTCCATTCCAAAGATTTCTGGCGCTTGCGGCTCAAATACGTATTACGGATCTGGGCCAAATCTGTAAACCAGCAAAAATACTGCACTGCTTGCAAATAGAATGTTTAGGCTGAAAGCTCTATCTGGTGCGGATCTGGCCCACAGTCAAAAAACGTGTGTGAGCTACAAACGGATCTAAAGGCTTTCGTGCGGATCCGGCCCAAAGGTAATTGCTATCTGGGTTGGGAATACACATATAACTATGGAGAACCAGATTTGTGTAAATTACTGTTCATGGTCATTTTAAAACAAATGCCGGTGGTGTCGGACACACAAACACACCAAACACACACAGAGCGGAGCTGAGCACAAACACACATCATGCCCCTCCTTCATAAAACGAGTAATAGGGGGAATTGTTATCCGTGTTGGTTATTCTCGCCAGGAGAGAAGCTTAAAAGGAGACTAAATGGAGTCTCTGAGATGGTGTCAAATTGGTACTTTAATTAAAAAGAAAGGCGCGGTAGTGTTACAAGCAGAATATTGTTCGATCAGGAGAGAAAGGCTGCAGCTTCCTCTCCCTGTGCTGGCCGTGAAGAGAGAGCCCGAACCCCCCAGGTTCCGCTGTATTTATATCCTCTGCTGGCTCCTCCCTGCGGGCCGGCTCTCCACGTTTTAATGTCCGTTGTTTCGCATATCAGAGGATACAGACATTGTACATTCAATATATATCTAAACACGCCTTTTCTCTTCCTTAACTCTTTCATGATTTTTCATTTAACACATTCTAAACGCTGTAATCAATACTCCAAAAAATACAGGAAATACTTCACAGCAGTTTGGTTTCTGGTCGTTCCGGAAGTTGTCACATGCTACCCACATCTGTAAACAATAACGTACTCAAATAAACTGTACCTTCATTTAATATTCAACAACAATAATAATATCTCGACGTCTGTAGTTGTAGTGTTGAAATCAGTAGGTTTCGGTGTGCAACATCATATCATCTCGCTGCTAAATTCACCTCTATAGTAAATGGTATATTAGCCTCATGCTAAATGCTAACCGGAGATGAAGGATTTTCAGAATAAAAGCTTAACAACTGGTTGTGCACAGGAACTTCTGGTTTTTCAGTATAAAACAGCTTTTAAACTGACGGTATGTTTTATGGTTCATTATGCTATCAAAACATTGATTTTAATTTCTAACAGAATACTCTGGTAGTTTGGTGTGTGTAGAGCAGTGGCGAGCCGTGACTTTTATACCTAGGGTTAGGGTAATGTTGTGAATCGAGTGGCCCATGGTGGTGGTGGGGTTATGGCAGGCGTATGTTATGGACGACGAACACAGGCCACTCGATTCACAACATTACCCTAACCCTACCCCTCACACCAGAAACTGACTGGTTTTCGGACCCCCCCAATAAAGCAAAAATGCACGTTTCAGAGTGGCCTTTTATTGTGGCCAGCCTAAGGCACACCTGTGCAATAATCATGCTGTAATCAGCATCTTGATATGCCACACCTGTGAGGTGGGATGGATTATCTCGGCAAAGGAGAAGTGCTCACTATCACAGATTTTTTCAGATTTGTGAACAATATTTGAGAGAAATTGTTATTTTGTGTATATAGTGTTATGTTGTGTTCGTTATTCTCGCGTCCAGGAGAGAAGCTTTAAAAGGAGACTAAATGGAGTCTCTGAGAAGGTTCAAATGGTACTTTAATTAATAAAAAAGGCACGGTAATGTTACAAGCAGGAGATTGTTCAGTCAGGAGAGAAAGGCTGCAGCTTCCTCTCCCAGGTGCTGGCCGAGCAGAAGAGGCCTCACAAGCATTCGTCCTTCCCGCTTGCTGGCTGTTTGCTCCTCCTCTCTGGGAGCTGTAGTGACGTAGGAGACTTCCCCCTCGGTCTTCTGTGTCCGATATCGCGTTAAACAGAGGATTTCGACATTTTACATTCATTGCTTACTTCCACATGCCTTTTCTCCTCCTTATCTCTTTCATAACTTTATATGTAATACATGTTAACGGCGTCAATAGCCACTTTAATGATACTAATGGACGGTAGTCCCGGATGTCATCATGAAGGATTTTCAGAATAAAAGCTTGGTATTGAGAACTTCCGGTTTTTTCCAGAATAAAATAGCATTTAAACTGACGGTATGTTTAAGCTACATTATGTTATTAAACATTGATTTTAATTTCTAACAGTCCCTCCTTACACACCTAAAAGGTGTGTATAATACTGAAATCAATGAGTTCTTCATCTGAACTTTGCATAGTACATAACTCATATCAAAAACATACAATCAAAATGGAATGGTTCAATAGCCTCAACTTTACAAAAATACAAAAAATACTTTGACTGTGCTTAAACATAAAAGTGTTCCCTTGTGCATAACTTCTAGTGTTAACATTCAATATCATTCTTCAAAATACCAGCAATGGCTTGGTATTAGAACATTTCTTCCTCCCTCCTTTCACAGAAACCGTTCTCAGTGTTAAGGCACTTGTTTTTACAAAGTGAAAAGAAACAAACCATTTTAAAATAGCAATGATTTATAAAACATGAGATCTACCATATTAGAATAGTATAAAATAATAAAGAATAAAATAAACTATATAATAGGAATAGTGTAAAGTAAATTGAAATGGATTCACTCCATTTTAGCATTTTAGTTTGCTCACTTCTTCACATGATTTCATAATTTAAAGTATCACATCAGCTGGACATTCATTGAACAATCTCATCATTTTCATCAATATCTGTATAGGGTGGGTCGTCTTGTTCTGCTAGCATTTGTAACTGTCTCCTCATTAGAAATGTACCCTCCCTCCTTTCATACCATTTAAGGGATGAAAGTAATATGTTCTCTAGAAGAGGCCGTCGTGATCAATCGGTACGTTAGGACATGGAAATGCAACATCTAGGCCTCTCCTGGGCCCCCTATGTTATCCTTGTACACTGGAGCCTAAACTCCCCCTGGGACTGGTCTCTTAGCCCTACTGGCTTTGGGGTGTTTCGCCATGTTGATTAACTACATAAAAAACATCACTGGCTGTGCTAGTGCACAGGTCCCAGTCCAATCCTGTGGCAAGACTGAGTACAAGGTTTTAGTTCCACGATACCACCAAACATCTACTCTGGGATATGGCATTCTAGACTGTCATTTCTAGGAGAAGATTTTGGTCAGTTACAACAGTTGTAGAATTTCATCACTTAAAAGTTCCTACTTGGTGGCTTTGGGCGGTTTTTTCTAATGATGTGATAAAGTCCCTAAAATGGTGTGAAAACCGGTGGAATATCAATAACTCATTATACTAATTTATCTTCAATTTTGGCCTCCTTGTACACTGTGTGGAAACTTGGGTGCCCGAGCATGTGATAATTAGTTCAATTTAGGAATGTTCACTTATAATAATAATAATAATAATAATAGATTTAATTTGTTAGCGCTTTTACAGGTGCTCAAAGACGCTTTACAGATATAGTGAAGGGAAAAGAAAAGGAAGGAACAACAAATAAATATATAGTTAAAGTTAAAGTCAAATAATACAAAAACAATCACACATTAAAATCCAGATTGAAGAGGTGAGTTTTTGTGAGTTTTTTGAAGGTGGTGAGGTCAGTGCAGTCTCTGATGGGTTGGGGGAGTGAGTTCCAGAGGGAGGGGGCAGCGACGGAGAAGGCTCTGTCCCCCCAGATCCGGTGATTGGTGCGGGTGGGGATGGATAGGAGGTTGGCTTCTGATGAGCGGAGGCAGCGGGAAGGGGCGTGGTGGTGCAGCAGGTCTGTGAGGTAGGGGGTGGCCTGATTGTTGAGGGCTTTGTGAGTAATCAGAAGGACTTTGAAGTTGATTCTGTGACGGACGGGGAGCCAGTGGAGGTTCTGGAGGACGGGAGTGATGTGGTCTCGGGAGCGGGTGTGGGTGATATGGCAGATATGTTTCTCGTTTAAATAACATCTCTAAATGTCAGGTTATCACTGATTAAATGGACGAGCATTGGGAGGTGGTGGCACTTGTCCTTTAAAACTCCTACTCTGGTGCTGTGCGCTCCCTCTGAAGCTGCAAGTAAGATTTAAAACATCTGCAGGGTGGGTTGAGCGACCCCTTCTCCCTGAAAGATATTTGTTGTCAAAAGTATGCACCATTAAAATGAGTGATCCAAGGCCCCGCATGTATTACTCCCAATTATACTAGTTTTTCAAAATTTAAATTTTCAATCGCTCTTTGCCTAGTGTTTTTTTAAAACTCTACATCTTGGACGACAAACAAATGTTGTTTCCACCTTAACAGTTCTCCTATGGTAATATCCATACTACAATGGTGAAACCAATACTCCAGATTGGAATACTTTCTTTGGAACATTTTCCATACAAATAAAGATTTGTCTGCCTTTAAAGAGTGGTTATTAAAACTATCCCTTTAAACTGTAGATCTATATTGTAACAAATGAAATCTTCCCCAAATTCACACATGAATAAGAATCTCTTAAAGATGAATTTGTTTATATGATGAAAAGATTGAATAATATGTTCTACCCTCAGTGTGTTTATGTGTAAACTCACTCACTCCCGTTTTCCTTCTCTCCCCCTCCGGTTGTCAAGCCACGACCCCCTCACGTTCTGCTGGCCCATGCCAACTCCTCTGGTTCTGTCCTCTCCTCCGTCCTGTAATCCTTCTGCTGTAACTCTTTCCAGTGGCCCAACTGCTTTGCATTTCATCTCCTCCTTTTCAGTCTCTACGCTGTTGCATGGAGGGCGTATTCCGCTCTCATGTCCCACACTCTGCTCTTGTGCCAAATCTCGTGGCTCAGTTTGGAACTTCATGTCCTGTCTGAGGGACCGATGAGAGTTTGCCTCTTTGTCAGCATGCTGGTTTGGTTCTGGATGCCTCAGGTGGAGATGGTTCTGGATGCCTCAGGTGGAGATGGTTCTGGATGCCTCAGGTCGTTGTTGGTTCAGCTCGGGTTCTCTGTCTGTTCGATGGAGGAGGAGGAGTCTCCTGTGGTGAGGTCATTTGTCTGAAGATGGGGTCGTAGCGTTCTGACAGGCAGAGAGAGAGAGAGAGATCTCGGGACGCATTACCTATAGTTAATTCTAACACACTGAGGCAAAAATAAATCCAATCCTTTCCACTCTATTTTCCTAATCTTACTATCTGTCTTAGATGTTAAATGTCATCTAAACCCAATTAATGTCTACTAATGGTTGTGCCATATCCCTAAACATTGCTTCCACCCACTGTAACATGGCTACTCCAAATAACTCTTTCAGGAAACCATTTTCTTCTATAAATTAAAAATACCTACATGTTTCAAGCACCACATATTTCACACACTATAAAAGAACGTCCCCATATTTTCTCCATCACTTTAAATCTCACTGTTATTTAGAACATAAGTAAGTTTTGTGACTGGACATATCTGCAATGTCGCCACAATCTGCTGGGGAATTTTGTTCATAGAGTTTGTACGTACAAAGCTGTACTTGTGGGTTAGTAGCCTGTTTCTACTGTAATCATTTTCAATAATTGTGCTCAGGTCACCGGTCGGTTGTTCATAAACTTAACAGGGGTGTTTCTGGTACAGACTAAAACATGGATCCAGTGTATTTGGAGATTCCCCTAATCTGTAAATCCCCATCACTTACATATCCCGATCACTTAAACCCATCTCATCATTTGATGCAAGAACTGCATTTAGGGGGGGTGAATCATCTTGATTATAACCGCCTCACCTTTGGGAATGAGTATTTCTAACTCCTCCTCTTGTTGCTCAGCTGATCTTTTGGCTCTGGGGATAGGTGAAAGTCTCTGAAACACAGCTGGAGTTTTGTTAGTGATGTGGGCATTATCTATGAGTGGACTAATGGATCCATGTCTTACTTGATATTGTACTCCCCTTCCAACCAGAAAGGTGCCAAGTGTAATGAGCACAATCAACAATGCTATTCTGACTCTTATCCCTAGGGGACCCCACAATTGGTTTGGCTTTGTTCTTGACATCTCTATTTTCTCCCTGGTTGTGTCCGTTACAGAATTTAAATAATGAGTACTATAATAACGTATACAAAAATTGGACTCTTTTTCAGATGTAAAACAAAAAATAGGTTTTCACTTTAGTGTACAATCTATAAAAATCTATAGACAATTCGTCGTTTGAGCTGTTTCTATCTTTATCTTATTTATATCTATTGTTTTGTGCCAGCTCTGCCAAATCAGTCCTAACTCCCAATAATGTTCTGGAAGTTGCCAGTGAAGGGTGACAATGTGTGAGGTGGTGTCGATTTGCTCCTTTTTCTTTACCTTTAAACTGGAGAGCGTGTGAAGTTCATTACAACTTCTCACTGTTCCGTCCACCGGGATCAGCCCACTGTCTTTTGTGAACTTTCACCCTCACCCAATCACCTGGCCGAACAGGAGTCTCTTCTGGTGTCTCGTCTGGTATCTCTGTAGCTTTCCTAGCCTGTGTAGACAAAACTTGGATAATATTACTCAGAGTTCTGACATATTCATTACTTCTATTCGTCTAATATCTAAAACTGGACCACTCCCTCCTTGGAGAAGGCCCAAGCTTCGGCATACCTTTTGTCATTATGAGACCTATTATTAACTACATGTTATTATTTATTAACTACAACGTCACTGAAATCAACATATCTGTATAATCATGACACTCCCTCCTTTGAGCATAACATTCTCAATTAATATTGCAATGATTACCCTATTCTGAACAGGACATGGAAAACCCATAACGTTGCATTAAATAAATATAACTTCTCTGTGTAGCCATAAGGCGTACAAAAAATATCGTATGATGTATGGTTTTCTGATGGTATAAAAACATATTCACTAAAATCTGCCATTAGCACAAAAAATTGTTTACTTGTTTCAATAATGGCTTTTGTCATGGTATTATGCATCATTGTTGCTGCGAAAAACAATACCCCTGGTGTCGCTAATGCGTCTCAATAATTCTAGGATTAGAGGATTGTTTGATACTGCTGAACAAAGATATGATAAAATAATATTTCTCTAAACTAGAGGGAAAATACGAACTATTCTCACAGAGGGTGACATGCATGAAGGGCTGGTGCCCCTCACTCAAAAAGAGATATTGCCTTACGCACTACACGATAAATCAGTAAAGTTACTCAAGAATAAATAAATAAAAACGGATTCTTGAAACTGTTGTAAAAACCCTACAACTTCTTCATCCAAGCTCTCAATCAGTGTTATGTTATTTAATCTGCAGCTCATTGCCTTAAAACAGATACTTCAGACTGATTATAAAATGTTGTTTATGAGAAAAATGTAATCTGACTCCATAAATCACATAATTGTTTGACTAAAAAACTACACTTCCACTAACAATAAATGAAGTTCCCCTTTAAACACAGCCCCGGTCTTTGACGGGGTCTATCTATGTACTGGCTGGAAAATGTTGTGCCAGTCTCTGTCGCTCCGTCACTGTTCTCCCGCTAACAGTCACTCTCTAGTTCTGCTGGGTTCTTGTTGACTTCTTCACTGGTTTGAGACAAGTGACCCTATCGGACACCTCCCTTTGTAGCCAGACTTCACCACAGCAGAATCAAGTTTCTGTTTTCAGGTCTCAACAGCTCTACGTCAGGTGTATCGCCGCCCCTTGAACTGCAGTCGGTGTAAACAGGAGGACTTGGTAAGGATCCTCCGTCTTGGGCGAGTACTAGGTTTCCGTCTTCATATTTTTTGGTGGAAACCCGTCGTCTTGACCTCACTAGCTGTGTGGACACAATAGTTTTCTGTGTGGGGGAACAACATCACTCGTAATCTCTTTCCTTCTCATAATTACAAAAATAGTCTGCTAAATGTTCTATTCTGTGGATGCTTTATGTGTAAATGCAAATGCTATTCTCGATTTTGTTTTACATTAAACCTCTCCCTCCTGTGGTGACAGATATGGCTCAATGTAGCTGGATTTCAAAATACCCTTGTGCTGAAGATGTATCACCTGGTGGTCTGGCCCTCTGAGCTTCCTCATTGTTGTGGTTGATACCAGGGTGTCAGTGGCATTTGGGTCATGTTTGGCACCCCTGTTCGTCTTTGACATCCCTGGGACCCCCTGCCTCCGTTGTCATCATGGAAACCTCCCTCGGGGTATCTGCATGGAGGGCCGTTGTTTGGGGCATGTGGTGGGTGTTGCCTTAGTAGTTGCGGGCCCAATGTCCAATGGCCCATTTGGCTGCAATGGTAACATCCCTCAAACCGTAAACGTCTTCTGCCTGTGCCTCCTTGGAAACCTCCTGGTTGTCGGTTCTGGATCTGATTCACTGGCACCATCTGAGATTTAACTGTTTTTTTTTTTTCTTAAAGGAGGGGTAGGCAAGTTTGAGAAACCGGCTCGAGATACACTTTTTGTTATATTCCATGGAATGCTCTTAACATCCCGATAGCAATGCATATCTTAAGTGCTTTGACAAAAAATCCATAAAAAAAATTCATCTGTGGAAGCCGTAATACTGTAAAAAGTACGACCAATCCGTTTAGCCGGGCCGGCTAAACGGATTGGATTGCCGCCCTGTCTGTCAGCCTTCCATCTCGTGCACGCACAAATGTATCTCGTGCCCTCATTGGGCGTGACGTCATTGGGCGTGCATTGCAGCAGTACTTCAATGACTCACCAGCAACAGGCGGCCACTTTCACCATGGCAGAGTTACGTTCAACATCGTCTACTGGTCGCAAAAGAAATAATGTAACGGAGCAAAATAAGAACAAAAAGAAAGTGGAAACTAGGAGAAGTCAAACCAGAGTCAATATCGGAGTTGCTTTTCAACGATGGCGACTACTGATGGAACACACCGAGTTGAAATCTGATGCCATGGTCGCTCTTTTTCTCTTGGACAGGTAATTATCTGTTTTGTATGGTTTACAATTCCCCTGAACTATATAGCCAACCTAAGTTTTAGCAGCTCATTTGTAAAACACTTTAAATTGCCGACGAGTATGAATTGTGCTATTTTAAAATACACTTAGCTTGCCTCGCCTTGCTTCACGCATAGACATAGAACGTTTGTTTGTTATACATAAAAAAGTAAGTGAACATGTAAGTAGCAGCCAGTAGTGTGTGAATGTATATGACGAAATGCTCGTAACATACTGCTCTCTGGCAACAACTATGCCAAGATTTCACTACTATTCCGGTTCATGAACATGGGGATGGTGGATAGGTCCTCCTTCTTCAAAATCAAGGACTACTACTGTGTGGACAGTATAAAGGACTTCTGGAACGAGAAGAGGGCCAAACTCATCACCCAGCTTCACCCTAAAGGGCCTGTTGTGATCTTGGGTAAGTTGGAGACACACACTAGCACAAACTATACACCATGGTATATAACTGTATTTGTTCCCCAGAAGCAGTATTAGCAGGGCAGATGCAAAAATAATTTAAAATAAAGTTCAGTAAAGAACTCAAAAGTAATTGTGTGAAAGTAGAAATATAATGCAATCAAATGTGCCCAAAATGTCAGTCCAGTATTTCTTTTATTGGGGTTGAGCATAATTTCTACTCTTCATGTTGAGTGTGAGCCTATACCAGGCAACTTTTGCTTTTGAAAAGATGTGAATCAATATTTTCAATGTTGTTGTTTTTGTGTGAGATACAAAACGCTAGGCTGACCTAAGGTTGCTCAGTGTTTCATGCATTTTGAGCATCATGCAATTGAATGTTTATCGCAATATGGAACTATGTAGTTATCCTTTTTTGTTCTCATTTCGATTCAAAGGAGATGCTCGGATGGACAGTCCTGGATTCTGTGCGCAATACTGCACATACACTGCCATGGACAATGACTCCAAAAACATCATCTGCATGATCAACCTAGACAAGCGTGAAACACAGAGAAATTCTGTTATAATGGAGAAGGAGGGCTTCATGCGTGCCATTAATACACTTCGTGAAGAGCTGCATGTGACAGAAATTTGCACAGATGCTCATACGCAGATATCAGCCCTCTTCAGTAAGTGGATAAAATGTAGTTTTCTTCAGGGGTTTGTTGCAGCAAGTCCCAGACTACATTCATCACTGCATTACTATGACTGGACATAGTCAAATATGCTAGGTTATTACATAGCATATTTGTTTCATGACTTGTTTTTGTCCTTCAGGCAAAGGGGACTTGAAAGATAGCGGAATCCACCACTCTCTGGACATCTGGCATGGGTCCAAAAACTTGGGCAAAAAAGTTCTGACCGTAATTCCATGATCTCTCAAAATAAAGATAGATAAATAAATAGATATGCTGTACTTCATTGAAATCATCTACATCAACCCTGTTTTAATAAACCCAGTTGACGTCCCATAACAAACATTTTGTTCAATGTCCAGGCAGGGCAGCAAAAGGGGTGCTCCATACTACAGATGTGGAACAAGGACATCTGCAACCACTTCTGGTACTGCTGTAAAACTGCCGACCATTATGAAGACTTCTTTGTAAGTATTACAAAACAAATATCATCAAATGAAATAATTTATAATAATGTAATACAATTTAAAAAGCTCAGAAATCAACATGCAATCAGTGCCTGATGCCATTTCCTCATCCATAACTATCATTTTCAGAGTAATGTAATTGCTGATATACAGGGCATTTAGTTTACACCATTATGTCAAACGCTGCATTTATGTAAAGGTGACTGAGATTTAGCAGACGCTTTTAGCCAGACACAGACTCGGAACATTCAGGAATCAAACCCGTAAACATACCAAGCGGTGACACTAACTGTTGATCTACTCATGCCTCCGCCTTATGGGAGTTGTTGTACCAAATGGTAACATGTATATATACTAATACTTTGGACAAAACATCAGAATAAAAGTGCTCGCTAGACCTTGGTCAACAGGTCGGATTCTTTTTCTGACTGTTCACCTGTGGTTTGTGCAAACTGGGCTTGCTCGCTTGCTGACCTCAGAATTCACAACACATTTCTATCTGTTTTTTCTCAGGACATGTGGACTGGACTCCTGCACCACGTCACAGGAGAACATTCATGGGCCCTTGGAGCCTGTCACCATGGCCCCTTGTTGGAGAGCAGAGAGAAGGAGTGGATCCAGCAGGGCTCCGTGGCACACCAGAGTCTTACTGATATCATTCTCAATGCACGTTGGCTTAAAAACGTCCACAAATATCTGCGTTTCAGGTATACCAGCCAAGGTCTATGTTCAAGTGACTGTTTTCCCATACGTCAATACTTCTGTGTTATTCTGAATTTGGTGCTTTTATGCATCAAATTGTATAACCAGAAAAAAAATAATGTATATTGTTTTCACTGTGCTCTCAGATCAACTGCAGACCTGGAGTCCTTCAATAATCACATTCTCATGTATGCAAGCAAGCGCTTCAGCTTCTCTCCAACAGTATATGCAGCTCGGACACTGCTGGCTGGCCTGGACTACAATCACCACATCCACAGACCAGCAAAGAGAAAAAAAGATGGCTCTATTCAGTATGTTGTAATAATATTACTCCTATGCATTTTAGTCTATTACCTTATAGGTGCTTAGTCAAGGCTGATCCAATGCTATGAAAAATAAGCATTGTGGAAATACAAACTACTGTGCCATGTACGGTCATATGAACATTTCACTAATGTGTAACTTTTCTTTTATGGCAGATACAGGAAGTTGTACAACAAAAGGTCCAGGGCGTGGAGGTTGCACACATTGAAAGTAGAGAAGGATTACAGCTACATCCCCGACCTCCAGAGCGCTATCCTGCGGCGAAGATTGTCTGCAACCAAGGGGATGCCAAGGATCAGAGCCAAGAGGCCAGACGATCCCCGTCAACATGGGGTTCTGTCAGGTGCCCCTGCACCAACCACCCAGGAGCTGTTGCAGAAGCAAGTCAGCAGAGGACTAGGTGAGTTGTCTTACGATAATGTAGATTGATCATCAAGCGGTAACATTCTAGCAAAAGCTAGTTTAAAAAAAAGTGTCGACATTTATGCCAGGTTCCACAAAACATCATCAGTTTCTAAACCTCAGAGCTACTAATTATGATCTACAAGAGTTATCTCAACAAAGTAATGGCTCAACCATATGCAAGTGTGTCCTTAGTCCACTAAAGAGTCTAGTCGTTTTGCTTTTCAAATCATCTTTGGACCCACAATAGGTAATGTAATGCTCTGTTGTTGGCGGGAGAGACCGCCCCTTCCATATGAGTGTGTGTGTACGGCGGGCATGAGGCGTGCATGACGGGACGAGTTGTGTTCGTATATGGAAAAGTCATACTCAGTGCGGTGAGCGCTGGCTTTATTGCTACTGTATCCGTAGCACCCCACGCAATAGTTGGGACTGTGTACTAGGGCTGCAACAAACGACTAATTTTATAATCGATTAATCTATCGATTAATGAAACGATTAATCGACTATTCAGACTATTACTGTATGCCTTGCACAATTTCTCAAACGCTCTTATTTAGCCATCAACTTTTAGATTTAGCTTGAGGTTGTTTTAGGCATGTGGAAACTAGCAATGAAGACAATAAAGATGAATACTTGATTCAAAAATACATATATTATTAAATTAACTAAACACATTTTGAACAAAATTAACTAATATAAATAATATTTCACATCAAAAGAAACAACAGTGTTTTAACAAATCGTATTAAATAATCTGATGACAGAACTGTAAACAGAATAGCTGAAACTTCAACAAACTAAATAACTCAGTTACCTTTAATCATTAACCCATGTTTTTATAACTGAGTTAACTCTGTGTGTTGCTGCTAGCATACATAACACCTGACGTGGAAACGTTACTCGTGGACGGGGCTACAGAGCTACTAGAAAGACAGTCGAACCCGGTGCATTCCTCCGTCTGGATGTGGAGCACTTTTGATAAATGTTTAGACAAATTGCTCGTGTTACCGCCCTTACATGATAAACTCTTATTGCACTATTGATAACGAGCATTGTCCACATCGAGACGGGTAAAGTTTAACCACACCTCGGAGCGCGTTCTCTCCGCCATCTCCTCCGTGTGTTGCTGCATGTAGCAGCTGCGTGTGTGTAAAGTTTGCCCCGCCCCCTCGCACACATACGGGGGAGAGAGATCTCGTCTGATCGAAAATACATCATAAACGCATATATTTGTCTTTTTTGCATATTAGAAACGAGTTGGCGACACTAAGACTGCGATATAATGTTTATGTAGCAATAACACATATGACATATATTTTTTAAATGTCTCCAGTACCGATAAAAAGAGCGATAACGTTGGAGCTTAACGGCGCGTAAAACACATGTGATGACGTCACCAACGAATCGACGACTGAATTAGTTGGCAACTAATTTGGTAATCGATTTTAATCGATTAA
Source organism: Pogonophryne albipinna (assembly GCA_028583405.1). Classification (NCBI taxonomy): domain Eukaryota; kingdom Metazoa; phylum Chordata; class Actinopteri; order Perciformes; family Artedidraconidae; genus Pogonophryne; species Pogonophryne albipinna. The sequence goes on along the minus strand of JAPTMU010000558.1, from coordinate 12,733 downwards.
GTCGATTAGTTGTTGCACCCCTGGTACTGACGTCAGTAAAAAAGGTTTGCCCCCCCCAAGCGCAAATGTCAAACTCCGCCTATGGCTGCAACATACTTTCTCAAGTATCTATCTGGGATACATAAACAGACATAATGTTATATAAGCCCTCCAGAGATGGTCCTTGGCTGTTGAAGGGGCCTCATTCCTGGTGGAAGAGTTTTCTCCCATTCTTGGAGCCAATTAAGCGAAGAGGCCTGTTATTATTTGACCATGGAATGAACCCCAAATATTTCCATTTCATAAATGAGGTTTCATTTAGAAATCATTAAATATATTTGATTGTACAAGAGCATTTACAGACATAATTGCAACTGTTAGCAATACTAACTTTATAAGGTGATAATAATCAATGTTGTTTTTACTGCTTGTTAGGCTTATCCCAACAATCGTTTTAATTAGGTGTAGGGTATTGGTAAATCTGTAAAAACTGTGAGTATTTGACATACTCTATCTGTATGTTCTGAAGTCCTTATGAGCCTTACATGGAAACACTTTTCCTTTCCCTTTTATTACACACTACATGATAGATACAACATGTATGTTAAAAGTGTTTATACATGCACATCATTCTTTAGAAATGAATCTTTCTCCTATGAAGACATATTTTATTATAGCTGCGTTTTACTATTATTTCATTCATTTTCAATGGGGTGACATAACAGACCTGCTAACACATTTATTTTTTCTAGATATTAATCAGACATCTCCTCCTCACATATATTCACACCCTGACAGGCATTTTAACTTTATTTTACTCATCGGATTTGATGGACATTACGAGTCTAGTAGAGTGAAGTGGATATTTTCCCCAGGCCCCTCATTGGACCTGTATAAATACTTGATCAGGGCCCTAAATTACTTTCCAATTGGGAAAAAAATGGAAAGCATTCCAGTGTGTAGAGGATTAGTCGATATTCAATTAACCCAGGCAGACAGTCATGGTGACTGTTTATCAATACCTCTTTTTAACTGCACACCCTTGGCACACTTAATTAAACTTCCCATTTAAAAGCATCAAACAAGAGAGCAAACTAACAACACAAACACTCGGCTAAGTTTGGTAAAGAGTGAAGCAGATCCATAGAAGCACTGGCGGGAGAACTGGTTATTTAAGAGAGTAAACCAAGTTCCTGCACTGGTCTGTTGTCCACACAGACTTTCACTGGAGTTGTGAAGACAGAAGAGGACTTTGACATCGTCAAAGTATCCATCTGGTTATTGATGTGTATCTGGGACATGTCCCGACCCTCGACCCCAAAATCATTCATTTCCTCGCATTCCACAGTTGAGCGTTTGAAAGCACTCGCATAGCTCACAGCAGACTGTGGTTGTGGCTTCATATGAAGGAACACTTAACAGTCACATTGTTTAACAGAACCAGTTGGAATAACGGGACCCTTCTGTGTAAATCGAGATGGAGACGGCCCTCCTCCCCGCCCTGAGCTACACATCGTGCTACATTTGTCCTTTGCTAATCAGCCTCAAATCAGGGCCAGTGCACTAATCGCGGACAGGGACGTGTCTGTCTCGACGGTGATAATGATCTGCTAACATGTGATGTGATGATCCAACATGCCACTTCTGGAGTATGTCTTTTCGAGTGACTGAAATAATTGTTTGCTTGTCATCGGTTTTACGTTGAATGGCAGGGATTATATAAACAGAAAGGTTATATAATAGAGAGGATAGAGACAAGAAGAGGACAGATGATAAAACAAGCAGACTGAAAATATCTGGACAACCATGGATTTCCAGGATATTTGGTCATCCCTCCAGTTTGGGGATTCTCTCATCTTTCTTGTTGCGCCACCAACAGGTCATGTTGGTTTATGAACCTTTAACACCTTTTTTGATAATATTTTTGGTCCACATCATTTCAAGCACAATTAAACAGGGATGACATCTTCAAATTGTTGATGAATTGTATAAATTCCAATGTTATATGATTTTAAATTATCTCTAATAACAAGACTACTAATTTGAAAACTTGTTATTTTAGAAAATACAATTAGGTTGTGTTTCCCTGGTCTTAATGTACAGAGAACTTTTTTATCATATATTCTGGATATAGAAAACACATTATAAACATATGTTTTATTATTATCTCCCTGTAATGAGGGGACTAATTGTTGCTTGCTTGTACTATTCACTTATCTGTATGTGACCGTCTGACTCTGAGAAAGAGTGATTGATATGTATTGCTCTTGTTTTAACCAAGCAGCCACGATAATGGACTCTTTTAAACTTTTTGGGGATATCAATTCTCTTTCTCGTGGACAGAATATGTATTTTTCTATATCGCTCTAGCAAATACATTGTTGTATAGTAATGTTCGGAAATGTTTTTGGGAGATTATTCATAGATATGTTTCACTGCAACACTGCTACAGTATATCTCACAACCCTTATTCACAACAATATGTACTGTAGGGAGCTGATAAGTTAAGGCATGCAGGTTGGATTATTCTCCAAAGGGGCCGCACTAACAGGCCCCAGTCTGATAGTTGTAGACGTGATCTGATCTGTAACAACATCACTGTGTGGACTTCATCATAAAGCAGTGCGCAGACCAGCAGTGTAACCAACAAGTTGTGTGTCTCATTGTGTCAGTCTCGCACGCTTGCAGTCCCATCTCTGTTTGTCTCTCCCTGCCATTGTGTGAATACCAATGAGCATTGAGCCGTTATCACCCGAGCCCGGGATGACAGCCTCCCAGTGATGTATCACTCATCTGCCTCTGTTTCTTGCCAGAGACAGGATGTGTTTTTTTAGGAAATGAAATGTCAAATGCAGATTCAAAGTTGTGATGGCTCAGAAATATCTGGAATTGTTTTAAGTTAAGATGAACGGCCTACCCCGTCTCTATAACCTTTTTGTGTTTGTGTGATGGAATTTGTACAGCTTTACAGATAAGATTCATAGTGGTAGTGTTTGTTTTCAGTGCCTTCAGATAAGCATCCTTCCAACAGTTTTTGATCAAAGTAGTAAAGCTGTACTATGTTCTCGCCACAGCTCGATTGTAATTCTCCGGGCCTCCCCTCTTTGTTTAGCCCATTAGAGGGCTGTGCCTCTGTCCTCTGCTAAGTTTGCTCTCTGAGTTGAAATGTTTTCCCCTTGGGCGCCTTGAGCCAGCCCCCTTCCTCTTCCACTGATGTGGGGGTGAGCTTTCCCAGGACAAAGAGATGAATATATAATGGAATGAAAAAAGAGGGGGTGGGAGAGACAAAAAGACAGCGGGTGTGTTAGTGAGAGGGAGGAAGGGAGAGTGAAAAGATATACGGGGCTTGATGAGTTCTTGTCAAAGGGTTCAAAACGGCTGCCAAGCTCAGAGTGCAGGGACATGGCGAGAGGAAGAAGTAAAGAGAAACAATCTGTTCTTTTCCCGATTACAGACTCGATTGCTAACTCATTACAGACTCCATAGGGTGTGTGATACACAACACTCTCTGTAGTTAGAGAGTTACTGGAAAGCCGCTCAGTCCAACTGCGTCCCCCCCTCTCCCCTGGTCCTCCAGCACATGGTACAATCCATTTAAAAGGCTGCATGTCATCTCAGTGTGTGCTGGGTCCTCTCTGAGAGCAGCTGCTCACAGCACATTCTCCTCTGCGGGAGCACTCACTTTCCCCTCCGCCCGCTGAGCTAAATCTCTCTTTCTCCTCTGTCTTTTTTCTCTCTCCCTCTGCTCTCTTTACGCTCTCTCTTCCTCTCTTTTCCCGCGCTCTATCTCTCACACACATGCGTTTCTGACAGTGTGGTGCTTGGCCACACAGACGTTATTCTTTGTGCAGTAACAGGTAGACATCATCTCTGTGCTGCTCAGTGGAGAACAGAAGAAGAGGGACTGGCGTTTTGGCTTTTTTTCTTCTTTATATGTGCAAAGTTAACTGTAGGAGAAGAAGCACAGGTGGAAGAGGAGGAGGAGGAGAGGTGGATAAGAGGAGGAGGAAGCTTCACCCCCTCTGATGCTCCACTTGACATCATGCTGCTCTGTGTGGATTTGGTCCTCAGGGGAAAATTCTTAAAATGATGGAAGACAACAAACATCTGGCTCAGAGGATTGATGGGGCTATCCAGTCCGCCAGTCAGGAAGTGACCAACCTCCGCTCTGAGCTCTCCGCCACCAGCCGCAGACTGGCCGAACTGGGTGCCAGCAGCCCCCCCGCTTTAGAAAACCATCACCAGTACAACCACCACGATGACAGCCTCCATTACCGGGGTGAGTGTCACAGCATGTGCATGTATGTATGTGAATGAATGTGAGTGTGTGTGTGCGCTCACACCTAATCCCCTGCCTCTCGGTGAGTGTGAGAACATGAACATGTGTTAGTGGTTGGAAATCAACAATGGGAAGTATTTGAGGAATGTGCAGCAGGGAGACTAATATCATTCCAACCGTTCATCCGCGGACTTATTTTTCCCAAAAGTCCACAGCAGAATGACAGTGGAAAAGAGCCAGACTGAGTGTTGTTATTAGCCGGGAGGGGCTGGGGTTAGAGAGCGTGGGCCAGAGCCGGTCCAGGTTTGGTTTCCCAGGCTGCAGTTGGGCTCCTCTGGGGCTGCTCTCCCTCCAGCTCTGGCCCCCTCTCTGCTCTCCCCGAATCTGGCAAGGAGTCTAAAACTGAGCCTAAGGCAGAGGAACTGTATGCCAACATCTCTGATGGGCTGCCGACACCATGGGACTCAGCTGGGAAAGAGATGTGATGAATGTGGAATGAGCTTTAAACTGAAGTATTCATGGGAATGTTGACGTTTTGGCTTCATATCCTGAAATGTCATACTTACATACTCTAATAGCACTGCTTTTACTCCTTTAAGTTATAACCTAAGTCTGCTAATAAATACTGTATTGTATTTATTTGTTGCAGACCTAAAGACGGTTGCTTTTTTATAGTTATTTTATGTGTGCTTCAGCTTGGGCTAAACGATTGGGCTGTCTCTAATAAACTTTTGTATGACAAATTCTGTTAAGCTTATTTATACAGCTGACATTTTGGTTTAGTTAATGATGGATTTTATTTTGTAATGATTGGAACAACTGTGAAGAGGAGAAGTTAATCTGATTTTGTTTGTCTTTTACCCTTTGTCTGATCAAATCAATATATTGAGTAGAGACTAACGCTACCAACAGAATTCACTGAGGGATGGGATGCAGATTTATCTTTTCTTTGGCTGCTTGAACATAAAGTTTGGCTTTCTGAAGTATAGAAGAGGCAACTGAATAAAAAAAGACCTCACGTTGCTAGTCTTTGGCCTCCGGGTGTCTGTGCTCTGTATTTGACTCGGATACGTGATGCAGCCTGGAGGTTATTGAGATCGTACCCTGCCAGGCAGCTGGCTGTCACTGTCCATTAAGTGCTTCCCTGTGTCGGGCATATGTAGTTTAGCAGCAGGTGACTCCTCATATCTGCTGCTGGCCCTAATGGCTGATCTGTGTGAAATGTGGTTTTAGAGTGTTGTTGTGGTTGTTTTTATGCTACACCAAGCATGCGTGTGTGTGTGTATCCTGCGTTTCCTCAGTCTTGCTTGTTCACATTCTCAAAATGTATAGCATTAGTGTGTCTTCAAGTAAAAATGAACTGCACTGATTTTACAATTAGTCATCTCACAGTAGGAATGCATTTTGCCATTATGGGGAGTGAACGACGACACAGTGATTTTTGGGTTAAATCTATGTGTGTCTTTACGACTTTGTTATTGGGCATTCTTTCTCTATTGTGTCTTGCAGTCCCCCAAGTTTATGGGATTGAAAAACTATTCGATTTTACACCCCTTTAAGCACATGCAGAGTGGGGGAAGTTAATCAGGATGTGGTGTAAGGTCAGCAGCACACAGGGAACAAACCACAACAACAATAGCTGAAAGTTATTGGAGAGAAAAAGAATATCGTTGTTGTTGCTGCTTTTTCTCTTGAGCCCTCATCATCAAAAGCAACCATCATGAGGGGGAATTTTGTATGCAAACTGGAAGTTTTCAATGTACATAATCAAGAATGGAGCAGGGCTGACTCTGCTGACTAGAGAATATACTTTTAATCCTCTAGGTACACACATAGTCCACAGACAAGGCATCCTGCTGCACAGTTGTGGTCTATGCTTTTTTTAAGTGAGTATATAACAAAACTCACAAGTAGTTTTTCTCTATCTGTTGGCCTGAGGAAGAAACAGCAGAATAATGGTTGTTGGGGTTGTGTTCGTAGGTAATATTGAGAAAATACAGGTTCAGTGATAGATGTATGTGTTTAAAGGGTTAATATATGCCCAAATATTAAACAGTTTATAAAAAGAGGTGTAAACCTCAGGAGGATGAAGTAGACATATTACCAAGTAAACTATTAGGAATGTCCATCTGCATGCATTTGATTGGCCGATGCATTAGCCTTTATTTCACTTCAGCTATAGGAAAGCCAGGTCAATTTACTTGCTGGATGACAATGGGTCAACAGAGTGGTCCCATTCAGATGAGGGGTAGCCTTTTTACACCACAGGGCAAGCTTGGCCTTTAGTCTTTAGAGTTGGAATAACTCAGCTGCAGTGAGTTATCTGTCGTATCATCCGGCTCGCTCTCTGCTCTCTGCTGTTAACATGCAGCCTGACATTCCCACATTCCTGAATGTCAGTGATGTCATACTTCCTGTTCCCAGAGGCCAGGCCAGCAGTCAGGTGATTGATTTAACCAAACACAGCCACTCAGCCCTCCGCCATCCTCCTCTCCACCAAAGTCACACATAGCTCTCACCTCGCCTGCATAAAGAGGGATGATCCGAGGAACCGCTTAGCTTAAGGATGTTTTTTTAAAGATTTTTAGTTTAAGATGATTCTGAGAGATCTGTCGGCTGGGTTAGGCAGTGTGGTGTCAGATGAGCCAGCGTCAGCGTCCAGTGGCTTAGGGAGATTAAATGTTCTTTAGGTGTGCATCCCTCTCAAGGCAGGCTGTTTGTTGGTCCAAATGTTGGCTCTGCCCTGTGCAGGATCAAAGCAGCCACCACAGACCTGGTTTTTAATATGCATGAACTGACTTCCTGCAAAATACATTATGTTGTGGCAAAATGTCAGGATTTTTGCAGTTTCCCTCTGGAGCTTCAATAACGTCTCTGACAGATGTCCAATAAGGCTGTAAAGTTAAACACAACACTTCAGCCTGTTGTTCCCTTTGGCCTTCGGTCTGTAATCATGAGAAACAAGAGATGAAATCACCTTTATACAGTCAATGCAACTTTCTCTATACCCTGCATCAGGATTTAACTTGCTTTTGTATATTTTGTGTAATATCTCAAAGCATATATCGTTTTACAAAAGGGTGTTTGTTTAATGTCTTATTTTTCGAGTATATTAGAGTCAATGGAAAGCTGGCTGAACGACCTGCCTCTGTTTATTCAAGCCGTTGACAGTAAAGTATTCATTGTCGGGGTGATGACACACCTCTTATTATTGGTCCTTCCTCTTAATCCATCACATTGATTTAGAGGCTGTGTTTAACGTTCCCAAACAACGCGGATGTTTCAGCATCGACTGCATTGCTGCCATATCTATTGTCCGTCTTGTGGCGGAAACATATCCAGCTTGCACTTCATTTGTCTCAGGGAACAGAGTCTGTATGAAAAAATGTTGTCCTCTAAAATCAATGTGTGCTTAATTATGGAATATTACATTATTTATACTCACATACTCTTGGTCTGTCGGTGAGAAAGGGCTCATCACACACTCATGGGAATATGCCAATACTAATCCATAAACCTTTCTAAAACACAAGCAGGGGCAGACGTTGGTGACTCATGCAGCTTGGGGAGTATGGATGACACAGTTTCACTCGTCCCTGAGCATCAGGGTCAGTCACAGTGAAGGTAAAACAAGGGGCTCAGGGCGAGTTATTTTGGATGTTCAGGATTATCTGAATACATTTAATTTTCGAAATAGACAATGTTTGGTGACTTGCATTCGGAGCGTTTCCAGGCCTTGAAAGGGATGAAACAAAAGATGAGCACCTGTGTTTTAAAATCTCTAGTTTACTGATAGAAAGCTAAAGGTCACAATATAAAACAAAGTCAGATTAAAGAAATCTCTGATGTGCGCATGGAAGCTAAAGATTGTACTTTTCAGAAAACTAATGAAACACTCATAGTTGTGTGTTCGTTATTTATTTTATTTGTTTCCGTTGTGTTTCTCGCTCGGCTTCCTCTCAATAGTGACAGTGGCTGAGGCTCATTATTATTCTTGTATTCTGATAAACAAATTTAAACAATTAACACTGATAGGTCAGCCATTATGGTATTCTAAATTCATTTAGGAAACTCAGCGTTTCTATGGTATCAAGTGTTAGTGCTATTAAATATGAAGTGCTTTTTATAATCAGGACTAAAAGTGCCTTGGATTTGTCCTTATTATTTGCAAAATACATGACTCTCTAAGCAGTATTGTTTGTTAAGTGTGACTAAAACAACATTTAAAACAGTTTAGGAAGTAAAATGCCCTCCAGTTTTGTCCTTATTTGTTTTTACATTGACATAACCTTAAAGTAAACATTAAAATGACAATTCAGATTGGTTTAAAAGTACTTTCTGCAACTCTACAACCCTATTAAAGGTGCTATCGAGAGCATGGCAGTATATTTAATTCAGCAGAAGAGAGAGATAACACAGCTTAAGGCTTTGAGACATTCTGCAAATTGTACAGTATGCGAAAAAAACGTGTTGATTAAGAGTTCTCCTAAGAGAACTAGTGATTATCTTTTCTCAGTAGAGGAGAAGCTACACTCTAATGCTCTTTGCTACAGAGTAATTGTGGGTAAGAATCCTCTCCCCATCTGGCCTGAGTTTGTCAGAGGCCCCGAGTCTCTCATTACTTCATCGCGCACATGAGTAGTGCTGGGAACAGGGCGCCAAACTACTGGGGCAGAATCCCACCCACTCCAGCTCTTTCTCTTTCTCTCACTGTAACGCTCACAGGGGACCACCCGCCTTCCTGTCCGCTGTCCACATGCAGGGAAAGTATGCAATGGGCTCTAACCTTCCCCCTGTATCCATCACCACCCGAATACCTCACCCCCTCCCCTCCTCATATTCCCTGCCTGGCCTCCCGCAGCCACGCCCTGTCTGTGGTCAATGCAGCATGAGAGGAACTGTGTCCAAACAATAGCAAGAGAGAGGCAGCCCCTCACTCCCCTAACACTTCACCCCTCTCTCTTCCTCTTCCACATTAGACTCCCTCATGTAAAGAACTAATCATGGCAGAGTTAGGACTCTCCAAAACCAGATGAGAATACCGGCACCAGGGGGTGAGAGGGTTTACGCTTACATTTAAAGAGGATTTAGAGGACTGTAGTGTTTCAAAAAGACAGAGGCAGTGGTCTCACAATGTGTCATTATCCTCTGAATTGCTGGTAAACGTTTGGCCTAGAGTGCTCACTTTTAAATTAGAATAAACATAGACCAATACAAAACATTTAATGATTATCAACTACATTAATAAGACACGGAAACCTGACAAAAGTATGACAGCATATGCACTTAGATAGAATGGGCGGCTGTGGCTCAGTGGATAGAGCGCTGGACTTCAAAGCAGGGGGTAGCAAGTTGGAGTCCCACTGCAGTCAGCATGTCGTTGTGTCCCTGGGCAAGACCCTTCACCCCAAATTGCTCCTGTGGGGATTGTCCACAGTACTGAATGTATGTAAGTCGCTTTGGATAAAAGCGTCTAACAAATGACATGTAATAGAAACTGCAACAGCAAAAAAAGGCTCAAGTTGAAACTGACCAAAAGAGATGTGACAGATGTAAACACTATAAGGAGAAAACAAATAAACACATTGCTATTTGGCTTGTTTAAAGCAACATCCCATCTTTATTGCAGTGTTGGATTAAGTTTGTCTTCTGTATTTTCTTCCAATGTAAGCCTGAGTATTCCTACACTTAATGGCTGAACAGGGCTTAGAAATACTTACTGGCACATTGGCTCCCTTTGTTCTACAGTCGCTGGTAATGGCCTTAAATAATTAACAACTCTAGTTTTTTTGTGTTGCTTCAAAAGCAATGCAAACCCAGGTAATGAACTCACAGAGCAATCAGTGGGAGCTGAAGCACTGTGGACTTTGACTCGTGAAAGGTTTTCCACTCCTGGACTTGGCTGCATAGGGAGCCGGCAGGACAGCTGTGCGGTACGTATCCACTTTCATGTCCATACAGGGGCAGAGGAAGCTGGCCTGTATTCTTCAAATCACTCTGAAATCTTTCCAAGTTTGTGGTTCACCAGGAGGGCACAGCAGAGTGCTTCTGATTTCATGTCACTGCATTCATTAAGGGTCAGATTTGACAGAGGACGGCTGACCCCTGTGTGTCTCAACTCTATTAGCAGGGGTGACAGAAGCGTCAGCTGCGGTGGCATTTCTTCAATTTGGGAGGCAAGTGGCCGCAGTGCCATCACTACCTCTGATGTAAAGTGCCACTTTCAGGGAGAATGAACCAGCAAAAAGGCAGGCAGGGGGACAGGCATTGGAGCAGAAACAGAAATGCGAGCTGTAAGGAAGACGCCAACTCTAAGACAGCGTACATCTCCAGCAGACATTCCTCTGCACTTCTAGTTGCCACGCGAGTTTTATCTGAATGAAACTTTGCAGAGAAAGTCAGTGAAAGACGATTCAAGGAGAAGTGAGGAGTACTTTGGAAGTGACACTAAGCATTGAGCTGCTTTCGGGTGTGACACTCTGCCTCTGGGATGATGTTATCCTTATCATTGAGACTGATATGTCTATGCTAACTATGCTAACTAGACTCATGCAAAAAAAAGTGCTCGTTTAACTGTTTCCTTCCCACCGGCTCAGACCAGCTTTGTTTCCCACAGGATTTCTGATGAAGACGCCGTTTTATATGGATTTCCTGTGTCTAGGTCATGGCTGAGGTTAAGAGCACATTATGAGACTGGCTGGGGAATAGAGAGAGGAATTGACTAATGAAGATTTTTCCCTCCACGAGATATTTCCTTCATGTGGGCCCCTCTTTATAACTTTGATGCAGAAAAATACTCAGAATTCTTCATGGGAAATGGACTGTAGAAAATAAGAAATGTGCATATCTCCAGTGGGTATCTTGTATTTATCACCACCATATGTCAGAGTAGTAAATTCATGTTGTGTATTGGGTGAAGCATTGCTTCCTGGTTGTGTTTTATGGACTTACCGGGGAATGTTTCATCTAGAACATGATGCATCTGGAAAGGATCACACTGTAAGTCCAGGTCTGGGAAACTTGCAACGAGCAGCTCACTCCACAACAGTGTGTCAGATCTGGCGACATCTTGCATTTTGCTAGCATATTGCAACGAACTGCCCCCAATGAGTACCCCTCCCTTTACAAGACTGTGGTTATTAACTGCATTTGCAAAACTGTGGTAACACTGTGGTATCTGTAAAGACCTTCGCCTTGCTCAGGGGGCAATCCTTATACTACTTTAGAAGCAGCAAGATTCAGCCTGCGGCTAAAAACTAAGGTAGCATTCAGGTGACATCTTTCGAGCCAGGGTTTGGTTTGTATGTTCTGAACTACTGTAGAAACATGGCGGTGCATCGTTGCGGAATCCAAGAAAGAGGACTTCACTCTAGGGTAATGAAATACAGCGTGTCTTAGTTTAAGGTGATTGTACACTAATGGAATAATAGTTGCAAATATTATGTATTTAATTTCTGCTAATCAATCCCCTTCAATACTAAACATTTAAGATAATTTCCTCCACTCTGTCTACGGTAGTACAAAACACATCATGCTGTGTAGGTTTGATTAAAGTACTGAAGCCTGTCATTAGCTTAATGAGAGCACAGGATATACTGTATGTTTCCTTTAATGACACTGGACTCATGACTGAAAGACATTCGCTGTACTGCGCTGAGACAAAAAAATGAGCTCTGACAGATTGTTTAGTATAATTCTCCCAAGTGGGATATTTCAAGGCGACTGCCTGGGTGTTGTGGTGCCGCTTCGCAACAAGAGGTGCAGATAATGATCAGACTTTAAAAACATGTCGTCCCAAGCCTCTACTATAAACATCTAACCCTTTCGTTTTCACCTTAAATCATCCAAATCCCTGTTGAGCCCCAACTCCAAACAATTGCATCTCTTAGAAGAGGGGGTTGAGACAGTGAGGGAGCCTTCACAACAGTCCCAGCTCATCCTATTAAAACGCCTCATTGCTTTAGCAGCGGAGACTTTTTATCGCTGTTGGTACATATTGTTGCCTTGGCTGCAGTGTAAATTCATTCCCAGAAGAGAACGGACTACACATGGAGGAAAATGAGTTTGAGAAAGTGCAGAGAACCCCCTGTACCCAGAAGACGCAAAGTGTGACATTCCTGCAATGCGGAGGATAAGCAGAACACGTTGCCACTGCTACGAATCATCTGGTTCACGCAGGCCTCACAAAAGACTGATGGGATGAGGACATCCTGAACATCAGGACATTACTGTGTGCTTTTAAACACCCACACAAACCATAAATGGCAAATCGTTTGCATTGCACTGTAATGTTATCTCCTCTCAAATCATAGAAGTACTGTCTCTATCATTTTACTCTTAATATAAGACTGAAATCATTTGTCAAGATATACTGCAGGACTTGAGCTTGAACTTCAAGTGCTCTGCAGGCATCAATTTATTATTAAACTCCTGTTTGTGCATTTACTTACAAATGTATTTCCGACTAAATAAAAA
>JAPTMU010000557.1:27500-51603 GCA_028583405.1 Pogonophryne albipinna | reverse complement strand
TTATGTTTTCAAATGCTGTGTATAAGTTGATATCTGAAGGTGAGATCAAAAGAGGGATTAAAGTAAACAGATATTGTTCTAAACTGTATTAAAGTAAACAGGTATTATCTTGAACTGTATTGAAGTGAACATGTATTATTTGGGACTGTTTTAAAGTAATCCTATATATATAAACCTTCTTACTTACACTCAATGACCCAGGTACCCTGCCACACACACTTCCTCTCACCAGCACACACACATACACTCACTGACCCAGATATCAGCACACACACACACACATACACTTCCCCCCACCAGCACGCACATGTTCTCTTTCAAGGTTCTTCCTGGGGCCAATATAATCTCAAGCACCAATATATCTGTGTACAATATTTGATACCAATATCTGTGTACAATGTTTGATTGTTTGGGAAAGAATAGTTTGTGTGAAATCTTCCTTGAGAAATTAAAGGAGTGAAGTTAGGTGGAAGATAAAAAGTGATTCTGACCTTGACTAGTTCCGAGGCTCTCACGCTTCACTTAGGAGTAAAATGGGACGGAAGAGCCGACCCACATCTCCGCCCCAAATATGTCCATATATACTGTTGTTTATTCATGCAAAATGCCCCCTGTTTCTGACTGGCTGGTCCCGATACCTGTATCGCACTGCAGTGGAGCGGGGAGCCCGGAGTGCTCTGTTACAGGGCACTCTGTATTTCGTATTGTGTTTTTTACCATTAAAATCAGATTATTGTTATAACTTTTATGCCGGTGTTTTGAACTCCTTCTCTTATTAAATCTGACCAGGCTCATCTAACGGACGGCGCGGAGCAGAGGTGGGCTTTAAGCCACCACTACTGTGTTTGTTCCAACAAGCTTTAAGATAAAGCTGTGAAACAATCTCAAAAAAGTAAAAAAAATTAATTGGAATAAAAGGAAACATGTTGAGATAGGAAGTTATAATATCTTAAAGGTGGGGTAGGTAATTTTGGAGAAACCAGCTCGAGTGCGCTAGAATTTGAAAATACACAGCCGGAAAAAATCTGCCACTTCCTTACAGAGCCCCTCCTCCAACACACACGAATGCACACATGACCAATGAGGGCACGAGATAAGTTTGTGCACAGATGGAAGGCTGACAGGCAGGTAGGCCATCCAGTTATTTTAGCCGGGCCGGCTCAGATGATTGGTCGTGCTTTTTACAGCGCTACGGCTTCCACAGATGACATTTTTTTATGGATTTTTTGTCAAAGCACTTAATATATTCATTGCGATCGGGATGTTAAGAGCATTCCATGGAATATAACAAAAAGTGTATCTCAAGACGGTTTCTCAAACTTACCGACCCCACCTTTAAGAGAAGAGCTTGAATATTACAAAAATAAAAAATACAAACTATTTTGGCTCCTTCCTGTCTTTCTACTGGGTCTTTATTGGCTTTATACTGGCTATCTTTTAGCTCTATCCCTGATCATTTTCAGAACCTGAAGGCTCTATACAGACTATCTTCTTGTTCTCCTCTGGATCCATCCACTATCTCTTGTCTATGTCCAGTGAACTACACTTTTGTTACTGGAGCAGGTAAAGCATACAACAGATACTTTCAGCATTATCGGAGCACAAAGTGGAAGCTTGGATGAAACACAGCGGACTTCTAAACAATGAACACCCGCAACTTAGAAGAAATAAAGTTGGGTTTTATGCGTTCTAATATTGCAATGCAAACCCATGATGTAATGAAAGTAATTAAGAATAATTTAGTAATTGAATGCTCATTTCAGTAGATTTAATCAAACAAAACATAAACATATTGGACATGGCCTCAAGACTGTAAACTCTTCACATTCTGTTGAAATAGCCATATCTTACACATTGCTGTTTTGAATCATTACAATGTGGATAACAGTTGAACTGGATGATGTAACATGTATGTCATCTGCTGGAAAGAAGACGTATCGCTCTGTTACTGTTGTTTGGACAACAAAAACAGAGTGAAGCTCTCATTTCATAAACAATCTTTGAGTACAGAGACCGTCCTGCAGAGAGCACACACTCCAACAGCACGTTTTTGGTCTAGCATCACTTTACAAAACGTTTGCATTAAGACACTAAGACTAGCTGGTCCATTGTAAAGGTCAGTCCACCTTAAATGAGCAGTGGATGATCAGCAGGTGAAAGGCAGGACACGGGAACTTGGTCCTGAGGAGATGTAACGATTATTAACCTGTTAAGCCCTGAGCCTGTTTTTCAGGTCTCAGTCTCGAAAATGACATTCCCAGAACAAATGACCATATCTTCCCTTCTAAAAGGGTTAAATTAATAATCTTTTTACTCAAAGTAATGATAAACCTGTGAGTTGGATGTAGAAAAGTCAGAATCAATATAGATGTTTTTTTTTTTTTTTCAGATTGAACATGGTACTTATAGTGAAAACTAACCTTGGATGATGGGTTAGTAGACTAAAAGCTTTAGGAATCCAAAGTACAACATATAATAAGTACCCTGTATCAAGATTGATGCAAAACAAGTGATATTTGACCTTTTTAGACAGATTTAGGAGAGAAAAAAACTCGTCTGGGGCCATTTGGGTGGATTTTCCTTATCTCTGGCCCCCCTTGTTCGATTTTGATATGTGACATCTCTTTCTGACCGTTAGAGCCAATATAATCCAAGGGAAATCGTCCCGCACACACTCATGTTAAAAAAAAAGATGGCATCTTTGCGCACACAGTTTTGCTCCAGAGTGAAGCTGTCTCTAGGTCTGACATCTCAAAACCGAAAAGCAGATTTATTGCTCATGGATTATCAGAAATCATTCAAAGTGACACAGACACATTGGATTAACCTACGGATTAACTTCAGCATCGTTTTAATGCCATTGAAGACCACTTTTGACCAGACTACCACACAGGTGAGCCATTTTGCCATTTTTGGCTAACTAGCTCCATATGTTTTGATGTGTGTTCTTGTCATTATCTCCGAGAATTCGTATACTTGAGTGATAATGAGGGTACCCATCGATTCTGTGTCCCCTCACGATGTGAAACGATGGGTTGAGATGTGCAGCAAAGATAAATAATAAGGTTTTGTGAGTGAATTTCGGTGCAGTCATGTTAGCATTTTTCGCTCGTTGCTAATTCAGAGACTCAGCGTTAGCATTGTGGTTTTTTTTTTGATTTTTTTTTTTTAAATGATCAGTTAGATGAGTTTCTTTCCGTTACATGGATATAAAACATTCATAGTTTATTAAATGAACATGCCCTCAGACACTGTTTTCTGCAAGATATTGCAGGAGGCCCCCGGAACCGGGGTCTCTCAGGCTTAACAGGTTAAACAAGACATTGTCGAGTCAAGGGGTCAAAGAAATGAACATTTGTGATTATTAGCAAATCGGTTGCAGGTGGGTGAAATCAGGCTTAGGGAGTAACGTATTACATGTAACGGCATTAGGTCATCAGGATACAAAATAGGAAAATGTATTCCCTTACAGTTACAGAAGCAAAAACAATCAGATAACAGGTACATGTATGTGAAACAGGGCTCATTAACAGGATAGCAATGATACAAAACATTTAGAAAAAAAGAACAAAATATCATCCTATATCTCTATATGGAAACTTGGAGCCCTCAATCCAAAATAAAAATGGTTCATCAACAGTCAGTAGTTAACGTATCAGAAAGTCAGTATGACAAAAACATTAAACATATTTTCCACTTATATTGATAAAGATGGAGTTTATTTAAGTCTCATAGGAATATTGTGCAACATTGTTAATCCAGTCAGACAGATTTTTCTCATGTGTGAACTGTCATAAGACTTATTCATTGTCCTCCATCAGCTTCTGTTTCCATGTGTTCAGCTGAGCTGATGATTGGAGGCTCTGCCTCTGTTATCCTCAGTTTGAATTTCATTAAGCTGTGAGGACTGACGACCAACACACTTGTGTCTTTTGAAATCATTACGCCATTTAAATCGCAATTGCAGCTGTATATTTTCTCTGTATATTCTCTCCTGTGTGGACTCTCATGTGCGTCTTTAAATGTCCACTCTGTGAAAAAGATTTGGTACAAACTGAGCAGCTAAAGGGTTTCTCTCCTGTGTGGATTTGCATGTGTCTCTTTAAATCTGTATTCTGTGAAAAAGCTTTCTTACAGACTGAGCAGCTGTGTGGTTTCTCTCCTGTGTGGATTCTCATGTGTCTCTTTAAGTCTATATTCTGTGAAAAAGCTTTCTTACAGATTGAGCAGCTGTGTGGTTTCTCTCCTGTGTGGAATATCATGTGTGTCTTTAAATGTCCATTCCGTGAAAAAGCTTTCTGACAAACTGAGCAGCTAAATGGTTTCTCTCCTGTGTGGATTATCATGTGTGTCTTTAAATGTCCATTCTGTGAAAAAGCTTTCTTACAGACTGAGCAGCTGAGTGGTTTATTTCCAATACTACGGCTTGAATCACTGACAGATTCATGTTTATTTTTCAGTGAGTTTGTGCCTGACGCAGGTTCTCTGGTCTTTTTCCAATCAGCACAGTCTCCAGTGTCAGGATCAGAAGAGTCTCCAGTGTCAGGTCCAGAAGACTCTCCAGTGTCGTCCTCAGTCTTTGGTTGTAAACTGCTCTCTGGATCTGAGTTCCAGTCTGGTTCTGGTCCTCGACAGCCATCTCCATCAGCTTCTGTTTCCATGTGTTCAGTTTGTCTTTGATGAGGCTGTGAGGACTGAGGTTTCTCTTTATCATCTTCACTCTTCACAGGGTCAGGAGTGAAAGTGGACTTGGTGATATCAGCCTCCTCCAGCTCCTGAAGCTGATATCCCTCCTGACTGATCCTGAGTTCCTCCTGTTCCTGCTTAATGTGTGGGAGGGGATCTGGGTCCTCCTGGTCCAGACTGGTGCTCCACTCCTGCTGGTCAGGGAGCACCTCTTCTTTAACCACCACCAGCAGCTGGACATCTGCAGGAAACAGGAAACGCAGTCAGAAAAAACTGTTAAGTGTTGGCATTTAAAAATCTAATTACCATTACAATGGGAGACATTTTGCAGACCTAATTAATGCTTTTGTTTTTACACTTTCATATTATCTTTCTTAGTCCCACCTATTGTATCTTTTTGTTGTCTCAATTCACCTCATGTAGCCCAACCCCTTTCCACTTCCAGTTACAAATGAAAAAGGGGGGTTTCTTCTGGTTTAGCACGAGCTGCAATGTAAACAATGAATTGTATTTGGCATCGTTAACAGATACACTACGCCTATAGAATGGTAATACTCTATTACTAATACAAATCCTGCATTCAAACCTTATTTAAGTAAAAGTACGCAGGTATTAACAGAAAAATGTACAGCACCTTCTTATGTAAAAGTAATGATACTGCAATAACATTTTCCCTGTCAGTGTTTTATATATGATGTTTCTTGATTATTTGTCAAAAGTATTAAAGTAAAAACAAAAATGTATAGTATAATTAAGAAAATAATAAAAAATTAAGACAATTTACAAAATACACATCCTGTAACCGTTTTTAGAGTTTAGCAGCCAGGTATATATTGCACAGTTATTTACGGCATAAATATATATTGCACATATAGCACATAGTTGGTTGGAGTCCGTGAGCACATAAAAAATCTGCATCGAGGGAAAAGAAATGCCTGCCGTCACAAAATCCCAGCTGAACCGCTGTCCTCCAATACACAACAGTGTTTCCCCTAGGTTTACTGCCTTGGCAGGGTGCTGCCCAAATATTTTGTATCCTCTGGAGCAGAGAGAGGAGCTGTGGATTATTGTTAATGATATCGTAAAGTAACAAAGTATTTGTAGATTAGAAAGTAATAAAGTACAGTGTTACACTGTACTTTATTACTTTTATTCAAACTGTATTCCCTTCTTATCATGTAGCCTACACTTCTTCCTTTCATTGATACATTTAAATCACCTGACTACAGCATATAACATACCTGCTGCAACCCTGTGCTGCTTCTCTCTGCCTCATCCTCTATCGCTGGAGGCAGCTCCACCTCATCTGATCTCTGATATGAAAGCAGTCGTGTTATGATCATATTGAGCTATTGGTGTGAGTCTAACATTAAACAAGCAGTCTGCTTGTCATACATTGCTGACGATACATTTTAAGAGGCAATTTGTTGAGTCACTGCCGCTAAATGCCGGTAGCATCAAGCTAGCAAATTCTGCATTAGCCTCACATCAACAGGTGTAGACAGAACATCCAATTATCCTGAGCTAATTTACTGAATAAACCAACTCACATCTCCCGTCTTTTTTTTCACCCAACTCATTAGACTATTCTTCTGCTGGCGCTTCCTTGTTGTTTTCTGTCAAATTCAATACTGTAGTTCAAAACCGCAGTACCTGCTCACCACCTGTGAGCTATTTTTAGAATGCACACGCTACGTTCATTGTCACATTCGTTGTCGCGTTCGCACGCGTCCACCTGGGCAGACTGTGTGTGTCCTTCTCCCGTGACGATAACGGCTTGAGGTTAAAAAATAATAATAAACGAATGTGAAACTGGGGACACACAAACGGGCAGACAGCAGAGCTCGGGGCAATAATGCAGATTTGTTTGACTTTTTTACACTTTGTTGTTCTCCTCCTTTCCTCCGCTCTTGTCTCTGAGTGTGAGTGTGTGCATTCGTGTGTGGGGGGGGGAGCAGAAACAGAAACAGAGCAGAGGGAGAATGTGAATACGCAAAGCAGTGGACACTGAAACATGCACATACATTGGATAAATAACATAGGTGTTTAGTTTATTTAATAAAAGAGCACATGTTCAATGTGAAAAGTGACCGTAGATAGATTACTTCAGTTGCAATTTGGTGCTTTATATATATTTGTTTTAAATTATAAAATGTAAATTAAAAAACACCTTGAATTTCAGGCGGGGCGCAGGGCTCCGTTGGCAGGGCGTAGCGCCCCGCCAAGACAATGGTAGGGGAAACACTGCACAAACACATAGGCCTCACGCCGTACGTGCGGATGGGGCCGCCATTAGCCGTCGTCAACCGCGGTCCGTGTCCCCCTCGAGCGACGTCCTCCCTCGACGCAGGAACCACACTCCGTTGAGCGTCCGTGTCACACTGAGACACTGTCGCTAACGAAGAGAAGCCTGCTCATGCCGCCAACGCTCAGGGCCACTACTGAGCGCCGGCTCTCCCGTTTCCCGGAGGTTTGTAACTGCAGGGAGCGATGCACTTCTTCGCCCTGGCCCCGAACCACGCGTGGTAAAAACACTCCTGTGTCCCCACACCGGCTTGGCACCGTCGCGGCCAGCCCCCCCCCAAGCTTTCTTAACTGGTGAGGGGCACTGAGCGCCACAGCTAGCGCCTCTGCACAGGTCTGCTGGGTAGCCAGGAAAAAACGGTCGGCCTCTTCAGCCAAGGCGCGAGGTTCAGTAATGGACGTGGTGGCTAGCGCTGTCTGAACCCGGGAAGGCAAGTGGCGCAGGAACGTCTCCTTAAACAAAATCTGGGGATCCTCCCCCCAACCGCAGATTCAGCAATTTCTCCATGAGCTGAGATGGCTTGCTGTCTCCTAGGCCTTGAATGTCAAGAATCTGGCGGGCCCTAAGCTAAATGTCTTAAGGAGAAGGGCCTTAATCACCTCATATTTGCATTGGCGTGGGGGGTCTGCAATAAATCCAACCAACCTGGACGACGTGGAGCTCTCCAGCGCTGCTACCACGTGAAAATATTTCAGGTCCCCGTCACGGACCTGTCGGCAGGCAAAGTGTGCCTCCACGTGTGTGAACCACGCTGCAGCGGCATGCTCCCAAAACTCCGGCAGTTTAACATAAACATCGCGATCAGCCATGTTCATTAAGTCTTCGGAATCTATCACAAAAATGTCAGGGTCACCAGTGTAGAGCCGATGAAAGGGAGTCAAAGGAGGTGTGTTCAGTATGGAACTCAATCAATCAATCAATGTTTATTTATATAGCCCAATATCACAAATGTTACATTTGTCTCAGTGTACTTCACAGTTGGTACAAAATCAGTATGACAATACGACACCCTCTGTCCTTAGACCCTCACATCGTACAAGGAAAAACTTCCGAAGAAAACCCACAGTTTTAAAGCGAAAAATGGGAGAAACCTCAGGGAGAGCAACAGAGGAGGGATCCCTCTCCCAGGACGGACAGACGTGCAATAGATGCCGTGTGTAAATTGAAAAGATAATACATTTGCAACATAGGTAGTCCAAATGTTTGGAAATGCATGTGTGTATAATAGGAAGATGAATCCACGAGGATATCCATCCAGGACCTATGATCCAGGACCACAGCCACGACTCAAGATCCAGGGCTCGCGATGCAGGACACAGGACCGCAGGATCATCCATGACTCCGGATCCCGGCGTATATAGACACCAAAAAGAAAGACATTTGGGGAAGCTGGTTAATCGGAACATGAGAGTACACAGGTATAGACAGAGAGAAGGAAGAAGTAAGATGTCCCCCGACAAACTAAGGCTATATCAGCAAAACTAGGGGCTGAATCTAATCAGCCCTAACTATAAGCTTTATCAAAAAGGAAGGTCTTAAGCGCACTCTTAAAAACGGATAGGGTGTCTGCCGCCCGAACACAAACTGGAAGCTGATTCCACAAATGTGGAGCTTGATAAGAAAAGGCTCTGGCTCCCATTGTACTTTTAGAGACTCTAGGAACAACCACTCACACACTTATTTTGCCATTAGCATGAAGACAAGGCACTTACCTTGTCTTGTACTTACATCTGCTTGCCAAAACATGTCAAGCTAGTATGACAACCTACACATGGTACCTTCACTCACTGGTCTCACAACTAAGATTTGTTAGAAAATGTTAACATGAATTGAATTAATTAATTTTTTTAAGTGGGCTAATTAACACATTAATACTACTGTGTAATATATGTGTACATCAGCGACGTGCAGTCAGGGGAGGCAGAGACTCACCTGTCATACTCCAATGTAAAACGGAAAAACAACTAAAGAAAAACTAAATAGTAATAATAATAAAATGTCTCCACTGATCTGTGTTGTAAATGTGATTTATGTATGATTCCAAACGCTTTTTATAGTCAAAATCATCAAATTTGCCGAGCTCCGCTACAACTACGGGTAGCGATGAGAAGTGAGGCAGGGATGAGCTCTGCCTCTCGTAAGCCCACAGTAACTGGCTGGAGCGCGGGCACTAATTTAACGCGGGCACTTATTTTGTGAGCGCGCTCAAGCCAGTTACTGTGGGGGTGAGGTGAGGCACAGATGAGATCTGCCTCACCTCAGAATGCGTCACCCCACAGAAACTGTCTGGAAAGCGGGCCCTAAGCGCATGCCTGCACCATCTCACTGTATGTCACCAATGTAATGTTTGTAGGTCCCTTTATTACATTTATCCTCGCTATCCATAGTCTCTAAATAACTTATTTCACGTATATATGATATTTAGGCTCGCTGGTCTCATCATACAACGGCAATGAAAAAAGCACCAGGGGAGGCAGCCATAACCTCTGCCGCACTGAAGGGGGCGCAAGTGAGCCCACAGGTTCTTGTTGCTACTGTTATTCTACGCAGAGACGGTAGACGCCATAGACGCAAACAACAAACTAGACTTTTGAAACTAGAGGAAGATAAGGAGGACTTTTACAAAAAAGTAATAGAGATTGTTGTCCAGAAGGATAGCATGGACTTCATCTTCAAGTCAAGGTAAGACAACCAATTGTAATGAAAATTGGATCTTACTAAGAAAGAACAATCCAATATTTAGATTTTGGGTATCCTTTTGTTGAACGGCCTGTTTAAAATGAATTGAAGCATCAGACTAAAAAAGCTTTTGAAAATAACCGAATATTTCGATTAAGGTCAAAATATAATATTTGTAAATCTCACTCTGAAAGAGTCGGTGCCTCACCAGCCATGAAGCTCACCGCACGTCACTGGTGTACATATATTTAAGAAGTACAATATAAGAAAAGCACAACTTTTATTTGTGGGCCATATTTCATTGTACTTTCTGAATTAGCTGAGGGCCAATTCAAAATGGCCAGCGGGCCGCATTTGGCCCCCTGGCCGTACTTTGGACACCCCTGGTTTAAAGTGTTAATTAAGAGTAAATGGAACAGACCTGCTCTGTGTATCCGAAGCTGAGGCTGTAAAACAGCGTCCAGTAGTTTCTGGAGTCTCTCGTTCTCCTCTTTGGAAAGAGACAGCTCCTCCTCGAGTTCTGCTATCGTTTTTTCAAACAGAGCAAATATCTCTTCAGCAGCAGCAGTGAGTCGCTGCTTCTTCAACGACAGCAGCATTTGGACTTTACTCATGTTTACTAGATCACCTTTTCCTGCAAACTCCGTTAAACACACCGTTTCTCTCTCCATCAAACTCTCAATCTGACTAGTGTTGCTAACGTGTTTCCAGCTAGCATGCTAAGCTAGCTCCTATAGTCCGAGGTAAACGCTCCAGAAAAAAGAGCACCGAGTCCATTCGGAGGTTTATCCAGACACACAGATGATGGATCAGTAGTGCTGGAGCTCACACACACTTTATCGGGAACACAGAGAGAGAGAACCGTAGCAACGAGACGCCTCCTCGATCCAGGTTAGAAAGAGATTCTTCTTCTTCTCTTTTTTAATGGCGGATCGCAAACAGCTTTTAGTTGCATACCGCCACCTACTGTACTTGAGTGTGAATCACCATGTCTTTCAATCTTTAATACAACAAAATTGCGAAAAATAAGAAACTATTAAATAAAAAAAACAAAACAAAACAATCATCCATGATCTATTCTAACCTAATGTTAAATTATTTTTCCTACCCCAGTTTCCCTCAGAAAGGTAAACAGTGCCTTTCTGGTAGATCTTACTCCCTCTCCTTCTGTTCCCAACATACCAAACACCATGGGCGTAGGAAGCATCCTGAATGTGGGGGGGACATTTTTAACGGAGGGTGTGGGGTTCGCCTTTCCTGTATTCTGGTGCATTTTAACAGGTGGTTTGATACTTTTATGTGGCTATACTAGCATGAGGAAAATGATGGTACATTTTGTAATTTCATCCAGTAGTAAAGAAAGGAAACATATTTGATTATTAATTCAGAGCCGTCTTTGAATTAATAAAAAGCAGTTTAAATGCCAATTTTTTGTACATTTATATACAAAATAACAATATTGTGCATTGAGAGATATTGTTGTGGAGAGCCATTTATATATAAATCGCAAAATACATTTGTGAATCCTTCTGTGAGCATTTATTAATATTGAGACTGATCTGACTCCATACAGATGTTAAGTTCACCTAGGAATGGTATCATTGACTTAAATGTTCAAATAAATGTTGCTCTTCAGTCTATATTGGTCACATGATGCCCCTTGACTGAAATGCTTCCTGTTCAATATCCCCACTGATTTCCTTAACATTCTGGGATGAGAGTCCACATCACAATTTACTCTAAACTGTCATTTCCCTTTCATCACTCACCTCAGCAACGGACCTCTCTCCACTGTCCCTGTGTTCTGCCTCTGACTCACTCTCAAGCGCCTAGATGTCAAGAGAGGTGGTGAAGTGATCATTATTTATTGAGCAGTATACTCTTTCATTGAATCATAACAAGTCATACTGAATGTAAATACAACTGACTCTAAAGTAAGTCCCAGTCTGTGACATTGGACATTTTGAAGACTCAAAGTCCCAAGCAGTAGGTAGAATATTAGCTAGTCTATGTAATGTGCACAGAAAATAAACAGTTAACTGAATACTGGGATGGAAATGGCCTATGCTCAGTAAAACATAAACACACACAAAAAGCTTCTGAATGATAAGAAGTATAATTAAAACATAACGCACATTACCATTTTGAGAGAGCGTACCTAAGAACTCAGAAAATAATCTCTTATCGAACTGAGGCTCCAGTAAAACACACTGACTGCGTCTGACATGTTATGATCATATTGGGGATATGGTGTTTACATGAGCACAGAGAGATCGGGTTATTCATGTTCCCTGTTTACATGATAAATACTAGTAACCTGGCATTTCGATGCCTTTTCTCATCTAAACTATTCAGTATTTGTATCTTCTATCATGACATAAAGACAAAACTCCTCTCCAGAAGTGAGACGCTGCCGCCGCCATCACTGTTAACTGATTAACTGCTACCAGCTGAATACTTACTTTCCTCTTCTTTGAAAACAATGTTCTTATGTCCATGTTGTCTGGGGGAGAAAACATATCAAACCAACAGATCGTCAGCTTTGATTTTCGCTGTATTAACCATTTCCTGAACATTTGGTGTGTGTGCCTTACTGCCTTACCTCCGCTACCGGCATCGCTTCATACAACAGATCTGAGCTGTCCAACTATGACAACAGTCCTTGAACATGCGCGCGCTATGGGAGAAACTGCCTTGGTACAAAGTAGCAGTGAAAACATGGTACGAGTTTCATTGATTTGGGCATTCTCTCAATAAGCAAGTGGAATGGATTTGATATGAAGCACTGACACAGCGCTCTACAAAGTGCGGCGAGTGATAGACCATTCACGGACTTTCCACATGGTAAAAGTGGGGGGGTCTAAACGAATATTTGAAAAAGTGGGGGGGACTTGTCCCACCCTCATATAATGGCTGCGACGCCCATGCCAAACACACTCCACTCCCTCTCTGCCTCTATAACTTTATCCTTTAGTTTTCCTCTTTCCGCTTTCTAGATGTCTCAATGTAATAAGATATGTTCTACTTTTTCTTTAACTCCACAGTTCCCACACTTGTCACTGTCACTTTTCCCCATGACATACAGCGTACCATTCAATGCTGTGTGATTTAGTCTGAGTCTAGCTATCTTGATTTCCTCCCTTCTGTTTCTTTCTTTATAAATATTAATTGTAATTCTCTTTTGAACTTTATGATACTCTTTGCCTTTCTGGTCTTTCTCCCCCTTTTCTGCCAGATCTTCATCCCTTTTTTCTTAATTACTGCTTTTCCTTCTCCTTTTCCAAGTTGAATTGGTAATGTTATTTCCTTTTGTAGTGCACTTTTTGCTAATTTATCAGCACACTCGTTCCCTTTCACCCCCTCATGTGCAGGCACCCAGCAGAACTGAAGATCTATACCGCCTCTGTGAAGTCAATCAATCAATGTTTATTTATATAGCCCAATATCACAAATGTTACATTTGTCTCAGTGGACTTCACAGTTTGTACAGAATATCAGTATGACAATACAATGAAGTCTTAACAGGCTATGGTTAAGTTATATGAGAATGTCTTCTCTAACAGTTGTTGTTGTTGACTGTATGCTTTTTAATATGGATAATGAATCTGTGCATATCACCACCCTATCTGGTCTGACCTCTTCAACCCACTGTAATCCTATTGTTACAGCCAGCATTTCTGCTATACACTGATAATTGATCAGACGTTCTTTTTGAGATCGATGAGGAAAGAAGGTCTTCCTGGTTGAACTTATGCTGAGCTTCATTTGTATGACCACTTCTCCACTTTCTTTATAGCTTTGCATATCTTCTCAAACACATATGGAACATTTCTTCCCCTTATCCATATGGCCCCGTCATCTGCATACAGCGCAGATTTGAAGCATCCGTCCAAATGACTGAATATATCATTTATCATAATGTTAAATAATATCGGGATAATTGAACTCCCTTGGGGAATATTATTTTCCATACTGAACTCTTTCAAAACCTCTGCCCCTACTTGAACTCTGAATTTCCTGTCTGATAAAAAAGCCATGATCCAGTTCAGGCCCGGTTCCAGAACAAAATGACTCAGGGTGCATCTGAGATTAGAGAGGGTGCAGTGGTAAAGTGCTATTTTTATAAGTGGGGAGTGGACCTAACACCCTCTAGGGGGGTCCTCACCACCTCTAGGGGGGTCCGGGGGCATGCTCCCCCGGGAAGATTTTTTTTAAAATATTGAAAGCATCAATCTGGTGCACTTTGAGAGCAAAATGAAGAGATCTATGGATACATCTCTCAACACCCATATGAAACAGAACTTTAAGCAGATTTACTATTTCTTTATGGATATTTTACAAATCACTCCCGTTTCAAGACCGAAATGTCTACATGCAGAAGATGGCATCTTTTTTACAGGAATATTCCAGCCAATCTCTGTTTTGAAACCATGAGCTTCTAAATGAGCGCCTTTCCCCACTGTACAGGCGAGTTGGGTACTTTTTTAAATATACCTGGGCAGGCTCTGTTTTGCCGAGGTCCTCTGGCGATGTTTGGGGCAACGAAGACGGCTGCTCCGCCGAGGCGGGCAAAGCCGGCGAGTCGGGCGGGAGGACGTTAGTGTCCACGACAGTGGCCGCGGGTAACGTAATGTCCCCATGATCTGAACTGTTATTACCTGCAGTAGATGCAGTGTTACTGCTGGCGATAAAGGCTGGTTGTTTTAACCATTTTCTGATGTCCATCATTGACTGCTGTGTAAGCACTTTGCAAATGACGAACGCGCAGCGTCACAGTTCACGCGCACCTGACATAATAACGTTACTTCGCGTTTAAATTGACCAAATAAATGCAGCAGACAATGTTATTTAGCCACAATTACAATTTATTTTATTTCAACTATATTATTATTATTATTATTATTATTACTACTATTATTATTATTTTTATTATATATGTAATATTTTTCACTTTTAATAAAAAAAAGAAAATTCACTTTTAATTATTTATTTTTTCACTTTTAATTTTTCAAATGAGGGTGCATAACGACTCAACTGAGGGTGCAATGCACCCTTATGCGCCCCCGTAGAACCGGGCCTTATCCAGTTAAACATTCTCCCTCCAATACCCATTTCACTTAATTTGATGAGAAACCCATCCCTCCACATAGTTGTAAACCTTTTCAATGTCAAAATATACTATTGCCATAACCTCTTTCATTTACTATCATACTGAATACATATTTACTGTGAATGTATGCAAACATGTGGCTGTCTAAAAGAAGTTAAATTCATTGCTCACTTATTCTGATAATGTACTTAACCCCAAATAAAAGAACCCAATAAAAAGAGTTGTTAAATAATAGTGAAGTCACGTTGTAATAACAATAACTCATCTCTCTCGAGTTTTATTTTTTAGCTTTGCCAAAAAGCCACTGTGTCAAGTGTCCTACTTGGGTTGCCGTCCGGAGTTGTCCAATATGGTGGACCATCTCACACATGCGCACTGCAGATCGGGCAGAGCTGCAGATCGGGTAGTGACAGTGGGTGTTTCTCAATTTCGAGTACGCTTGCTTGGTAGCACATGTCTTCCGAGCGTCTTGCTTCAGAAGCGAGGCAATAATACTTCCTGGCATTCGGAAAACAAAGAGTGGAACAGGCTAGCAAGTGTGCAGGTGTGCGTCATATGAGAGGCGCCGCCTTACATTTTCCGCCACAGATTTGTGGAAATTGGTCCGTGCGCAAAGCATTGTGGGGATTTTTAAGACCGCGGAGTCTACACATGTGCAGCCTCGAAATTTCTCCAAACGAAGTATGCCAGGCTCGGTAGATTTCAAAGTATGCTGGACATTGGAACAGTACTTTGGCGGCACTCGATGACGCATTATGCTTGAAATAGTGGCTCTGGAGCAGCTTTACTCGCGATTGAGAAACACCCAGTGGATCCTCGCGAGGATGCTGGCTTGATAGTCGCGTACTTCCAAGTCACTTCCTTCAGAAACGAAGCAAGTATACTTCCAAGCCACGGCTTCGGAAAACGAAGAAGAATGGAACAACCTAACAAGTGTGCCACTCTCTCTAACGGTTTCAACATAAACTGTACCGAAAATAAATACCTCACGATGTCTATCTAATTATGAACTTGCTTTACTTTCACGGAACACATTTTTGGTGATAACAAATGTAACAAAGTAACATATTTACCAACACATGTTCTACACCACTGCATACTTACATTTAAATGTGTGCTGCGTCGGTTCAGCCATTCTCCGCAAGGGTTTTTGAAATTGGTCCGTGCGCAAAGCATTGTGGGGATTTTAAGGACGCAAAGTCTACCCATGTGCAGCCTCGAAATTTCCCCCAAACCAAGGACGCGGCCTCGGTGGAATTCCATGTATGCTGGACATTGGAACAGTCCTTCGGTGGCACTCGATGACGTAGCATCCTTGAAATATTGGCTTGGAAGCCAGTATCCTTGAGATTGAGAAACGGCCAGTGACAATCCTAACAAACCGGCCGCTGGCTGGGAACTTCACTTCCGGTGCGGTTTGAGGATGTCAAAATAAAAGAGTGAAGGATTTCGTCTTTTTGGTTTTATGAACGATTTGCATCCGGACGTTGCCTTACCGCCTACTACTGGATAAATAATAAAACTACCCTTTCCAAAAAAATCTATTATAACTAACAGAAAATTACTCATGAAGGAAAAAGGGGAAATAAATAAATATCATGAAGCTAAACAGGTCGCAGGTACAGAACTCAAATATCTGTTTAGCAATTACAAATGTTTGGCATATCTGAAGCTCATGTTCTTGCAGGATTCGTGCTGTTCGGAGTTTGCATCCTCGTGGTTGATCGACTTATTGTAAGCTGCAGAGGTGGAATAAGTACTCAGACCGTATACTTGAGTAAAAGTAGTGTACTCAGATATTGTACTTGAGTAAAAGTAGAAATACTCAGATCTTGTACTTGAGTAAAAGTAGAAGTACTCAGATCTTGTACTAGAGTAAAAGTAGAAGTACTCAGATCTTGTACTAGAGTAAAAGTAGAAGTAGTCAGATCTTGTACTTGAGTAAAAGTAGAAGTACTCAGATCTTGTACTTGAGTAAAAGTAGAAGTACTCAGATCTTGTACTAGAGTAAAAGTAGAAGTACTCAGATCTTGTACTTGAGTAAAAGTAGAAGTACTCAGATCTTGTACTTTAGTAAAAGTAGAAGTACTCAGATCTTGTACTTGAGTAAAAGTAGAAGTACTCAGATCTTGTACTTTAGTAAAAGTAGAAGTACTCAGATCTTGTACTTTAGTAAAAGTAGAAGTACTCAGATCTTGGGCGTTGGTGTTCGGATCAGGGGGTTAGAGGTTCAAACCCCACTGCAGTCAGCATGTCGTTGTGTCCCTGAGCAAGACACTTAACCCCAAATTGCAAATTGTAAAAGTAGAAGTACTCAGATCTTGTACCTGAGTAAAAGTAGAAGTTCTCAGATCTTGTACTTCAGTAAAAGTAGAAGTACCAGAGTGTAGGAATACTCTGTTACAGTAAAAGTCCTGCATTCAAGATGTCACTGAAATAAAATTACAAAAGTATAGTTAAAGTTCCAAAAGTAAAAGTACTCAATATGCAGATCGACCCATTTCAGAATGATATATATGATATGTTTTGATTATAATCATTGATGCATTCATGTGTTTATCACATTTAAATGCTGGACTTATTTGTATTGTGTTGATCATTTCTACACACTTTGGTATTACTGTTTTTATTTAAGTTAAAGTGCTGAATTTTGTCCTTAAGTCGTAAAATGATACTTATATTTGTAAAAGTAAAAGTACCTGAAAAACGTAATATTATGTTATACTTTAAAATCATAAATCTTAATCCATTAATGCTGAAATGTTGCCTCTGATAAATACGAAGCAAGTGTACCTTTATATACTGCATGGTAGCTTATACATGTATCACAGGGGCCAATAAAGCTCTATAATTATACATGAACAATTATTTGATTATAAGTATAAAGTAGCAGGAAAAGTAAATACTAAAGTAAATGACCTAAAAATGTTTCAGTAACTGAGTAAATGCACTTAGTTACTATCCACCACCACTGCTTTAGAATACAAACAGCTGTTATGAAATTGTTCGGTAGGTGTCATGAAGTGCACGTGATATCTATTTATAAATGGAGAAGAAGACTAAGAGGGAAGAAGCCCGTCACACACTGTTTGCTTTTTCATACCTTTCATTTTCTTGAAACTAAGGCAAAGCACATTTCAGCATCAAAGATACACGTTATTTTCTCGAGACAAAAAGTCAACAAAAACCATTGCACACTTTTAAGAATAATATACTGAGATCAAACAGCTTCTTAAGATAAGCACAAAATAAAATGTCCACAAAGGGAAACAGCATGTGGGACGTCCATTCCTTAAGAAGAGGGCACTGTGTTGATTTAAAATGGCATAACGGGTGCCATAAAACAAACAGATCTTCTTTGAATAGTGGCATTAATAATATGTTTGAACTTACTGGAATGTATTCAACAGCAGTAAGAAAGCTTTCTGCAGCATCAGTGTTACATCTCAGGAGCTGCAGCGCACTCTAGTGGACAGTTGTGACACCAGAGAGAGAAATGGCAGCACAGAGCTGCAGGGAAATGACCTTAAAAATAGAAATAGAACATATCTATAAATGCTGAGACATCAGTCCTAAACATATCATTTCTGGAGACAATGCTTTGATTACAGTTACAGTGGAACAGCATAAAAAAACACCCAACTGCACTGAAGTCACAGCAAGAAGAAAAGACGGAAAAAGATTTTTGCTGCTATCTCCATACTCTCTCCTATATGGCAATCATTTCAATATTCCTCTAACCAAAAATACTGAAGAACACCGTTGAGACAAAAGTCAGTATAAAAAGGAAAAAAATTATATCTGATGAAAACGGATGGACAAATAATTATTTGTATGTATTTTCATTTAGATTCTTGTTATTATAGGTGTTCAATACCAAGAGGGGGTATTCGTTTTTATTTTGAATAGCGTACATTAGGCTACTTTTTATCAATGTGAAGCGAGCTGTCATTAAAAAGAATTAATGCCGCTTCCGGTAACACAGCAACAAAAGGGGCAGGATGTATGATGGCCGGTGTTGCAGTATAACTTGAGTCATGACAACTGGCGACATTCTATTATTTTCGTCATAGGAATCCGGGGCGTGTACATTGAGGACCCATTGTTGACTTACCATGTCGATCGCCTCGTTTGTCGTTTACGTTCATCTTTTGCTATATCTGCCTTCCTAAGATCACTTTGATGCACATTCAGTACTCGTATGTGAGGTTGTGGGTGAGAGGTGGATATCGTGACGCTTACAGGGAGGTATCGAACATTACAAAGTAGGTGACTGTGTGGATGCCTGTTCAAAATATTGCAAACTTGAATAAATCATTTAAATTATATATTTGTGTCCGACTTTCATTTGTACATCGTTCTTAATGTGATATAGTAGCTTTGATAGCTGTCCATACCTTCAGACAGCCTAAAAGTAAAACACAAGTTGTTTATTCACAGCCCGAACGCTCATCGACATGACTGGATCACTCATGACAAGTTGTGATCAGCTCCGATTAAATTGTGATATCAATTCTGTAGCTATTCTCCAGGGAGCACGTTTTTTTTAAGAAATACCTGTATCCCTCTAATCACAACAAGACTCTACACTGTGCAGGAAAAACTTTCTTGTTCATTTACAACTTTATTATGAGTTATTTCCCAGACTAATACACTCTTCCGCTGGCTTTTAACTGACATAGGCCCCAAAACACTGTGATATCCTTCTCTATGTGAACATAGTGCCTGGATTATGACCAAAAATGAGTTGATCTTATCCGCTTCACAAATGTTGTCTTAGATGATTGCTTTCCCTTTGATTTAACAGGCACTGATTTTTCTGCTTGAATATTTCTAGCTGTGAAAAAAAAGTCAAGATAATGTGCAAATGAAGAACTCTCACTGGTTCAGAACCTTTTTCCTTAAGTGGGTCCCTTTTCTTTTCTGAATTTTGTTATGGGTATTTCAATTTATATTAAATACATAACAATAACAGTGCAGAACATCTAATACACTTCACTATGAATCCAGAACAATACAACAGCAGGAGTTTGGATACAGCGAGATGTTAGCATTCATTTAGAGCAGAATCCAGCAGAGTGGATCGTGCTGTTCATCCTATGTAATGCATATTTAAAGAAAAAAAGTCTAAATATTTAAGATAAAGCTGTGAAACAATTTCAACAATTGGCAGCAAAAATGTAAGTTTGTTTTAATTGGAATAAAAGGATACATGTTGAGATAGGAAGTTCTAATATCTTAAGAGAAGAGCTTGAATATTAAAAAACACAAACTCTTTTGGCTCCTTCCTGTCTTTCTACTGGGTCTTCCTTGGCTTTGTACTGGCTATCTTCTAGCTCTATTCAGGTTTTTGGAGTTTTTTTTCTTGCTCTATCCCTGATCATTTTCAGAACCTGAAGGCTCTATACGGACTATCTTCTGATTCTCCTCTGGATCCATCCACTATCTCTTGTCTCTGTCCAGTGAATTACACTTTTGTTACTGGAGCAGGTAAAGCATACAACAGATACTTTCAGCATTATCGGAGCAGGAAGTGGAAGCTTGGATGAAACACAGCGGACTTCTAAACAATGAACACCCGCAACTTAGAAGAAATAAAGTTGAGTTTTATGCGTTCTAATATTGCAAAGCAAACCCATGATGTAATGACAGTAATTAAGAATAATATAGTCATTGAATGCTCATTTCAGTAGATTTAATCAAACAAAACATATTGGACATGGCCTCAAGACTGTAACCTCTTCACATTCTGTTGAAATAGTCAATTACTAGCCATATCTTACACATTGCTGTTTTGAATCATTAATATGTGGATGACAGTTGAACTGGATGATGTAACATTTATGCCATCTGCTGGAAAGACGTATCGCTCTGTTGGCGTAGTTTGGACAACAAAAACAGAGTGAAGCTCTCTTTTCATAAACAATGTTTGAGTACAGACACCGTCCTGCAGAGAGCACACAACCCAACAGCACGTCTTTGGTCTAGCATCACTTTACAAAACGTTTGCATTAAGACACTAATGGCGCATTTCCACTGCAGCGGGTAGCCCCGTTTAAGCGTCCTTAATCGTCCTCAAGCGGCCAGGCCAGTTGTTGGTGGCCTTTCCATATAGCGTAGCACCGGCTAGCGGGTACTTTTCCCCTCTTTTTCCGGCCCCATAAAATCGTGGTTCTATCAGGCCAGGGCCAGGGCTGAACTAGTGACGTTAACACTCTCGACTGCTGATTGGTCAGAGAGAATCGTCACAAGATCGCGCGCGAGATCATCCCTAGCGTCGCATATATATCTAGAAGCAAGCGTGCAGCATTTTTATACACAGCATTTTTGTAAACGGAGGAGCTACAAAAATGGCAACGTCAAAGGAAAGCACACCGTGGTCGACCGAGGAGGTGACGACGTTCCTACATCTCATTGGGGATGATAAAATCCAGCGGGAACACGACGGAACCACTCCAAATGTGAAAAAAAAAGCCGATCGCCCCACCTACACTGCGTTGCTACCCCAGGTCCTAAACTGTAATGGAAATGCGCCACGGCCGCGGACGGCCAGCGAGGCAGCCCGAGGCCTGAGCGAGGACGCTTAGGGATGCTTAAACGGGGCTACCCCGCTGCAGTGGAAATGTGCCATAAGGCTAGCTGGTCCATTGTAAAGGTCAGTCCACCTTAAATGAGCAGTGGGTGATCAGCAGGTGAAAGGCAGGAAACGGGAACTTGTTCCTGAGGAAATGTAACGATTATTAAACAAGAAATATTCCAGTCAAGGGGTCAAAGAAATGAACATTTGTGATTATTAGCGAATCGGTTGCAGATGGGTGAAATCAGTATTACATGTATATATGTAACATTAGGTCATCAGGATACAAAATAGGCAAATGTATTCCCTTACAGTTACAGAAGCAAAAACAATCAGATAACAGGTACAGTGGGGCAAAAAAGTATTTAGTCAGCCACCAATTGTGCAAGTTCTCCCACTTAAAAAGATGAGAGAGGCCTGTAATTTTCATCCTAGGTATACCTCAACTATGAGAGACAAAATAAAAAATAAAATCCAGAAAATCACATTGTCTGAATTTTAAAGAATTTATTTGCAAATTATGGTGGAAAATAAGTATTTGGTCAATAACAAAAGTTCATCTCAATACTTTGTTATATACCCTTTGTTGGCAATGACAGAGGTCAAACGTTTTCTGTAAGTCTTCACAAGGTTTTCACACACTGATGCAGGTATTTTGGCCCATTCCTCCATGCAGATCTCCTCTAGAGCAGTGATGTTTTTGGGCTGTCGCTGGGCAACACGGACTTACAACTCCCTCCAAAGATTTTCTATGGGGTTGAGATTTGGAGACTGGCTAGGCCACTCCAGAACCTTGAAATGCTTCTTACGAAGCCACTCCTTCGTTGCCCGGGCGGTGTGTTTGGGATCATTGTCATGCTGAAAGACCCAGCCACGTTTCATCTTCAATGCCCTTGCTGATGGAAGGACGTTGTCACTCATAATCTCACGATACATGGACCCATTCATTCTTTCCTTTACACGGATCAGTCGTCCTGGTCCCTCTGCAGAAGAACAGCCCCAAAGCATGATGTTTCCACCCCCATGTTTCACAGTAGGTATGGTGTTCTTTGGATGCAACTCAGCATTCTTTCTCCAAACACGTCTAGTTGAGTTTTTACCAAAAGGTTCTATTTTGGTTTCATCTGACCCTATGACATTCTCCCAATCCTCTTCTGGATCATCTAAATGCTCTCTAGCAAACTTCAGACGGACCTGGACATGTACTGGCTTAAGCAGGGGGACACGTCTGGCACTGCAGGATTTGAGGCCCTGGCGGCGTAGTGTGTTACTGATGGTAGCCTTTGTTACTTTGGTCCCAGCTCTCTGCAGGTCATTGACTAGGTCCCCCCGTGTGGTTCTGGGATTTTTGCTCACCGTTCTTGTGATCATTTTGACCCCACGGGGTGAGATCTTGCGTGGAGCCCCAGATCGAGGGAGATTATCAGTGGTCTTGTATGTCTTCCATTTTCTAATAATTGCTCCCACAGTTGATTTCTTCACACCAAGCTGCTTACCTATTGCAGATTCAGTCTTCCCAGCCTGGTGCAGGTCTACAATTTTGTTTCTGGTGTCCTTTGACAGCTCTTTGGTCTTGGCCATAGTGGAGTTTGGAGTGTGACTGTTTGAGGTTGTGGACAGGTGTCTTTTATACTGATAACAATTTCAAACAGGTGCCATTAATACAGTTAACAAGTGGGAGGCTCTTAAAGAAGAAGTTACAGGTCTGTGAGAGCCAGAAATCTTGTTTGTTTGTTGGTGACCAAATACTTATTTTACCGAGGAATTTACCAATTAATTCATTAAAAATCCTACAATGTGATTTCCTGTATTCTTTCCCCCCATTCTGTCTCTCATAGTTGAAGTGTACCTAGGATGAAAATTACAGGCCTCTCTCGTCTTTTTAAGTGGGAGAATTTGCACAATTGGTGGCTGACTAAATACTTTTTTGCCCCACTGTATATTATGTAAAACAGGGCTCATTAACAGGATAGCAATGATACAAAACTAGTGCTGCGTACCGGTACGCCGAACCGGTACTGGACTTGTAAAAAGTTTCGGTTCAAGTCCCGTTAAAACCGGAACGTCGGGAACCGGTACTTGGACTCGCAAAAAAACTAGCACTTACGTATATTCTCCTTCTTGTTCTAAACCATCTAAAACCTCCCTGAAGGCAGGAGAGACTGAAAAGAGTCAAGGGAAGCTTATAAAAGTGAACAGCATTTAATTACACAAAAGATGCGGTGGTGTACAAATGAAATTGCAAAAGGAGGCGCTCTCCTCATCTCCTGTCAGCCCAGGTCAGCAGGTAGAAAAGATCAATTCTTGGCTTGCTCTTCCTGTTGTCATCTGAGGTCTTCTCCTATTGGCCAGCGTCGTCGGGGGGCGGGTCCAATGCAATTCCTGCCTTTTTCTGTTGCTAAATTACATCATTCTGGTGTCTGTGGTTATTTAAACATTCCCTGATAAACGTTATTCAGCGTCAATAAATGAGTGCTAATCCCAGTGTGCTCAGTGTACAACATCACATGTAATTTCACCTTCGATTCACGGTTTGAAAACGTAGCATTTCGCCACATGCTAATGCTAACCGGAAGTGAATAATTTTCAGAATAAAAGTATTAAGTTAACCTCCGTTTTTTTTCAGAATAAAACTGATTTAAATTAAATATTGTATTTAATTCAAAATTACACCATATCAACATTGATTTTAATTTCTAACAGTATGTATGTACATCATTATGTATGTAGTATGTACCAGAGGTGT
>JAPTMU010000557.1:0-22500 GCA_028583405.1 Pogonophryne albipinna | reverse complement strand
GGCACCGATGATAACAACATGCCCTCACGATGGCCTTATGAAGGGCAAAATTGACACACGAATTCAACACGAAAATGAACCTTCTCAAGGTCCTTCGGCTATTTTTTGGCATTCCAAAGATTTTGCCACCGCTCACGAAGTTGCTGCCGGAGCCTGAGAAACTCCACCGGCGGTCATACGATGGCTTAAGATGCCCTCACGAATGGCCCGATGTTGCTACGATCAGAGCCGAATTTGAACATTTCCTTTTTCGTGTGTCCATCGGGTTTTTTATTGCACAACAAAATTATGTAAACATATTATGTAAATAACCCAATTTGTGTTCTGTGAAACTGAAAAGGATATAATATATTATTTTGAAGGCGAGTTGACAGGAAGTTGTTGTTGCTATGGAAACAACAACATGACGGAGAAAACGTAATATCTTCTACATATAAAGATGGAGAAAGTAAAGAACAAAGTCTGAAGATATCAGTACAGTATCCTAGTACTGTAACATCACTGTTTGTGTTACTGTCGTTGCAGTTGTCTTAAATGTAATGTAAATGTTGCCTTCGTGTGTGGTTCGGGGCCATCGTCGTTCACAATTCCATATTCGTGTGTCCATCGGGTGTCAATTTCGGGACAGCTTTAACAACGAAAGAAAAAAATCTCATTCATTTTTTTTTTATATTTCTGTTGAGAAAAATAATCTAGATCTACATTTGTTACTTTTTCAGACCAAACATTTTTTGGACTGAAAACAAAAAGGTTTTCTCAGGAAAAAAAAAAAATATTTTAATGAAAAAATATTCTCAATACTTTTAGAAAAATATGTTTTAATGAGAAGAAAAGTAATTTTTTGAGAGAAAAATGGCGAAATATTTTTGCTAAATGAAGAAAATAGAAAAAAAAAATTTTGAATATTTTGACCCCAATTTTTTGGACTGATAACAAATAAAAGTTTTCTGAGAAAAAAAATAATATATTGAATGAAAAAAATGAATCTTTTGAGACAAAAATATTCTCAATACTTATTTTTTTTAAGTTAAAATCTAAAAATATATTAAGTGGAGAAAAGTCTTAGAAAGAAAATAAAGGCTTA
The DNA here is from genome assembly GCA_028583405.1 of Pogonophryne albipinna. Lineage (NCBI taxonomy): Eukaryota > Metazoa > Chordata > Actinopteri > Perciformes > Artedidraconidae > Pogonophryne > Pogonophryne albipinna. The sequence continues at coordinate 21,416 of JAPTMU010000557.1, read as the reverse complement.
ATATTTAAAACACTCTCTCTGTGATTGGTGGATTTATAGTGAGTTCTGGACGGGCGTCTTTAAAGGCTCAACAATCCTCCAGTCACATTAAATCCAGTTATTATCTCTCGTCAAGCTGCAGGGAAGGCGGAGGCCGGGCGGCGTCTGTACCGGGCGGCCATGGCGGGGGATCTGGTTGCCATGGCAGCGGCGATGGCCGAGGGGTCTGAGGTCAACGGGAGCATCGGCGAGGAGGGGGGGGGGAAAACCCCGCTGATAGGAGCCGCCATCGGGGTGAGCAGGAAATATATATGAATGTACAAGTCCTGCATCCAATACCCAACTGATGTAATACAGAGCATCAAGTAGTTCCTGAACTGTGTCCTTCACATGCTGATATCCAAGAGAGGGAGTTACAGTCACAAGATGGAGGAGTAGAAAGCAGTCTTCAAAGTTTAGTTTCTTAGACATCTTCAAATGTATTTTTGACTTATTTGTTTCCTTATCTCCTAAATAAATATCGAATATGTTTCAAACATGTTTTTCAGATGTTATTTTACACGTTTTTAAGAATGATATTCAGATTTTTATTCCGTGTGTGTGTGTGTGTGTGTGTGTGTGTGTGTGTGTGTGTGTGTGTGTGTGTGTGTGTGTGTGTGTGTGTGTGTGTGTGTGTGTGTGTGTGTGTGTGTGTGTGTGTGTGTGTGTGTGTGTGTGTGTGTGTGTGTGTGTGTGTGTGTGTGTGTGTGTGTGTGTGTGTGTGTGTGTGTGTGTGTGTGTGTGTGTGTGTGTGTGTGTGTGTGTGTGTGTGTGTGTAGGGCTCTCTGCTGGCCTGTGAGTTCCTGCTGCTGAACGGAGCCAAGGTCAACCATCGAGACCTCCGAGGACAAGGAGCGCTGCACGCTGCTGCCACCGCAGGACACACCGGGTACTCACACACACACACACTAGGGCTGCACGATATATATCGTGTCGTGACTATAATCGCGATATGCGCATGCGTGATATTCACATCGCGTGGACGTGCGATATTAAGCAGGCAAATTAACTCAAACACGTCATGTTACAATTATTTTGCTGCTTGCTACAAAAGGAGAACTTGCGCGGCTCTCATGTCAGGGGTTCTTGAGTGAGTGACAGCAAGCCACCAAACACAATCAGATCTCAAAGCAAACTGACCCCGTGATTAAAGGTAGAAACACTGAAAGTCGTTTCATGTGTTCCTCCAGTTCGGCGCTGCTCACCGAGCTAGCTCAGCTTGTTGCTCTGATAACTGAAGATCCAGACGTCCGTGACTAAAATCCTTCATCCGGTTAAATATAGTTACAAAAATACCAATTGTATCATTAAAGTTCTAGAAAGGATGGTTTTCGGGAAAAAAAAACGGTCTTTTCTTCAATTCCTGTATTTTTTCATATCGCAATATATATATCGCAAGGAAAGAAAATCGCAATGTCAGTTTTTTTCAATATCGTGCAGCCCTAACACACACACACACACACACACGCACACACACACACACACACACACACACACCACACACACACACACACACAAACCAAACACCACACTAGAAACAATTTAGATGTGACATCAAAGGCAGGAAATTGTGCCATTTACTCTTTAAATGCTGTACACACACACACACTAAATAAAGTCTCTGAATAAAGTGTCCTCTGTTCTGATTGGCTGCTGCAGTCAGGTGTGTCTGCTGCTGAAGAGAGGAGCCAATCAGTACGCGGTAGACGAGAGGGGGCAGGACCCATTGGCCATCGCCGTGGAAATAGCCAACGCTGACATCGTCACGCTGTGAGTCATCGCCCTGAAAGCATCAATAAAAAGAGTTAGTTAGCGTGGTTAGCCTAGCTTAGCATGGACACTGGGAGCAGGGGGAGGCGGCTAGAGCACTTGGTGACTTTTATGACTTTAGGAAATCTTTAAATCCATCTTTCTTTATGAATGTTAACCTTCAGACGTTACTACTATGTTTCAGACTTCGGATGGCCCGGATGAACGAAGAGATGAGAGACTCAGAGGGAGCGTTTGGAGCTATACGTCAGTACACACACACACTAACACACACACACGCTCACACTAACACACACACACACGCTCACACTAACACACACACACTGACACTCACACACACACACACACTCACTCAAACTCACACACATTATATCCATAAATCTGTGTTTGTTTGTTTTCTCAGGAGACGACGAGACGTTTCAGGATATTTTCCGGGACTTCAGCGACATGGCGTCCCACGACCCCGAGAGGCTCAGCAGACGGAAGTTCATCCGCGAAGGACAGGAGGAGGAAGAGAAGAGAGGAAGACGAGGAGAAACGGTGAACAGTGTTAAAAAGATGACGCAATGACAGAAACTTGAAGCCCGACGGACTTAAGAGACGGCTCGTTAACGGACAGCTCGTTAACAGACAAGTTGAAGAGACAGGTTGTTAAGAGACGGCTCGTTAACAGACGTCTCGTTAACAGACGTCTCGTTAACAGGCGGCTCGTTAACAGACGGCTCGTTAACAGGCGGCTCGTTAACAGGCGGCTCGTTAACAGACGAGTCGTGAACAGACTGCTCGTTAACAGACGTCTCGTTGACAGACTGCTCGTTAACAGACGGCTCGTGAACAGACTGCTCGTTAACAGACGTCTCGTTGACAGACTGCTCGTTAACAGGCGGCTCGTTAACAGGCGGCTCGTTAACAGACGAGTCGTGAACAGACTGCTCGTTGACAGACGTCTCGTTGACAGACGGCTCGTTAACAGACGTCTCGTTAACAGACGTCTCGTTAACAGACGTCTCGTTAACAGGCGGCTCGTTAACAGACGGCTCGTTAACAGGCGGCTCGTTAACAGGCGGCTCGTTAACAGGCGGCTCGTTAACAGACGAGTCGTGAACAGACTGCTCGTTAACAGACGTCTCGTTGACAGACTGCTCGTTAACAGACGGCTCGTGAACAGACTGCTCGTTAACAGACGTCTCGTTGACAGACTGCTCGTTAACAGGCGGCTCGTTAACAGGCGGCTCGTTAACAGACGAGTCGTGAACAGACTGCTCGTTGACAGACGTCTCGTTGACAGACTGCTCGTTAACAGACGGCTCGTTAACAGACTGCTCGTTAACAGACGTCTCGTTGACAGACTGCTCGTTAACAGGCGGCTCGTTAACAGACGAGTCGTTAACAGACGTCTCGTTAACAGACGTCTCGTTAACAGACGAGTCGTTAACAGACGTCTCGTTAACAGACTGCTCGTTAACAGACGGCTCGTTAACAGACGAGTCGTGAACAGACGTCTCGTTAACAGACGGCTCGTTAACAGACGTCTCGTTAACAGACGTCTCGTTAACAGACAGCTCGTTAACAGACGTCTCGTTAACAGACTGCTCGTTAACAGACTGCTCGTTAACAGACGGCTCGTTAACAGACTGCTCGTTAACAGACGAGTTGAAGAGACAGGTTGTTAAGAGACGTCTCGTTAACGGACGATATTCATATTGACGTTTAGAAAAGTTGACTGACAGCTACACGTTTCTAAAATACAATGCTGAAGATAGTGCTGTGTAGTATATTGTTTACACCGTGTTATGTACGGTTGGTCCTGGGTTCATCAGGTGAGACATCATTTCATTATCTGCATTTTCTGCTCCTCCTGTGGTCTGATAACCATCACTAAGGTCATGTTTCCATTCAGTTTGAGTCATTGTTTTGCAAAAAGGAAGGCTGATGAAGCGCGTCCATCAAGTTCCATGGAGCTAAGAGACTTGGTTACAGCCGAGTTTCATCCGAAGGTCTCGCTGTAAACAACGGTTTATATTTGAGGAAAAAAAAACACAACAGTCTCATTTTAAATGGCGTTTTACAAGCGGACGACTTTGGAGAAATGTTACTTTGTTCGAGACCAATTTGTCTGATTCTCAAGATGTGGAAAGGTTCAGCCTGTGTGAGAACTTGAAGCTACCGTTAGCAGACGCCTAGCTAACTTATAAGATAGCTGTATAAATAAAAAAGCCACTTGGTCGTTACGTATGTAGTCAAAAGAAGATAAGAGTCTACACATCCCACAGCTGCTTCGACCGATATTGTGTGGAAGATGTCGACGAGACACAAAGATAATCTCAGTTTGATAAATGTTTGATTTGTTGTTTTGCCTCTCTTCGTTGAGTGTGATCGGAAACCACTATTTGATCTGATTCACCGTCAAGTTGGTGTTTGAAATGTCTGCATTGCGAGGCGTCTGAAGAGGCTTGTGCAAGAAAATGAAGGAAGACAATATCATCACTAAATATTTTATGAATCGGACTTTTCAACGCAAAGAAATCCCCAAACTGGGATCAATAAAGTACTTCTGATCTTATCTTAAAGAGGCCCTGTTCTGCTTTAAGGTGCGTTCCCTCTCCTGTAGTTCTGTAGGTTTCAGTGCATGTCAATGGTCTGCAGAGGCTAAAATCCCTGTGTTTCCTCCAGAGGGAGTTTCTCCCCCCCCCCCCCCCGCGACTCCTTTGTTTACCTCCTGAACACAGTGACATCACTATGTAACACTCACGCTCCTATTGGCTAGCTCTCCAACACATTTTACATGAGGTTAAGGGGCGGGACATGGCTAAGCGGTTGACCAATCACAACAGAGCTGACCAATCAGAGTAGGCTGGGCACATCTTGTTACATTCCAGTTTATGTACTAAGTAACCATACATGACATGAACGTGACATGCTAGCTGTTTCCCTTTACTTCCAGTCTTTATGCTAAGCTAGGCTAACACGTCCTGACTCCATGAAAGTATATTAACTCAAAACTATTCCTTTATCCTGTCTTTTGAATACAGTTACTGAAACCCCTCACAGTTTGTTGTTAATGTTATTTTAAATATGAGTACCTCAGGGCAGTAAGAACCACTTCTGTCTGATGAGATCAGCACTCAGTCTGTTGGGACTTGAACCGGAGGGTCGCCGGTTCACGAATGCCCCCCCCCCCCCCCACCGCAACACACTGTACAATGGCTGCCCACTGCTCCTAGTACTAGGATGAGTTAAAGGTCTCCTATCATGCAACATCCTCTTCTTCATGTCTCTTCTACATCAACATGTGTCCCCTCTGTGTAAAGAGACTCTGATGTGTAACCATTAGCCAATCAGCAACCAAGGTAACCCCCCCCCCCCCTTATCACCTGAATCTCCTCCTAGAGCTCCATTGAGTTCTTTGTATCCAAATGTCTCTCAGAGGGGCGTGGGGAGGGGCTCCTTATTTTCATCTAAAGTCACAGACAGAGAATCAGCACTTTGGAAACAGGGCTGAAACAGAGGGGGTTATGGGTAATGCTGCAATGATCTGTTTGGTGTTTCAGCCAATCAGAGACAGGCTCTGGATATATCTGAGACCTGTGATATATTGATGAAGAGGAGGAGAATAGGGACCTTTAAATCCAGAGGGTCCCATGGTGTGTGTGCTACTGAGTACTGTACATGTATGCCAACAATAAAGAGGGTTTGAATTCCTCCTTTAGCTTTTATTCAATATATTTGACGTAGAAACTCGTCTTAAAGAGGCTCTAACTGCGGATTCACTGGCACCTTAAGGCTGTCAGATGTATTGTTTGTGTTGTCTTGATAACAGCCGGAGTGTTTACTTAGTTTTATTTCATGTTTTTTTTGTCTTGTGTTCACAAAGGGATTTAATGTGTGGAGTTGTGTTCATGTTTGTCATGGATTGCAGACGCTATCAGTGTGTTTTACAGAAACAGAATAACGGGAGGCCGTTTCCACCTCGAGGAGATCCCGTTCTCAAAACACTGATTTGGTATAAAAAAAATGACTTGTCAAAATAACCACTAAAATGTCCAAATATTGACTTGAATTTGTATTAAAACCATATGTTCAGATATCTATTCATTATCTGGAGAAGGTTTGTCACCATCAGGATCTCTTTCTCTCTAAATTGATGGAAATGGGCTTAAATAAAACTTTCTTTGACTGAAAAATGTTCTTATTTCTGTATTTGTAATAAAGACTGAAGAGGAAGGACAGACTCTGGAGCAGAGCTGATCTCACAGCTGCTGCTAAATAACCTGATATATAATAAAACATCTTATTTATTGGTTAATGTTAATGTTTTATTCCTGACTGTTACTAATGTGATGCTAAATAAACCCTTAACACGTCCTGATGTCTGTCATTCAGTGTCCAATATATATATAGGTAACGTGACCTGTAAGAAAGAACTCTATGTTCAATTTGATAAATATACAACATAATAAGCCTATATTATTATATTTGATGTATAATATATATTAATTGGCAATTCATACATGTATATAAGTTAAAGGGTTGTCAACAAGTTACTTTTGATAAATGTATATGAGAATAATAAATGAACACATAAAAGGCCTTATATTTGTTGTATGCTATATATAGATATTTTATAAAGGTTAGGGTTATGATATTAATTATTAAACATAAAATAACACAAAGCCCTATTTAATATTTGTTTTATACATTAAATATATATTACTATAGTTATATATTCAGTACACTTATAATGTTGTCAAATGAATGCGTTAATTCTGATTAAAAGAAGGAAGTAAAGCGTAAAAACCCACTAATGAACACATTAGATGTTTTGTTGTATATTTTTTAGGTTGTAATTTTACTAATTATTAAAGTTAAAAAAAACATTAACACATGGCCCTAATTAAAAAAACACCCACTAATGAACACGTTTTTAATTTAGATCAATCTACCTGTTCTGGTTCTGATTCTAGCGTCTAAGCAGTGTTGGGGTAGTCCTTAAAAAAAGTGAATACTTTGGGAGGCGTGTGGATAGAGCCTTGGTCTGCGGGTCAGAGGGTCAAAGGTTCAAGCCCCACTGCAATCTGTCCAATCCAAATGATCCAGAGTCCCTTAAAACTTCCATATCAACCCAAAATGCATCACAATGAGCCACCAGAGAGCACAGATAGAGCCACTTTCTGGGTTAAACTGCAACCCTCAGCGTTCTCAATGACCAAGTGATTTCATTTGGCTAAAATGCCATGAATGGTATTTAACACAACTTGTGCTAATTGTGCAAAAATCCCCAACATGTGCAGGTTAGCATCCTGCAGTTTCTATGTGCTGGTACTTCTGGCCCCCCTCCAGTTCACACTCTATCTGGTCCGATCAGGACTTGAACCAGAAAGGAGACTTTTTTCTCAGGGAAGTAATCAGAAGTCCAAAAGACTCGAATTGCACACTCTAGTTGTCTATAGACTCAAAAACACGTATAGGAAATCAGTGTAAAGCAAAACGTTGGGGTTGTCAACATCTCCGGGACCACTTTAGGACTATAACAAGCTTTGGATCCTAAATGTAAACGGGAATGTTGTCGATTGTAATAGAAAAATGTTGTTTCAGTCCTCATAAAAGTAGATCGATTTATGGGTTCAGATTGACAGTAAACGCATCATATCATATCTCATCACAACTTTTAGTATTCAAGACTGTAAAGTTTATGGAGGGACTGTGTCTGGGACTGTGTCTGGGACTGTATCTGGGACTGTGTCTGGGACTGTGTCTGGGACTGTGTCTGGGACTGTGTCTGGGACTGTCTGGGAAGTCACCCACCCCCCACCTGCTGATATTAAGAAAACGCTCCCTGATCTCTGCCTCCTCGTCCTCAGAGACCAGCAGCACAGGTAGGAACTCTCTGAAACAGGAGTCATGGAATATATCCGAGATGTAAGGCTGAATTCTGTGGAGAGAATACACTAATCTGAGTTGACTGCAGAAATGAGAGATGTTTAAATGATACTGCTTTTATAATATTTCTTTATGTTGTGTACTAAAACATTTTTATTCCATCCAGAAAACTCCTTGGACGCCCCATCTTAAAGCTCCTGTAAACCAGTCGCCATGGCAATGTGAGTACAAAATCCATCAGAGTTCATCATTTTAGTCAAATACAATGAAGTTAAAGCATCAATCTGGTGCACTTTGAGAGCAAAATGAAGAGATCTATGGAAACATCTCTCAACATCCAGATGAAACGGAACTGGAAGCAGATTTACTTTTTCTTTATGGATATTTTACAAATCACTTCCCTTTCAAACTGTATTCTTGTTTATTAATAACAACTTTTTTTTACTGTCATATAGTATTTTATACCTGTTTACTTTATTCTCTTATTTTTGTATAACTATAATGATCATGTAAAGATGTGCCTTTACCTCACTGGTTGGAGAAAAAGCTTCTTATATCCGTTAGCATAGCTAGCTAACCAGATGCTAATAACAACAAAGTTATTGACTGTATGATCAGTATGACAGATGAGCAGATCGCCACTGGCTTACAACTAAAGACACAGACACGCAGGAACTGCAGCATGTGTAGCCTACAGACTTATCCGCACTGCAATTTCTGAAGTCCCGGAGCCGCGTTCTGGTGCTCTCCGTCGGAACTGCATCCCTGCAAATGGTTCCCCACCCCTGAACTAGAGAGTGCAATTCAAGTTTCCAAAAGATGCTGCGTTCAGAGTCTTTTGGACTTCTGATTACTTCCCTGGGAAAAAAGTCTCCTTTCTGGTTCAAGTCCTGATCGGACCAGATAGAGTGGGAACTGGAGGGGGGCCAGAAGTACCAGCACATAGAAACTGCAGGATGCTAACCTGCACATGTTGGGGATTTTGCACAATTAGCACAAGTTGTGTTAAATACCGTTCATGGCATTTTAGCCAAATGAAATCACTTGGTCATTGAGGACGCTGAGGGTTGCAGTTTTACCCAGAAAGTGGCTATATCTGTGCTCTCTGGTGGCTGATTGTGATTAATTTTGGGTTGATTTGGAAGTTTTAAGGGACTCTGGATCATTTGGATTGGGCAGATTTCTTATTTATTTGAAAAATAATTGTCCACAGTTGAGGTAATATTGATAGTCTCTTGTGTTCTCTGCATCCAATCTCTACTCATGGTAGTCAAAACCAGCCCACAGAGAGTACACATATTAGCATTTTCTGGTTAAAACTACCATTACGCATCCTGAAAATGTCAGAAATGGATTCAGCATCTTCAATAACTTCCAAAACCATTCCTAAACTGCTCATATAGACCAAACCGTTGTTTAACTATTGCCTGCCTATAACTTTAGTGCTAATTAATGCAATTTATGCAAATTGTGCAAATCGCCCAACATATGCAGGTTAGCATCCGGCAGTTTCTATGAGCTGGAGACCCGTACTGTACATTTCTAACACAACACTTTGCTGGCAACAAGATTAAAGCTCCACGAGCTGAGTGCAGTCCCTTTCTGATTATTCTGTTGTGAGTGTTCACAAAGTAACGAGGTAAACGGCATAACTTTAGACCAATCCAAGCTTCTTCCGACAATTCCAGACGGCATATTAGGGGAAAACATGTGTGTAGTAACTGTCTGTAATTGGATTTTTAGAAGGTGTCTTGGTGCGTGAATTCGCTTTCCTCTTACCAGCTGACTCGTTTGTGGAGACAGTATTACCCATGTTTAACGGTTAGTACAATAAAACAAACACTGCAATTAGACGAACAAACATGAACTCGCAACAAGCCCCAGGTGACTGCAAAAATTCATCCAGCTTAATTTAATCCGAATTAGGGAGATTCCGGCGGGTAGGGAAATATCTGTTTAATATGAGTGCCTTCTGCCCATATATACTTGTACAAGTGCTAAGAACGGAATCTGTTGAAGAGCAATAACTCATTTATTCTCAATCAACAACCAGCATGCCAATATAGTGGTGCTTCGCTCTCTCCGTACCCGGAGAGCGGAGGCTTTTTATTTTATTTACCCTGTCTTCCAACAACAGCCAAATTCAACAACTCATCTGTTATGAAACACAGCTCTATGTCACATATTCCCGCGTACCACTCTTCCCATTTATAATCGTTTTTGTTTAGTTCCAAAATCGACAAATGGTGTGAGGAAGACAATATTGTGTCATTCTGTGCTTCACCGTCTCTGTGCCTGCAGCCAGGGGGGGGGGGAAGTGAAATCACACACACACTTTGCAGCTCTGCAGGAAGAGCCGAAGCGATGCTTGCTGTTAAATTAACCAGTTAACCGCTGAAATCTCCAGAATTTGGCGATCTGTTTCAATACAGATGTATGACATTTTTCCTAATGCAGAAGTCCACTTTACTGATGCCCTCTTTTAAGGTCCCTCCGAATATTTGCTGTGTGTAATTGTCTGGTAATGTAATTCCAAGAAACACACAGAGGAAATCAGTCAAAATTGATATTCCGAGGTTATCATTAGCCCCAAATATTCTTATTGTTTTTACATGAGCTGTGTTTGCTCTGAAGGCACACGCCCCAGCAGCATACACAGGGAAAATCGGCCAGAACAAAAGTTCCACACCGATTCTTCAGGTTATTATTAAACCCTCAAATGTAAATAGTAGAGAAACCAAAAATAAAATGCAGCCGCTCAGTTTCACAGGTAATTTTATGATACCGTCAATCACAGATTCTGGTAAGGCAATGTCCAAATATAGATTTGAAATTACACTTACCAGTTCTGAAGATCTTTTGGTATCCTGTTTCGTCACGCCAATTTGTGATGGAAACTTCGGAGCAGCAATGCAGAAAGGATGGAAACTGGAATCTCTTTAGTCAAACACTGCGATTTATTGAGGGTAATACGGCCGGAGAGTTCACAAGGTAAAGGCACAACTTATATCATGAAATACCCAGCCAACTCTGGAGGCACAAAGGAAACACATAGATCTGTATATCAGAAAGGAGGGTCTTAGAAAACTCCCCTTCCCCCTAATGATTACCAGACACAGGAACGAAAACCCCTTAGTATTACAACCTTACCATTAACCAAAATTCTCCCCCACAGGAAGGCAGAGGACCTCTTGACCTGTGTCCTCCTCAAGTTGCGGGCAAGAGCATATTGCGACTTAACGAAAAGCATATGTTTGTAATTTGACAGGTTCTCAGGAAAGCTGAGAAACTCAAGACACAAAGTGATCGGATTAAAATATTCTCTGACAACTAACACTTTTAAGACCAACATATAACCTTACATACAATACAGAGGGCAATCACAGAATGAATACTACCATACGAGTATATGTGTAGCACACTTTATACAGAGCGCAATCACAGAATGAATACTACCATACGAGTATATGTAGTACACCGTCATTGAAAAGAGGCAACCGGAAGACAGACTGCGTGATATATACAAACAACACATAACAAATGGCCACCCTGCCACACACCACCAATGCTACAGCTCGAGTCAAGCAGCACAGGGATGAACTATGCCAATATGTTAACAGTATCGGTGCAGTGCCTTTTCAGTGGGGCAAGATATAGCAAATATGTGCCTATCCTGCTATTTGTGTTTATTCTTTTAATCACACAGCGTTAAGAAACGATAAAAATGTGCCTACATATCTGTCAGTTGCAGCCCTATATTATTATTGGTTTAACTACTAACAGTATATGTTTCACAGTATGAATACTACCATACAAGTATATGTGTAGTACACCTTATATAGAGGGCAATCACAGTATGAATACTACCATACGAGTATATGTAGTACACATTATACAGAGGGCAATCACAGTATGAATACTACCATACGAGTATATGTAGTACACATTATACAGAGGGCAATCACAGTATGAATACTACCATACGAGTATATATAGTACACATTATACTGAGGGCAATCACATTATGAATACTACCATACGAGTATATGTAGTACACATTATACTGAGGGCAATCACATTATGAATACTACCATACGAGTATATGTAGTACACATTATACTGAGGGCAATCACATTATGAATACTACCATACCAGTATATGTCTTGTGTAGCACATTTTATACAGAGGGCGATCTTGACTTTCGACTACTGCACACCTCCCAAATTATATTTCTATTTCTAATTCTTGGTGGATTTAGGTTCACACACTAAACTGCTTTTCTGTAAAGTTGTATTTATTTTCTTTGTTCAGTAGTTTTTGAGCTGATGTCTTTACTTTTCTACAGGAACATTCTATCCAAATTTGCTGACATAAAATACAAAGTTCAGATCTTTCCAGGATCTCCTTCTGTCCACCGGCTGAAACCAGAACAAAAGAACATTGGCTCTATAAGAAGACTGACTCTCTGTAAAAGAGATCCAACAAAGATAAACAAAACCATCTTGCTAGTTGGTGAAACAGGCTCAGGAAAATCAACTCTGATCAACGCTCTGATCAACAACGCCATGGGAGTGGAGTTCGAGGACGATGTCTTTTTTCAGATCGTACAGGAAGCAAGGAGAAGCCAAACAGAAAGTCAGACGTCAGACGTGATCGTGTACGAGGTCTTTGGTCTTGAAGATAAATCTCTGCCCTTCTCTCTGACCATCATCGATACTCCCGGGTTTGGTGACACCAAAGGGAAGGACAAAGATATCATCGTCAGCGAAAGATTGTTGGACTTGTTCCGCTCAAGGGATGGAGTTCATGAGATCGATGCAGTGTGTCTGGTGCTGAAAGCGAGTGACAATCGACTGAGTGACCGACTGACATACGTACTTGATTCAGTGGTGTCTCTGTTTGGAAAAGACGTAGAGAACAACATCGTTGCCCTCATCACACACTCAGATTTTGTGTCAGCTGCAAATGTTCTACAAGCTCTGAAAGATGCAAAAATTATGTGTGCGAAAGACGAGAAGGATCGGCCTGTTCATTTCATGTTTAATAACATCCAGAAAACAGAGAGAATTAAGGGAAAAGAGCGTGCTCTAAAGTATGCATGGGAATCAACAGATGAACAGATTGGTCAATTTGTTGATTTCCTGAAAGACACCAAATCACAGAACTTGGAAACAACCGTTGAAGTTTTGAATTCACGCATCAGCCTGGCAGCCTGCATCCACAACCTGCAGGAGAGGATTGAGTTCATTGAACTGAAACAGAGAGAGATCAAACAGACTCAGGAAGCTCTGAAGAAACACGAACAAGAGATGAAGAATAACAAGGACTTCAAGGTAGAAGTTGATGAAGTCTATAAAGGTAAAGAACCTGTCGATGAGAAACGATGGTGGGCGTTAGGGTTAAACTATGGAGGAGCTGTGTGCTGTGAAGTCTGTAAGGAGAACTGTCACTATCCATGCACACTGGCCCTGTATCCAAGTCACTGTGAGGTCATGCAATACAAATGCACAATATGCCACAAAACGTGTACTGTATCAGGTCATAAGAATGAGCTCTACTGCACGGTGTGTACTTGGAAATGTCATGAATCCAAACAGGTGAAAACAGAACAATGCACTGAATGTGAGGATAAGTGCAGTGATCCAAAGCATCCGAAAACACACTGGAAATATGTGAGCAAGACCAGGAGAGTTACTAGGACCAAACGAGAGATGAAAGCAATGTATGATACGGGTAGAAAAGACAGTGAGAAGTCAGCGAGTCTCTTGGAAACCCTCCAGAAGAACATAGAAGACCTGCAGAAAGAAAAAGATCAGTTTCTGGAAGAGTCTTTTTGACATGTTGTCAAACTGGATGAGATCGCCATGAAGGTTGTTTCCCTCTCCACTCAGGTGCACCTGGACTTCCTGATCGACGTGATGAACGAGAAGGGAGACACCAAGAAGGTCATGAAACTGAAAGAGATGAAAAGCAAAATGGATGAACATAAACGATTCAAGTCACTGCTGCGCTTCTGGTATTGTAAAACAGCAGAATTCGGCAAAGCAGCAGTGGAGAACTTCAGGCAGAAGACAGGGGTGTAGAAAACAAGCTCACACTGTTGATCAACCTACAAAGTGGGATGTTGATATCATGACTTCAAAGGGAAATTCCACTTTGAAGTGGGTAACGGTTAGAGTCAAAAGACAATCCCAACATGAAGATAATTTGTCCGTAAAGGAACACAAAGACAGCCAAATGGCGTTGAACTGAGAAAACAGCGTATCGTGGATCGATGATTGAACATGCGTGGAACTCCAGACAAACACAGACCCTCAATTGTTGCTCTGGATTTAAAGTGAGTGAGGAACCCCCCCTGCTGTGGAATGTCAGGTACAACAGCTCCCTCCCTCCTATAGGGACTTTCTAATTGTACTGATTTTGAATATCATGAGTGGTGTTGCAATCATTGGATATAGAGAGCACAAGATGAACATTATAACCTCTACTGTGGACAATTATTCTCAACTAAATAAGCAATCTGTCCAATCCAAATGATCGAGAGTCACCTACATCTTCAGCCCACCAAGAGTACACATATTGGCCTTTCTTTGGCTATAACTGCATTAATTGATCCTGAAAATGTCAGAAATGGACAAAAAAAAAACAAGACCACTCCAAAATTGTCCAAGTCGTTTTTTAACTATTCTCATTATAGGCTATCATTGTAATAATGCTAACGGGAAGTGTGCAAATCGTCCAACATATGTGAGTTAGCATCCAGCCGTTTCTATATGTTTGGCACCCTACTGTACATTTCTATCATAAAACTTGGGGTACATTTCCGGGTTCACTACAGGACTCTATGATCGGACAACTAGACTTCTATGTGAAGTATATTGTGTTGGGAGGCGTGTGGCGCAGTGGACTAGTGCGTTGGTGTTGGGATCAGGGGAGCACAGGTTCAAACCCCACTGCAGTCAGCATGTCGTTGTGTCCCTGAGACTCTTCACCCCAAAGTGCTCCTGTGGGGATTGCCCTCAGTATTGAGTATGTAAGTCGCTTTGGATAAAAGCGTCTAACAAGTGACTTGTAATGTAATGTTGCCTTTTTGGAGGAGCCTTAATATTTGTGTGACCAACATTAAGCTGTAGAGGTTGCATAAGACAACCAAGCGTTTGAATGTTTTAATTAGCAGTCCTGTAGAGAGACTGAGCAGCTGTGGTCCTCGGAGGCTTTTTACTGACGCAACTTATAACGTTCACGTTGGTGTAAAAGACAACGTGTAATAATTTGTACGTACTTTTCTGATGTTATGATGATATTTAACCTGCGGCTTAGTTTTTTCCAAATCACACTCATCATATATAAAAGAGACGCAGCTTTCTCCTGGAAGGTAGAACAAGGAAAGCCTCTATTTTGAGAAGTGATTATTGCCATTTAGGTTATGCATGTTTTACTTTACCATTTAATACTTTTTGCATAAAATGATTGTGTTTTTTTTAACCATGTGTGATGATAATGAGCCTGAAGCTTAGTTATCTTTGAGAATCACAACCTAACATATTGTAAATAAGAAAGGTGTCAGTAATAGATTCAAAAGACAAGCCTGCTGTTTTTATAGGATTTGCTTTCAGGTTGTTTGCATTCAAACCTTTTTAGATATTCATCACTGGTTGCTTTTATTTTGAGACTTGAATACTGGCAGCTTAGTTCAGATTTATCATTTAATCATTGTTATCCTTTTTAATGATTTGTAACCGTATATATGATTTAAATAAATAAAAACAAGTAGACTGTTGTGGTCTACTGAAAGACAGCAGCTTCTTTTATTATTGTCTGACTTCTGAACAACGCTCAGTGAGGCCTCCTGGGCCCTTTCTCATTTCATCAAATCCCCCTCCTCGACTCCTCGACTCCTCGGTCCTCCGGTAGTGACCCGGAAATGAATTTCAGCGCGCCATGTTGAAGGACATCTCATTTCTCTAAATGCACTTCGAGGACCGAGCATCGAGCATCGAGGAGGCTCTCTGGACGAGCTCTAACCGAGGATACACTGATGGGTCCTCCACGGTCCTCCACGGCTCCTTCGTGGATGCATTTCCGGCAACAGAGATGTTTCAAAAGAGGTTTCTCAATACTCAAATTTCCCCTCCTCGAGACTTAGTCCCGCCCACAGGAGATGCGAGCGGAGGACTGAGGAGGGGAACCGAGGAGTGGAAGCAGCAGGCGGTTAGAGAAATGAGAACTCCTCTCCTCTGAGCGGTCATTTTAACCCTCCTGTTATATTCGTTTTTTGTAACAGCAATAATATTCCTGGGTCAATTTGACCCAGTGCATGTTTAATTATCAAAATATGGTCAGAAGCCCCAAAATCCAGATTTTTTTTTTACATAGTTTGTACCTTTTATTACTATCAATGAAATCAATATTTAGTGCAATTGTGTTATTCACTCCTCACAGATCATGATTCCATTAGAATAAGTCACTCGTTTTTCTCAAAACATTTACATTCAAACACATTTTTCTATTTTCTTTTTTACATTGGAAAAACCTTGATATAAAATACATTAGTTTTGCATAACATAACATGTTTTAAATTAATTTTAAAATGTTCCAACTTGTTTTACAATTGGTTGATGTTGATAAATAGAGACGAGACACCTCTTCTGTTCAGGGTCAAATTGACCCGTTCACTTAGAATCAAGCCAAATGAGTCATAAGGATTTTATTGTAACAGCAATTAAGAGTGTGTGTGTGTGTGTGTGTGTGTGTGTGTGTGTGTGTGTGTGTGTGTGTGTGTGTGTGTGTGTGTGTGTGTGTGTGTGTGTGTGTGTGTGTGTGTGTGTGTGTGTGTGTGTAGGGTTGTGGTGTCTGTGCACACAAACTTGGAGGATTGAGGGACCCTGTTCTTGATCACCAGCATTTCGGCAGGGAGTTCCGTTCTGTTCTTTCGTACAGTTCCAACCATTGTTAGCTTTCTCTTCAGGAGCTCCTGACCCAGGTTGTAGGACGTGAAGAAATTGTCACAAGTTATGTTGTGACCCCTGAGACCCTGTGCCATGTCGAGCACAACCCTCATGCCCTGATTCCTCTCTGGGGCTCCTCCAACTGGCTTTCCAGTGTAAACCTGCAGGTTTAGTGCATAGCTGGAGTTTGCATCACATGCTGCCCATATTTTCAAGCCATATTTTGCCGGTTTCGAAGGCATGTATTGCATGAACGGGCAACGACCTCTGAATGCCACCAGCCTTTCATCCACTGTGACATTAGGTCCTGGGTTGTAGAGAAGTGGAAGCCGCTCTACCCACTTGTCCCACACTGTCCTTATAGCTGCCAGCTTGTCTCTCTCACGTCTGCCAGCTCTTGTGTCACGATTATCAAATCGGATCACTCTTGAGAAAATGTGGAAAGTCCCCAGAGACATTGTGGCTCGAAATATATTCCTGCCTGTGTCTGCGTCCCACAGGCTGGCTGTCGATTCATCCTTGGATTTGTAGACCCCAGCCAGGATGAGGAGACCCAAATATGCATGTAAATGCATTTCATCCAGCTCCTTCCACTCCTCCCCATACACACGTCTCCCTTCCAGATCGGTCATATCCAGAACGATCTTCAGCACTGTGTTCAAAATTACCAGCTCAAAAGCAGACTTGTTGTCTGTGACACGAGAGACTGCCATCCTGGTGGGCCCTGGCACTGCCTTCATTATGTTTGCTGCCGATAGTGTTGCCTGGCATCCATTAGGGGATGAGGACCACTGAATTTCACCATTTTTGGACATGAATGTCTCATCTGGGCGAATATCAGTTTCCTCATCTGATTGATCATAATCATAATCTTCATCTTCATCGTTTACCTCAAGGTAGTCTTCATCCTCGGAAACGTTCTCCTCTATCTCGCTGTCGTGATCCTCCTCAAAGATGTATTCCATATAGCCCAGAGCTGTCCTCTCTTCACTTGCGTTGCTCATTTTGTCTGATAGTATTGTGAGTATACTGTACGTTAAGTGCAGAGTATAATGTATCCCAGTGTGGGAGGAGCTTACCCACCATTACACATTTGAGACTTGAACCCTCTGACCCCCACTTTCATCAACAGGTGCGGTGTGTATTTGTGTGTGTATTTGTGTAAATCTGTCTGTCTGTCTTTTTGTGTGTGGAAAATTACGATATATATGTATACTGTATATCACATTTGAACCCTCCGACCCCTTCTAGCCTCCACTTTCACTGCTGTGTGTGTGTGTGTGTGTGTGTGTGTGTGTGTGTGTGTGTGTGTGTGTGTGTGTGTGTGTGTGTGTGTGTGTGTGTGTGTGTGTGTGTGTGTGTGTGTGTGTGTGTGTGTGTGTGTGTGTGTATTTCTGACCCCTTTTAGCCTCCACTTTCACTGCCGGGTCAGATTGACCCGAATACCATCTCTGTGATATAGACATGTAGGGGGGGGGTTCCAAATGCATGACATGAACCATTTTCATGTTACCTGTTTATTACACTGATTAAGGTAAGTAGAAGAAGTTTCATACAAAAAAAATACTTGAAAGTATTTTTCGTAGATTTTCAAACGGGTCAATTTGACCCTGAATGTAACAGGAGGGTTTTAAAGAGACGTCCATTAATGCAACCCTGTCTCCTAAAAATTACGTTCCCACAGAACTAAACTGCATTCTCAATTACGTTTAGTCAGAAACGTATTTTCTCCCACGTTACGTTCGTTATGAACGTTTCTCAAATATGTTTATTTTCTACATATCTTTGCCATTTATTGTCTTGCTTATAATAATGATAATAGTCATTTATAAATATCATTTTAGAGCACACATTTGAAATCAGTAGACGAGGCTGTAATTTCTCCAGCTGTTCCTCTCATGAGCGAGGCTGTAATTTCTCCAGCTGTTCCTCTCATGAGCGAGGCTGTAATTTCTCCAGCTGTTCCTCTCATGAGCGAGGCTGTAATTTCTCCAGCTGTTCCTCTCATGAGCGAGGCTGTAATTTCTCCAGCTGTTTCTCTCATGAGGCAGAAAATAATAGTTTTAACAGCCAAAAAGCTGCTGTGTCGTTTATTGCACCTCAAACATTAAAGATCCAGAGTTACGTGTTTCTGAACTTCCTCTAAGAAGAAAGGACAGTAACAGAAGAGCTCTGTGGCTTCAGGCTTGATCGCCGTTCAAATGACAGCGTTGGTTTCCTCAAAAGTGGGCGGGGCTGTAAAGTGACGTAGATTTTACTCTCATCTATTATTCAAAACCATTCTATTTATTCTAACGTAAATTACATGCCAGTGTTTTATCTTTTTATGTATTTGTTTTTATTTTAAATCGTATAATGTCAGACTTGTTTTCCGTCTGTGAGGAAAGGAAATGGCTCAGAGCCTCAAATACTGAAATCTGTATTTTTTAAAATCTTTTTTTCCTCCTAATTTGTTATTCTTTTCTAAATAACACACTTTTATTTACTCAACAATAACACACAATTATCCTTGTTTTTATTTATTCGTTTAATTCTATAATCTTGGGCTTTTTAGCCGTAAATAAAGTCACCGGAAACAGACGTAGGCGAATAAGGGACATTTCGAGGATACACACAAACCCACTGAACAGATTACCCAAGATCCTCAGCTTGAAGCTCGTTGATTGGATGTTTTAGCCGCAATGCATGTTGGGATATGATGTTAATGCGATATGATATCCGAAAAAATAAAATAATAATAATAATACTTTATTCCGAGTGTTCTTGCTTTTCTCTTTGGAAGTCATCACATAACGGCATTGTAATACACGGTTCGGCTGAATTAAATATTACACATCTGCCGTAGTTCTGTATTTATAGAGCCCTGATGAGAAGACTTCTGGACAAACAGGAGGAACTGCTGCCAAAACTGAATATGTGACGTGAATCATAAATATATCAGCAATTAAACTGCAGTATTTTCATAGTAAAGTTTTAGTACTTTTTCATCTGTAAATAATTAATTGAAATCAAAATAATATATTTTAAACGGGGACAATTATTCCCTAACATGGAGTTACTCTAAATGTTTCATATTGTTTCAAATAAAGGACCAAACGTGTGCTCTTATATTAAATATTCATAAACATGTCTAATCTAATCTAGAATGAAACTTCAGGAGACGTAATGAAATGTCTACCCTATAGCATATTTTAAAAACATTTCTTAAGGAGAAACAAAATCACCTACTTTGCGTATTTATTACTTTTGGACCAACAACTTCCCCATTATCAGAAAACCATGACTGTTTTTGTTTTTAAGAAAACTAAATATCTGCTGAGAGGATTTCTAATTAGGGTCAACACCTGATTTCCATCTTTCTGATAACTTTGAAAGATTTGAGTGATTCGACCGAACATGTATTTATAATGTAATTATACATTCCTCAAAACCCCAAGAGGCCGCATCGAGCTTTGCTCAGAAGTCAGACGATAACAGAAGGAGCTGTCTTTCAGTGGACCACAACAGATACTTGTTTTTATTGATTCACTTGATATATGGTTACAAATGATTACAAATGATAACAATGATTCAATGATGAAGAAAAAGAATCTGAACTAAACTGCTGAAACTCAAGTCTCAAAATTAAACCATAAATGCTTAATATCTAAAAAGGTAAAAATGCAAAGTAACTGAATGCAAATGTTAAAAACAGGAGACTTTTCTTTCAACTCTGTCGTCACTGAGACCTGTTTCATAAACAACACATTCAAGGTGATCATCATCATACATGGTTAAAGAAACACCACGAACATCAGCATTTTATGCACAAATGATTAAATGATGAAGAAAAAAGATGAACTCGACTGACAATAATCAAGTCTCACAATAAAGCAACTCATGATGAACATCTAAAAAGGTATAAATGCAACTCATAGAAAACTAGAAATGGAGTTTTTCCTTGTTTCCACTTTCCAGCAGAAAGCTGCGTCTCTTTTAGATGCAGTACATGTGATGAGTGTGATCTGAAGAAAGTGAGCTGCAGGTCAAACATCCTCATATGTGGAGAATACACAATAACATCAGAACAAATGATTACACATCGTCTTTTACACCAAACATAGTTTACAAATCAGTAAAAAGCCTCAAGAGCTGCAAAGTCTTTCTGCAGAACTGTCAACGAAAGATTCAAAGGCATCATTTTCTTATTCCAAAGTATTTGCCTCAGTCAATTTACTTTACATGAAAAGAACACGTCATCAAATCATGCATTGGTTTATTTGCCATACTTTAGAGGAGAGAGAGAGCTGCTGTAGCTAACATTGACCAGCAGGGGGGGCTCTTTCCTCAATTTGAAACCAGAGCAACAATTGAGGATCTGTGTTCGTCTGGAGCTCCACAAACTCTCTCACTTATATTCATGCTGGTAACGACGAGTATCCTCAAACAACATCTCTTCCAAACAATCCTTCAGTTTGTGTTCTTCTTCTGCTCGGTAACCAGCTGGAGGAGCATGCACAGTTAGCTACATGTTGGGCTGCATGCGGAACTTCACGGACATTGTGAGGAGGGACTTTGGGTCACAAAGGACAAAGTGAACTCACAAGGTGGAAAGTATGAATTATATAACGTAATAACGTGAAGTAAGGATTGGTTATTGAACAGTAAACCACAAAGGGCGCAGTTTCCAGGAATTGAAAAGATAAAAAAGGTCAATCACATTATATCAACATCACACTTGATATAATGAAATACCTTTCATCAAACTGTAGAGCTTGTTTTCTACTCAGCTGTGTTTCCTCTGAGGAGATCCCTAGCTGC
>JAPTMU010000556.1:0-45000 GCA_028583405.1 Pogonophryne albipinna | reverse complement strand
TCCCCAGCCAGAGGGGCGGACTGGCCATCGGGACGCTCGGGACGAATCCCGATGGGCCGGCACTGAAGTGGGCCGGTCGGATAAGTCACTAGCACTAGCACCACCCCCCCGTTGACCATTTACCAGCGGTACTTACTTGCGGTACCGGGGTGGGCCGGTCCAGAGTCCCGGGGTGGGCCGGTCCGAGAGTCCCGGGCTGATTCGTAGTCCCAGTCCGCCCCTGCATGGAGACGTTCTCTTTGTTCGTCCATGACCCCGAGAGCTATGTGGAAATGGGGCCGTGGGTAAATCTGAACGGGTTGGAAAACGATGGATTGATGCTGTGTTCATTAAATATACTTACTGAGTACTTCCTGAGATATCACATGTCTGTCCCTGAGGCCTGTTAGACCGAGAGCAGAGTGTGAATAACAGATGAAGAAGACTCTGCAATCGATCAGCAGTTTAATATATTTTTAGTTTGTAAGGCAAGTTTATTTATACAGCACCTTTCAACACACGGCAGTTCAAGCTTTACAAGAGTCAGAAAGTCTCTGACAGACTGAGCAGGTTTCTAACAGGTGGAGCAGTTCTGATTTTAAAGCTGTTGCCAGACACTTGTACCCGGTAGTGTGGCAGTGCTGTAGAACAGACACAATCACAGATGTAAAGAACAACAGAAGACTTTCTCTGCTCGCCCCAAAGGACCTGAGGCGCCGGAGAAAATACATTCTTTGTTTTTGTCCTTTAGCAGAGATGTTCAATGTGCTATGTGTCTGCGTCTCTCTGCAGATGTCCAGCTACAAGCGAACCACGTTCGAGGAGGACGAAGCGTCGGACACTGCGGGAGATTCAGCCTCGTCTCCTGACGCCGTGGAGGTCAGTGAACGCAACACAAACGCAGAAGAAGGACACACAATGAAATAGGGCTGAGAAATATACAAAAGGAAAAAAATATCGATATTTAAACGTCTCCGATTATCCTGTTTCTCATCAATACATCACAGGTCTCAGATATATCCAGAGCCTGTCTCTGATTGGCTGAAACACCAAACAGATCATTGCAGTATTACCCATAATCCCCTCTGTTTCAGCCCTGTTTCCAAAATGCTGATTCTCAGACCCGGCGGCAGACATACATCTCTGGGCGGGCATTTGATTTACCAGGGCGGGCCCACCACGACACTTACATTTCCCGGGAAATCTGAATTGTCAACGGGGGGGGGCTGTTAGATGCTCGCGATTTGTCAACGGGGGGGGGGGAGGGAGGCGCTCGTGAATTGTTGAAAGAGGGGTTTTAGGTTGCCATAAGGCTGTTGACGGTCTTATGTATCCATTGGTTGGTTTTGTGGCACATTTGTAACGCTGTGCCAACTTGAGCGCACGCAGGGTGGAGTGAGGTTGAGCGATGGAGAGAAAGGGAGAGAGAGAGAGAGAGAGAGAGAGAGAGAGAGAGAGATTGAGCGAGGCAGAGAGCCTGTGCAGCGGTCTGCTTGCGCACAGAGCAGGAGTTTGTGAGAGAGCCGGCTTGAGAGTAAATTTCTCTTCAAAATATAATTGATTGCCAGCTGACTTGCTTGCTCGTTGGTAACAGGCCTAACTGGTTTCTTCTAATGTGCTGCATCGGGCGCTGAGTTGCCAGATTCCTTTCCTGAACCACTAGCAAGAGTAAACTAACTGACAGGCTGCTGTGCCGCATCTCACTCACAAACCCACACGACTCAACCCAGCGAAAAACCAGTCTTGCGCGCAGCCTTTCATTCAGAATTTCCTAGCAAAATAAAAAAATGATATTAAACTAATACAAAAATAAATATTAGGACAAAGCCCTACAAATAACAACAATAAACATAATAATAAAACAATAAAAATGTGGTATTCAGCCCTGATTAAAACAGCGGGCCCAAATCCTGGATGGGCGGGCCCGGCCCCATGGGGCCCGCCCATGACGCCGGGTCTGCTGATTCTCTGTCTGTTACTTCAGATGAAAATAAGGAGCCCCTCCCCACGCCCCTCTGAGAGACATTTGGTTACAAAGAACTCAATGGAGCTCTAGAGGAGATTCAGGTGATAAGGGGGGGGTTAGGGGAAAACCCTGTTTCTTTAGGGTTAGGGTTAGGTTTATTTTTTAATATGAGACTAAATGTCTGGCTGCATTATAATTAAGGCATTTTCTAATATATCAATATCCAGGTATTGTAACAACACATATATTAGATTTCTCCATATTTCCAGCCTCATTCAGTGAACATGTTTCTGACTCTTTATTCACGTCTGTTTTTAGTTATTCTGATTGATCTGAAAGCAACACAAACGTTTTGTTAGTGTTTAAACTCAGAGGACAAACATCAAAAGTCTCCTTCAGCCTCCGTGGATAACATTCGCAGGTGAAGTCCTGAGAGGGCGTTAAATCCCAGGAGGGTCTCAGGACAGGGGGTCCACCTCCCACGAGAGAGGGCTTAGCTTTAATACACTGCAGGAAGGGAGAGGAGGTTCAGTGGACTCAGATATGTTAGCGTTCACACAGACAGGACTGTAGACTTAAAGAGGCCCTCTGTGTTCTTCTGCTGTTCCCTTTAGTGTTTACTTCCTGTCTGTCTTCTTCTGCTGTTCCCTTTAGTGTTTACTTCCTGTCTGTCTTCTTCTGCTGTTCCCTTTAGTGTTTACTCCCTGTCTGTCTTCTTCTGCTGTTCCCTTTAGTGTTTACTCCCTGTCTGTCTTCTTCTACTGTTCCCTTTAGTGTTTACTTCCTGTCTGTCTTCTTCTGCTGTTCCCTTTAGTGTTTACTTCCTGTCTGTCTTCTTCTTCTGCTGTTCCCTTTAGTGTTTACTTCCTGTCTGTCTTCTCCTGCTGTTCCCTTTAGTGTTTACTTCCTGTCTGTATTCCTCTGCTGTTCCCTTTAGTGTTTACTTCCTGTCTGTCTGTGTTCTTCTGATGTTCCCTTTAGTGTTTACTTCCTGTCTGTCTTCTTCTGATGTTCCCTTTAGTGTTTACTTCCTGTCTGTCTTCTCCTACTGTTCCCTTTAGTGTTTACTTACTGTCGGTCTTCTTCTGCTGTTCCCTTAAGTGTTTACTTCCTGTCTGTCTTCTCCTGCTGTTCCCTTTAGTTTTTACTTCCTGTCTGTCTACTTCTTCTGATTTTCCCTTTAGTGTTTACTTCCTGTCTGTCTTCTTCTTCTGCTGTTCCCTTTAGTGTTTACTTCCTGTCTGTCTTCTTCTTCTGCTGTTCCCTTTAGTGTTTACTTCCTGTCTGTCTTCTTCTGATGTTCTCTTTAGTGTTTACTCGCTGTCTGTCTTCTTCTGCTGTTCCCTTTAGTGTTTACTTCCTGTCTGTCTTCATCTGCTGTTCCCTTTAGTGTTTACTTCCTGTCTGTCTTCTTCTGCTGTTCCCTTTAGTGTTTACTTCCTGTCTTTCTTCTTCTGATGTTCCCTTTAGTGTTTACTTCCTGTCTGTCTTCTCCTACTGTTCCCTTTAGTGTTTACTTCCTGTCTGTCTTCTCCTACTGTTCCCTTTCGTGTTTACTTCCTGTCTGTCTTCTTCTGCTGTTCCCTTTAGTGTTTACTTCCTGTCTGTCTTCTTCTTCTGCTGTTCCCTTTAGTGTTTACTTCCTGTCTGTCTTCTTCTGCTGTTCCCTTTAGTGTTTACTTCCTGTCTGTCTTCTCCTACTGTTCCCTTTCGTGTTTACTTCCTGTCTGTCTTCTTCTGCTGTTCCCTTTAGTGTTTACTTCCTGTCTGTCTTCTTCTGATGTTCCCTTTAGTGTTTACTTCCTGTCTGTCTTCTCCTGCTGTTCCCTTTAGTGTTTACTTCCTGTCTGTCTTCTTCTGATGTTCCCTTTAGTGTTTACTCCCTGTCTGTCTTCTTCTTCTGCTGTTCCCTTTAGTGTTTACTTCCTGTCTGTCTTCTTCTGCTGTTCCCTTCAGTGTTTACTTCCTGTCTTTCTTCTTCTGATTTCCCCTATAGTGTTTCCTTCCTGTCTGTCTTCTCCTACTGTTCCCTTTAGTGTTTACTTCCTGTCTTTCTTCTTCTGATGTTCCCTTTAGTGTTTACTGTCTGTCTGTCTTCTTCTGCTGTTCCCTTTAGTGTTTACTTCCTGTCTTTCTTCTTCTGATTTTCCCTATAGTGTTTACTTCCTGTCTGTCTTCTCCTACTGTTCCCTTTAGTGTTTACTTCCTGTCTTTCTTCTTCTGATGTTCCCTTTAGTGTTTACTTCCTGTCTGTCTTCTTCTGCTGTTCCCTTTAGTGTTTACTTCCTGTCTGTCTTCTTCTGATGTTCCCTTTAGTGTTTACTTCCTGCCTGGATTCTCCTGCTGTTCCCATTAGTGTTTACTTCCTGTCTGTCTTCTTCTGATGTTCCTTTAGTGTTTACTTCCTGTCTGTCTTCTTCTGCTGTTCCCTTTAGTGTTTACTTCCTGTCTGTCTTCTTCTGATGTTCCCTTTAGTGTTTACTGTCTGTCTGTCTTCTTCTGCTGTTGCCTTTAGTGTTTACTTCCTGTCTGTCTTCTTCTGATGTTACCTTTAGTGTTTACTCCTTGTCTGTCTTCTTCTTCTGCTGTTCCCTTTAGTGTTTACTTCCTGTCTGTCTTCTTCTGCTGTTCCCTTTAGTGTTTACTTCCTGTCTGTCTTCATCTGCTGTTCCCTTTAGTGTTTACTTCCTGTATGTCTTCTTCTGCTGTTCCCTTTAGTGTTTACTTCCTGTCTTTCTTCTTCTGATGTTCCCTTTAGTGTTTACTTCATGTCTGTCTTCTCCTACTGTTCCCTTTAGTGTTTACTTCCTGTCTGTCTTCTCCTACTGTTCCCTTTAGTGTTTACTCCCTGTCTGTCTTCTTCTTCTGCTGTTCCCTTTAGTGTTTACTTCCTGTCTGTCTTCTTCTGCTGTTCCCTTTAGTGTTTACTTCCTGTCTGTCTTCTTCTGATGTTCCCTTTAGTGTTTACTTCCTGTCTGTCTTCTCCTGCTGTTCCCTTTAGTGTTTACTTCCTGTCTGTCTTCTTCTGATGTTCCCTTTAGTGTTTACTCCCTGTCTGTCTTCTTCTGCTGTTCCCTTTAGTGTTTACTTCCTGTCTGTCTTCATCTGCTGTTCCCTTTAGTGTTTACTTCCTGTCTGTCTTCTTCTGCTGTTCCCTTTAGTGTTTACTTCCTGTATGTCTTCTTCTGCTGTTCCCTTTAGTGTTTTCTTCCTGTCTGTCTTCTCCTGCTGTTCCCTTTAGTGTTTACTTCCTGTCTGTCTTCTTCTTCTGCTGTTCCCTTTAGTGTTTACTTCCTGTCTGCCTTCTTCTGCTGTTCCCTTTAGTGTTTACTTCCTGCCTGTCTTCTTCTGCTGTTCCCTTTAGTGTTTACTTCCTGTCTGTCTTCTTCTGCTGTTCCCTTTAGTGTTTACTTCCTGTCTGTCTTCATCTGCTGTTCCCTTTAGTGTTTACTTCCTGTCTGTCTTCTTCTGCTGTTCCCTTTAGTGTTTACTTCCTGTCTTTCTTCTTCTGATGTTCCCTTTAGTGTTTACTTCCTGTCTGTCTTCTCCTACTGTTCCCTTTAGTGTTTACTTCCTGTCTGTCTTCTCCTACTGTTCCCTTTAGTGTTTACTTCCTGTCTGTCTTTTTCTGATGTTCCCTTTAGTGTTTACTCCCTGTCTGTCTTCTTCTTCTGCTGTTCCCTTTAGTGTTTACTTCCTGTCTGTCTTCTTCTGCTGTTCCCTTTAGTGTTTACTTCCTGTCTGTCTTCTTCTGATGTTCCCTTTAGTGTTTACTTCCTGTCTGTCTTCTTCTGCTGTTCCCTTTAGTGTTTACTTCCTGTCTGTCTTCTTCTGATGTTCCCTTTAGTGTTTACTTCCTGTCTGTCTTCATCTGCTGTTCCCTTTAGTGTTTACTTCCTGTCTGTCTTCTCCTACTGTTCCCTTTAGTGTTTACTTCCTGTCTGTCTTCTTCTGATGTTCCCTTTAGTGTTTACTTCCTGTCTGTCTTCTTCTGCTGTTCCCTTTAGTGTTTACTTCCTGTCTGTCTTCTCCTACTGTTCCCTTTAGTGTTTACTTCCTGTCTGTCTTCTTCTGATGTTCCCTTTAGTGTTTACTTCCTGTCTGTCTTCTCCTACTGTTCCCTTTAGTGTTTACTTCCTGTCTGTCTTCTTCTGATGTTCCCTTTAGTGTTTACTCCCTGTCTGTCTTCTTCTGATGTTCCCTTTAGTGTTTACTTCCTGTCTGTCTTCATCTGATGTTCCCTTTAGTGTTTACTTCCTGTCTGTCTTCTCCTGCTGTTCCCTTTAGTGTTTACTTCCTGTCTGTCTTCTTCTGATGTTCCCTTTAGTGTTTACTCCCTGTCTGTCTTCTTCTGATGTTCCCTTTAGTGTTTACTTCCTGTCTGTCTTCATCTGATGTTCCCTTTAGTGTTTACTCCCTGTCTGTCTTCTTCTTCTGCTGTTCCCTTTAGTGTTTACTTCCTGTCTGTCTTCTTCTGCTGTTCCCTTTAGTGTTTTCTTCCTGCCTGTCTTCTTCTGCTGTTCCCTTTAGTGTTTACTTCCTGTCTGTCTTCTTCTCTCTCTGTAGGACTGCATGATGGATTATTATTGATGGGATATTAAAGTACGTGGCATGTTATTAAAGTGTGTCTCTGATTGGCAGGTGGGCTTCAGGAAGGGCGGTGTGGACCTGCTGGGCCGGAGGACCCAGCTGGAGGTTCTGCTGTCGGTTCTGCTGCTGGTTTCCCTGCTGGCTCTGCTCGCCTGCCTGCTGCTGCTGGGGCTGGGCTTCAGCTCAGGTACCCCCCACCCCCCTTTTTGTAAAGGTCACCTATTATGCAAGATCCACTTGTTCATGTCTCTTCTACATCAACATGTGTCCCCTCTTCTTCATGTCTCTTCTACATCAACATGTGTCCCCTCTTCTTCATGTCTCTTCTACATCAACATGTGTCCCCTCTTCTTCATGTCTCTTCTACATCAACATGTGTCCCCTCTTCTCATGTCTCTTCTACATCAACATGTGTCCCCTCTTCTTCCGTGTCTCTTCTACATCAACATGTGTCCCCTCTGTGGAAAGAGACTCTGAAAGTTTCAGGAACAAAGATTCTCTCTCTTTTTGATCCATTTCTATAAAAATCTGTCTGAAAATGAGCTGATCAGATTTTGGCCACTTGATGATGTCATAACGATGTTTTGTCTTGTGTAACCATTAGCCAATCAGCAGCCAAGGTAACCCCCCCCCCCCCCCCCTTATCACCTGAATGTCCTCCTAGAGCTCCATTGAGTTCTTTGTAACTAAATGTCTCTCAGAGGGGCGTGGGGAGGGGCTCCTTATTTTCATCTAAAGTAACAGACAGAGAATCAGCACTTTGGAAACAGGGCTGAAACAGAGGGGATTATGGGTAATGCTGCAATGATCTGTTTGGTGTTTCAGCCAATCAGAGACAGGCTCTGGATATATCTGAGACCTGATATATTTGATGATGAAGAGGATAATAGGGACCTTTAAGCTCAGTACATCCACTGTAGCGCCTCTGGGCATCATGTTGAAAAACCAAAAGCCTACACTGGTGCGCTGATCCCACCTGTCTACAATACACCTGTCGACAATACACCTGTCTACAATACACCTGTCTACGATACACCTGTCTACAATACACCTGTCTACAATACACCTGTCTACGATACACCTGTCTACGATACACCTGTCTACAATACACCTGTCTACAATACACCTGTCTACAATACACCTGTCTACGATACACCTGTCTACAATACACCTGTCTACATTACACCTGTCTACAATACACCTGTCTACGATACACCTGTCTACAATACACCTGTCTACGATACACCTGTCTACAATACACCTGTCTACAATACACCTGTCTACGATACACCTGTCTACAATACACCTGTCTACATTACACCTGTCTACAATACACCTGCCTACAATACACCTGTCTACGATACACCTGTCTACAATACACCTGTCTACAATACACCTGTCTACAATACACCTGTCGACAATACACCTGTCTACAATACACCTGTCTACAATACACCTGTCTACAATACACCTGTCGACAATACACCTGTCTACAATACACCTGTCTACAATACACCTGTCGACAATACACCTGTCTACAATACACCTGTCTACAATACACCTGTCTACAATACACCTGTCTACAATACACCTGCCTACAATACACCTGTCTACAATACACCTGTCTACGATACACCTGTCTACAATACACCTGTCTACAATACACCTGTCTACAATACACCTGCCTACAATACACCTGCCTACAATACACCTGTCTACAATACACCTGTCTACGATACACCTGTCTACAATACACCTGTCTACATTACACCTGTCTACAATACACCTGTCTACGATACACCTGTCTACAATACACCTGTCTACGATACACCTGTCTACAATACACCTGTCTACAATACACCTGTCTACGATACACCTGTCTACAATACACCTGTCTACAATACACCTGTCTACAATACACCTGCCTACAATACACCTGTCTACAATACACCTGTCTACAATACACCTGTCTACAATACACCTGTCTACAATACACCTGTCGACAATACACCTGTCTACAATACACCTGTCTACAATACACCTGTCTACAATACACCTGTCGACAATACACCTGTCTACAATACACCTGTCTACAATACACCTGTCGACAATACACCTGTCTACAATACACCTGTCTACAATACACCTGTCTACAATACACCTGTCTACAATACACCTGCCTACAATACACCTGTCTACAATACACCTGTCTACGATACACCTGTCTACAATACACCTGTCTACAATACACCTGTCTACAATACACCTGCCTACAATACACCTGCCTACAATACACCTGCCTACAATACACCTGCCTACAATACACCTGTCTACAATACACCTGTCTACAATACACCTGCCTACAATACACCTGTCTACCTGTCTACAATACACCTGTCTACAATACACCTGTCTACAATACACCTGTCTACAATACACCTGTCTACAATACACCTGCCTACAATACACCTGTCTACAATACACCTGTCTACGATACACCTGTCTACAATACACCTGTCTACAATACACCTGTCTACAATACACCTGTCTACAATACACCTGTCTACAATACACCTGCCTACCTGTCTACAATACACCTGTCTACAATACACCTGTCTACAATACACCTGTCTACAATACACCTGTCTACAATACACCTGTCTACACAGCTTTAGATCAGCTTGTTATTGGCAGCACCCGACTGTTTGTCAGGAGGAGCTCAGGGGAAGTCCTCAGGTATAAGGACATGAAGATTCAGGGATGAAACTGTTTAATCATAACTGGGTGTTTACGGTTTATTTATATGGTTTGTTATTTTATCCTTTCTTGATTACCGTTTACCTTTTTTATGTTTTTGTTTATTTATTTATTTGTGATTATGTTTTTTAATAACAAATGTATTTTGGATGATCGATGTAAAAAGATAGTCTTTTATATTTGTCTTATCAAATATGACATACAACGCAAATGAATATTTTATATATATATTGTGGTAATAATGATATAATCTATTTATGATTGTAGACAAATAGACATTTAGATAAATAAATGTTAATAATTTAGTTTTCGGGGGAAAGGTTAAATGTGTAAACTTCTTCCCGCCCCTTTTCAGATGTGTAATTTGTAAGTCAATAATATTTTTGTTCAACAATTTGATACTGCTGAAGTTCGTACAGTATCTTAATTCCCTGGTTTCATTTCATTATTATTATTCTTTTTTGTATTATTGATTTACATGTTTGAAATAGGTCTTCAATCTTTATAATGGTTCTTGTTTACTTTGAATAAATCTGTAACTCCTCCCCCCTCAGACGGTGGGCGGGGCCTGTGCCTGACGGAGGCCTGCGTCTCCGTGGCGGCTCAGATGGGCGAGGCGATGGACCGCAGCGTGGACCCCTGCTCTGACTTCTACCAGTTCTCCTGTGGAGGCTGGGTGAGGAAGAACCCGCTGCCCGACGGGCGCTCCAGGTGGTCCACCTTCAACAGCATCTGGGAGCAGAACCAGGCCCTGCTCAAACACCTGCTGGGT
This sequence comes from Pogonophryne albipinna, assembly GCA_028583405.1. Lineage (NCBI taxonomy): Eukaryota > Metazoa > Chordata > Actinopteri > Perciformes > Artedidraconidae > Pogonophryne > Pogonophryne albipinna. The sequence goes on along the minus strand of JAPTMU010000556.1, from coordinate 34,936 downwards.
GAGGGGGGGGGAGAACCAGGCCCTGCTAAAACACCTGCTGGGTGAGGGGGGGGAGGCAGGCCCTGCTAAAACACCTGCTGGGTGAGGGGGGGGGGGAGAACCAGGCCCTGCTAAAACACCTGCTGGGTGAGGGGGGGGAGAACCAGGCCCTGCTAAAACACCTGCTGGGTGAGGGGGGGGGAGAACCAGGCCCTGCTAAAACACCTGCTGGGTGAGGGGGGGAGGCAGGCCCTGCTAAAACACCTGCTGGGTGAGGGGGGGGGGGAGAACCAGGCCCTGCTCAAACACCTGCTGGGTGAGGGGGGGAGAACCAGGCCCTGCTAAAACACCTGCTGGGTGAGGGGGGGGAGGCAGGCCCTGCTCAAACACCTGCTGGGTGAGGGGGGGAGAACCAGGCCCTGCTAAAACACCTGCTGGGTGAGGGGGGGGGGAGAACCAGGCCCTGCTCAAACACCTGCTGGGTGAGGGGGGGAGAACCAGGCCCTGCTCAAACACCTGCTGGGTGAGGGGGGGAGGCAGGGGGGGAGAACCAGGCCCTGCTCAAACACCTGCTGGGTGAGGGGGGGAGAACCAGGCACTGCTCAAACACCTGCTGGGTGAGGGGGGGGGAGGCAGGGGGGGAGAACCAGGCACTGCTCAAACACCTGCTGGGTGAGGGGGGGGAGGCCGGGGGGGAGAACCAGGCACTGCTCTAACACCTGCTGGGTGAGGGGGGGGCAGGGGGGGAGAACCAGGTGCTGCTCTAACACCTGCTGGGTGAGGGGGGAGGCAGGGGGGGAGAACCAGGCACTCAAACTGTGGGTATTGTGAGTTAACGAGATTGTTAACGAGATGTAACCATGGGTAACGTGAGTTAACGAGCTGTAGGCGTGGCTAACGTGAGTCGTGGTGTCCCCGCAGAGAACGGGACGTTTAACGGCAGCAGTGAAGCCGAGAGGAAGACCCAGTCCTACTACCTGTCCTGCCTCAACACGCAGAGGATCGAGGAGATGGGGGCCCAGCCGCTCGTAGACCTCATCGCCAAGGTAACCACACACCTGAGGGGTTCACTAGGGAGCCAGATTAGAGGGTTAGCCAGGTGATAGAGGGGTTCACTAGGGAGCCAGATTAGAGGGTTAGCCAGGTGATATCCAGCATACAGAGTTTCCTGTACTATGAAGGGGGCTCTCTTTGAACCTGGATGGACCACCTGCTGCAGATATGCTGCGGACCGGGTTAAGCTTGAAGTCAGAGTTTCCTGGTTTGAATTGGCCATAAAATGTGATCCGATCTTCAGCTAAGACACAAGTGGAGACAAACATCCCCACACCACATCAAATTTGAGTGAATATTAAGTCAAAGTAACTCGAACAACATCTAGTTCCACTCCTTTAAAATGAGGTTTACTATCTCCTAACTCATGTTCCTTTTGTTGAAGTCTGGGGACACAGTGAATGTTTGAATGATGTGTTCAATATGGAGAATAAAACAATAACGTGTGCTATGAGTTAAAACGGAGTGTGTTTGTTGATTATTGTAACTTATGTGAAGACCAGACCATAATCAGAACGGATTTACCAGAGATGCAGGTTGTTCACCTTGTCTTGCCACTGTACACTGTCGAAGATCACCTTTTATTTTGTGCTCATTTGAGCATTTAAAGTGAAAAGCAGAGCGTCATCTGCAAACAGGCGTATGTTTTTTGTGGGGATCCAGTCCACGTTCTGTAATATAATGTAAACGCTTCCTGCAGATCGGGGGCTGGAACATGACGGGCCCCTGGGATAAAGACAACTTCATGGAGGTCCTGAAGGTGGTTTCTGGCCCCTACAGAGGACAGCCTTTCTTCAGCGTCGGAGTCAGCGCAGACCCCAAACACTCCAACAGCAACATCATCCAGGTAAACCAGAACCAGGACCATAGAGTGGTGCAGGAACGAGTCCTAAAACCAGGAAGTGAGTCAGCATCTCACCACTTCCTGTTCCCTCGTCTCAGAGCCAATGGGATCTCTCCATAGGGTTTTGGAAAGTATCTGAACTAAGGTCTGAGGTTGAGACTCATTGAAGAGACGGATCACGTTTTGTTCTCGGACATTAAATCATCAGCAGTGACCCCACTGGTGATTTCTGAAGAGTGGACGTGTCTGAGAAACGATGGTTGTTACCAAGTGGCTGAATAGGACTACAGAAGTCGTGGAGGCCGTTGTACGTCATTACGCCGAACACGTGAACACTCCTCTAAGTTAGTTTCTGTTCTGCTTGAAAGCAAGTCCCTGCCTCCTGCAAAGTGTTCAAACAAACGCTTCAACTCGTTCCATTTAGAATCTGTGTGTTTGAATATGGATCTGAAGTTGGCGTGACGTTGAAGTCGTGCTGCTGGACTCGCCTGTAGCTCCTTTATAGCATCACGTTAGCATTTAGCTTCTGGACATTAGATTTATGATTAGAACAAAACGTGCATTTATTTATCCGTTTTCCACAGACCTTGTGTTTTACAATATTCCAAAATCCTCTGGAGAAATCCCGTCGCTTTTTGTCGAGGGAACCAGCAGCTTCCTTCAGGGTCGAACTACAAAAATACGTCATCACTGCACCGCTCTATAGAACCAGATAGAACCAGAACCACATTGAACCAGAACCACATTGAACCAGAACCAGATAGAACCACATTGAACCAGAACCACATAGAACCAGAACCACATTGAACCAGAACCAGATAGAACCACATTGAACCAGAACCACATAGAACCAGAACCACATTGAACCAGAACCACATAGAACCAGAACCACATTGAACCAGAACCACATTGAACCAGAACCACATTGAACCAGAACCACATTGAACCAGAACCACACCTCATGGAGGTAAAGAAGAACTACATTTGATTTGTTTAGAGAGCAATCAGCAAGACATATAGAAACACAGGAAAGAAACGCGTTAAGGAAATGCAGAGCAGAGAATTAGCTTATAAAGCAGATATTTGGGGTTTTGTTCTATATTTTAAATGTTCTTGTCGGAGGGCAGGTAGTCCGGGTTGAAAGTTAGATATCTGTGGCTGTGATTGGCTCACCTTTAACCTTGCTCTACACAGGTGGACCAATCAGGGCTCTTCCTGCCGTCCAGAGATTATTACCTCAACAAGACTGCCAATGAGAAGGTGAGACCCCCTGCAGCTGATCACACAAACACAGGTGGAGTTCATCTTGTGATGGAGAAGCTCTTTTTGCACTAATTTGTATTTTTGTGTTTTTTATATATATGTTTTATTGTTGGATGAGCTCAGGTCAGAATCATTTCATTGCCATTTCTACACTGTGGCTTTGTGCATCAGTGGCGGAGCCAGGACATTTTCAGTGGGGTGGCCAGGATGGAACCAGTGATCATTTTGGGGTGGCATTGAAATCACTATTATATGAACATAAAAATACATCTCACTATAAAATAAGGGGTTATTTCAGGCACCTCCAACACACCTCTACATTATTTGGGATCAAGTGGTGGAATAGATCAAATAATATTCAGTATATCTAACAATTTCTTTCGTATTCCCGCAGGCAAAGTATCAACGAAGCTTACATTATACAAATGTAATGCAATATACAGACTGTTTAGCTTATGGTGATCAGCAGCACTATGGGCTCATTCTCTCAGTGTATCATCAGGAATACAGAGACACACACACATCGTTTAAATAAGAGTTTTTCAATTCAATGATAGGTTAAGAATAAACATCTTAAAGTAAATAACAATAAACAATAGCCCTTAACCCTGTAAGGCCCCCGGTTGTAATTTTACAACATTACTTTAAGCTATCCTAAAAAAGTCAGTAAATGTTCAGGGGTAGATATTAAGGGTAAAAAGCCACTGAACCTCCGAGCCGGTGGAATTGTATTATCACCGGCCCCACCATTGTAATCACCGGCCCCACCATTGTAACCACTGGCCCCACCATTGTAACCACTGGCCCCACCATTGTAACCACTGGCCCCACCATTGTAACCACTGGCCCCACCATTGTAACCACTGGCCCCACCATTGTAACCACTGGCCGGAGCATTCGTCCAAAGAAAATCGACTAATAATGAAGAAAATTAACACATTTGTTGCAATAATAATTTATGCACTAACTACATTACTACTTTACTACAACATTTGAATCATCAGTTCTTCCTCATTTTCCTCAATTGTTCATATTTGGTTTATTAAAATAATGATATTGTGGTCATTGTTAAAAAATGTCTGCTATTATTATGAGTATTATTATTAGTATAATGCGCTTTCTGCCTTCCTGTCATCAGGAGTTAGAAATGTAATGGCTATAGATTAGATTAGAACCTTCATTATCCTAAACTGCTGGGACATTTCCCTAAAGCCAATACCTTTATATTCTCTACTCTTCACTTCCTGTCAGCAGAGGTCAGCATTGATGCACAGAGCCGACAGAAGACCTTGTTTATATGGCATCATATTGAGAGGTGCAGTGACGCGTCCTGAAACCAGGAAGTAAGCTGCTGGTTCCCTCCACAGAAAGCAATGGGATTTCTCCACAGGGTTTTGGAAAATAGCTGAAATAAGGTCTGTGGAAAACTAACCTGTTTGATAAATGCACGTTTTGTTCAGCCGGATAATCTCCACATGTCTACCCTACTTTTATCATGTTAGAATCATAAAATCGATAGATTACAAAAGGGTTTTAGGACGCGTCACTGCACCACTAGAAGCCAACTCCATCGATCAAGCTGAAACGTCCTCTCCCTCTTCTTCTCATGCTCCCTGTCACTCTCCTTTAACTCCTCCGGTGACTTTCTTTTATTTGAAGATTGTTTAACTTACATATGTGGGAAAATACTGTGTTTGAAATGTGTAATTGAAATTAGATGCTAGCTTTTTGTTTTGATATATATATATATTTTGTATTCCAGTCTGCCTTCAGATATGTTAAGTGGCATGGCATTCAACACAATGCTGCTCACCTCCTTCAGTTGGGAGAAAAGCTGGTTCAGGTTCAGCCTTATGGGGGGACAGGGCTGCTGAGCCTAGAGATGGATCTGTTGGTCCTGGCACCAGGGGGAGGGACAACTGATTTAGTATGAATAGCTGCTAATAATCTACCTGTATTTGTTAAATGTCAGCTAAAAGACCAGTGCAATTAAAAACCTGTATAGATATTAACAGTACTTAATGTCAGCTTAGTAAAAAAAAACATAACAATTATTATTTACAATGGACTAAGCTTAGCTAACAGACACAATTCCACCACTCATGGACCACACCCACCTTTTCTTTTGAAAGACTGGGTGTCGCCCTTTAGTCCCTCTCTCTTGTTTTTCTCTCCTTTCTTTTCTCTTTTGAAAGCCTGACTTTGTGAGTCGTTGAGACATGGTACTACACACGTAAGTACTACCATCCCTGCTCCTCACATGCTCACACTAGTGTCTGCTAGAAAGTGCCGGCGGTGCTGCACCGCGTTTGGAGGCAGGACCAAACCATTACATGTAAATAGAACGGGGTTTACAGAGGCTTTGGATAATTAACTTTTGGAAGAAAATAAGTTAAATGAATTTTAAGTTTAGTGAGTACTTTACATTATCGATATAACGTCCTATTAATGTTAATTCTTGATGATAATGAAAGGTTACTTAAACATTTTTTTCTTAATGTTCTAAAATAGTTTGGGCCCCCGTGGTGAGAGTGTTTGGGGTGGCCAGGATTCTGCTGCTGGTGGCCACGGTCACCCCCAGCCACCCCCCAGCTCCGCCACTGTTGTGCATATGACAGAAACATGTCCCCGGCTTGAGCTTCAGTCTCAGGATCCATGTATCTGTGATCCTCTCCAGAATGGAAGGAGTCATCACATACAGAGACTAGTTCCTGAACAGTGTCCTTCACATGCTGATATCCAAGAGAGGGAGTTACACAGTCACAAGATGGAGGAATAGAAAGCAGTATTCAATGTTTACTTCAGATTAGCTCCACGTCAGAAATGAGCATGCTTGATGTCTCTCTCCATAGAGGCTGAATCATCATGTTAATCACATAGCTATCATCTGCCTCAAACAGTCCTGATGCTCTTCTAGGTAAACACACATCCTGTCATGTTCACAGCTGCAGTTGGGATACCTTTGTTAGCATGCTACTCTCATGTTGGAGGAGGACACTCAGGATTTCCCAACAGACAATAAACCCTTTGAACCTTGAATCCTCATGACCCCCTCCAGGTGCTGGTGGCGTACCTGGACTACATGGTGGAGTTGGGCCTCTTGCTAGGCGGAGAAAAGAACTCCACCCTGTTCCAGATGCAGCAGATCCTGGAGTTTGAGACGGCGCTCGCCAACCTCACCGTCCCTCAGGACCAGCGGCGAGACGAGGAGAAGATCTACCACAAGGTCACCATCGCCGAACTGCAGGTGAGTCGCTAGTCTACAGGTGAAGTCGTGGTATACAGGTGAAGTCATCATTAGAACTACAGATGAGGTCATGGTTAGAACTACAGGTGAAGTCATCATTAGAACTACAGATGAGGTCATGGTTAGAACTACAGGTGAAGTCATCATTAGAACTACAGATGAGGTCATGGTTAGAACTACAGATGAGGTCATGGTTAGAACTACAGGTGAGGTCATGGTTAGAACCATGGGCGTCGCAGCCATTATATGAGGGTGGGACAAGTCCCCCCCACTTTTTGAAATGATTAGTTTAGACCCCCCCACTTTTACCATGTGGAAAGTCCGTGAATCGGTCTATCCACTCGCCGCACTCTGTAGAGCGCTGTGTCAGTGCTTCACTATCAAATCCATTCCACTTGCTTATTGAGAGAATGCCCAAATCAATGAAACTCCGTTCCATGTTTTCACTGCTACTTTGTACCAAGGCAGATTCTCACATAGCGCGCGCATGTTCTAGGAGTGTTGTCATAGTTGGACAGCTCAGATCTGTTGTATGAAGCGATGCCGGTAGCGGAGGTAAGGCACACACACCAAGTGTTCAGGACATGGTTAATACAGAGAAAATCAAAGCTGACGATCTCTTGGTTTGATATGTTTTCTCCCCCAGACAACATGGACATAAGAACATTGTTTTCAAAGAATAGGCAAGTAAGTCTTCAACTGGTAGCAATTAATCAGTTAACAGTGATGGCGGCGACGGCAAAAGCGTCTCACTTCTGGAGAGGAGTTTCGTCTTTATGTCATGATAGAGAGATACAAATACTGAATAGTTTAGATGAGAAAAGGCATCGAAATGCCAGGTTACTAGTATTTATCATGTAAACAGGGAACATGAATAACCTGATCTCTCTGTGCTCATGTAAACACCATGATGTCCATGTAGAGACGCAGTCAGTATGTTTTACTGGAGCCTCAGTTCGATAAGAGATTATTTTCTGAGTTCTTTAAGGCAGGGGTTCCCAACCTTTATTGTGCCAAGGACCGGCAGATACATTAAAAAAAAAAATCGCGGACCGGTTGTCAATTTTAACTGATTTGAATATTTACTTGCCACCAGGTAGCAACAGAGGCTACTTGTATGTAACAGCCTGAACAAATACTAGAACAATATGCATCCAAAACATATTAACAACGTTTAAAAAAGAACCGGTGTCGTTTTTTGGTTTTTCGGAAAACCGGAAAACCAACTTATTCAGTTTTTAAAACCAAAACGGGAAAACAGATAAATCAACGTTTTGGTTTTGTTTGTATGATTTACGGATAATCCAGTGAATGCTGGGAAAATGAGGAGAAGGCGCATTATGAAGGAGATGTCCGGTCGCCAGGGTGTGTGTGTGTGCGTGCGTGTGTGTGTGTCACTGGCATTTGTTTTCAGAAGATATTATGATAGTGACGTTCGTTCCGATGCACTCCAATAGCATTTAGCACTACATCGAGATTAAGATTAAACTAACTTCTTTTGGGAACACCCGCATATAGGCTACCTATGGAGTTAGCCAGATGTGTGTAAATTACTGTTCATGGTCATTTGAAAACAAATGCCGGTGTCGGACAGACACAAACACACCGAACACACAGAGCTGAGCAGAGCACACACACACACACACACACACACACACACACACACACACACACACACACACACACACACACACACACACACACACACACACACACACACACACACACACACATGGTCTGTGCGTTTGATCATCAGATCAAGGGGGCGTTGGGGAACTCCAGTTCGAAACCCGCTCCCGCCCCACTGCGTCAGGCCGTCGTGTCCTTGGGCAAGACACTTCACCCGAATTTGCTCTTGTGGGTATTGTCCGCAGTAGATGACCATTACATGTATGATCTGTATGTGTAATGTGTATTTGTAAAGCGCTTTGAGAGTCATTGATAAAGCGCTATAATAAATATAAGGATTATTATTATTATAATTACACATCATGCGCCTTGGTGACTGGACATCTCCTTCATAAAACGAATAAAAGGGAGAGTAATCGGGCAGTTGGATGTGTGTAGAGGTGTGTGTGGTTAACACGTAGCAGCCTGCAGTCACTCGCTGTTCTGATGAAGGTAAACACAGCGAAGGCGGTGCGTAAAAAGGCACAGCTCTTTACCCGCTGGTGCTGTACTTCTCAGAGGCGGAGTATACGTCCCGCTGCCTCCTGATGCTGCAGCCATTTCATGAAGTGAAGGAGGTGTTCCTTCTATAAAACAGCTGTGGGCAGCAGATACCGTGAGAGTCCCGGACATTAATTCATAGATCAAGGCAGACTGGTTTACTCTCCTGTTTTGCCAATCCGGTGCTTAAACAAATAGCTCTACACCCCTGGCCGACATGTCCTTAAAATGAAGTCAGAGTTTGAAATATATCTCAAATAATGCACTGCCATTTCCCCACATCAACATAACAGTCTGCAATTAAACGGTTGTCTCCTGTGCGCTCCTCTTCCTACTTGGCGCACCGGTAACTTTCTCGTGCGCACGAGAGGCTGAGCCCCTGAGCCACAGCTGAGACCAGGCTGAGCCACAGCTGAGACCAGGCTGAGCCACAGCTGAGACCAGGCTGAGCCGCCGAATCCCTCGGAACATCACAAAAGCCATTTTCAACGGCTATCTGGTGAAAGATGAACCAGGCTACTGGATGAAATAATGTGACTGGTATAGGTGCGAAAATTAAACACGTTTTGAAAAAAATATTATGATAAAATATTTTTATATATTTATAATTCTGCAAATATTAGGATAAACTCACAGCTATTTCGCGGCCCGGCAGTAACACCTGGGGGTTGGGAACCCCTGCTTTAAGGTACTCTCTCTCAAAATGGTAATTTGCATTATCTTTTTAATTATACTTCTTATCATTCAGAAGCTTTTTGTGTGTGATTATGTTTTACTGAGTGCTGATAGGCCATTTCCATCCCAGTATTCAGTTCACTGTTTATTTTCTGTGCACATAGACTAGCTAATATTCTACTGCTTGGGACTTTGAGTCTTCAAAATGTCCAATGTCACAGACTGGGACTTACTTTAGAGTCAGTTGTATTTACATTCAGTATGACTTGTTATGATTCAATGTTGATGAAAGGGAAATGACAGTTTAGAGTAAATTGTGATGTGGACTCTCATCCCAGAGTGTTAAGGAAATCAGTGGGGATATTGAAAAGGAAACATTTCAGTCAAGGGGCATCATGTGACCAATATAGACGGAAGAGCAACATTTATTTGAACATTTAAGTCAATGATACCATTTCTAGGTGAACTTAACATCTGTATGGAGTCAGATCAGTCTCAATATTAATAAATGCTCACAGAAGGATTCACAAATGTATTTTGCGATTTATATATAAATGACTCTTCACAACAATATCTCTCAATGCACTCACAAATATGTATTGTTGTATATAAATGTACAAAAAATGGGCATTTAAACTGCTTTTTATTAATTCAAAGACGGCTCTGAATTAATAATCAAATATGTTTCCTTTCTTTACAACTGGATGAAATTACAAAATGTACCCATCATTTTCCTCATGCTAGTATAGCCACATAAAAGTATCAAACCACCTGTTAGAATGCTCCAGAATACAGGAAAGGCGACCCCCACACCCCCCCGTTAAAAATGTCCCCCCCACATTCAGGATGCTTCCTACGCCCATGGTTAGAACTACAGGTGAGGTCATGGTTAGAACTACAGGTGAGGTCATGGTTAGAACTACAGGTGAGGTCATGGTTAGAACTACAGGTGAGGTCATCTTTAGAACTACAGGTGAGGTCATCTTTAGAACTATAGGTGAGGTCATCTTTAGAACTACAGGTGAGGTCATCTTTAGAACTACAGGTGAGGTCATCTTTAGAACTACAGGTGAGGTCATCTTTAGAACTACAGGTGAGGTCATCTTTAGAACTACAGGTGAGGTCATCTTTAGAACTACAGGTGAGGTCATCTTTAGAACTACACGTGAGGTCATCTTTAGAACTACAGATGAGGTCATCTTTAGAACTACAGATGAGGTCATCTTTAGAACTACAGGTGAGGTCATGGTTCGAACTACAGGTGAGGTCATGATTAGAACTACAGGTGAGGTCATCTTTAGAACTACAGGTGAGGTCATGGTTAGAACTACAGGTGAGGTCATGGTTAGAACTACAGGTGAGGTCATCTTTAGAACTACAGATGAGGTCATCTTTAGAACTACCGATGAGGTCATGGTTAGAACTACAGGTGAGGTCATCTTTAGAACTACAGATGAGGTCATCTTTAGAACTACAGATGAGGTCATGGTTAGAACTACACGTGAGGTCATCTTTAGAACTACAGATGAGGTCATCTTTAGAACTACAGGTGAGGTCATCTTTAGAACTACAGGTGAGGTCATCTTTAGAACTACAGGTGAGGTCATCTTTAGAACTACAGGTGAGGTCATCTTTAGAACTACAGATGAGGTCATGGTTAGAACTACAGATGAGGTCATGGTTAGAACTACAGGTGAGGTCATCTTTAGAACTACAGGTGAGGTCATGGTTAGAACTACAGGTGAGGTCATCTTTAGAACTACAGGTGAGGTCATCTTTAGAACTACAGATGAGGTCATGGTTAGAACTACACGTGAGGTCATCTTTAGAACTACAGGTGAGGTCATCTTTAGAACTACAGATGAGGTCATCTTTAGAACTACAGGTGAGGTCATGGTTAGAACTACAGGTGAGTTCATGGTTAGAACTACAGGTGAGGTCATGGTTAGAACTACAGGTGAGGTCATCTTTAGAACTACAGGTGAGGTCATGGTTAGAACTGTGTGTGTGTGTGTGTGTGTGTGTGTGTGTGTGTGTGTGTGTGTGTGTGTGTGTGTGTGTGTGTGTGTGTGTGTGTGTGTGTGTGTGTGTGTGTGTGTGTGTGTGTGTGTGTGTGTGTGTGTGTGTGTGTGTGTGTGTGTGTGTGTGTGTGTGTGTGTGTGTGTGTGTGTGTGTGTGTGTGTGTGTGTGTGTGTGTGTGTGTGTGTGTCAGACAGATGCTCCTGCGGTCCCCGTGGCAACTGTTGCCAATAGAGCTGTTGCTATGTGCCAGCATCCCTGAGGGAGCGGGGGGGTGGGGTTAGATAACAGACCTGCTTTATTCATCTTACATTCAAACATGACTTCCTTACAGCAGGTGAACAAGGCAGTGCACCTGAGAACTACATTCAATACATAAAAAGTAACATATCAACATTAAGAAGATATATAACTATAGTGTGATTACAAAATGTAAATACATAATGTGAAAAACACTATACATCTATATTTGTCTGTAAACCCTGTGCAGTGATTTATCTGTGCAATAATAACACCACTTCAGATAATCAGGAGCATTTCTGCTCAGAAGCTTTTCCGTTATTATATCTTTAATAATCATTAATACACCACTATAATAACAATAATAATAATACATGTTCTTGATCAAGCGCTTTACCAGGTGCTCAAAGATGCTTTACAGAGAGAAAGAAATAAGATACAAAACCTGATTGACATGAAATAAAACCACATTTATCTCACGTTAAAATCTGGTATAAAAAGGGGTTCCAGAGGGAGGGGGCAGCGATGGAGAAGCCTCCCCAGGTCCGGTGCTTGGTTTGTGGGGGGATAGACAGGAGGGGGCCTGGTGATGCAGCAGGTCGGTGAGGGGGGAGGGGGCCTGGTGATGCAGCAGGTCGGTGAGGGAAGAGGGGGCCTGGTGATGCAGCAGGTCGGTGAGGGAGGAGGGGGCCTGGTGATGCAGCAGGTCGGTGAGGGAGGAGGGGGCCTTGTGATGCAGCAGGTCGGTGAGGGAGGAGGGTGCCTGGTGATGCAACAGGTCGGTGAGGGAGGAGGGGGCCTGGTGATGCAGCAGGTCGGTGAGGGAGGAGGGTGCCTGGTGATGCAACAGGTCGGTGAGGGAGGAGGGGGCCTGGTGATGCAGCAGGTCGGTGAGGGAAGAGGGGGCCTGGTGATGCAGCAGGTCAGTGAGGGAGGAGGGGCTTATGTGTTCATCCAATACATTATTTTCCTTATATATTTGTTATCTCTAAAACAAAACGTAATCCAGTTCCCCCTGTGATAAATACATTCCTAACAACACATGGGAAACTAAAAACCTCAGACATGTCATTTATTTCCTTAATTTCTTCAGTATGTCTTCAGTCTGTCTTCAGTAGGTCTACAGTAGGTCTTCAGTAGGTCTACAGTAGGTCTTCAGTAGGTCTTCAGTAGGTCTTCAGTATGTCTGCAGTCTTTAGTCGTCAGTCGGTCTTCAGTAGGTCTTCAGTAGGTCTTCAGTCTGTCTTCAGTAGGTCTTCAGTATGTCTTCAGTAGGTCTTCAGTATGTCTTCAGTAGGTCTTCAGTCGGTCTTCAGTCGGTCTTCAGTCGGTCTTCAGTATGTCTTCAGTATGTCTTCAGTCTGTCTTCAGTCTGTCTTCAGTAGGTCTTCAGTATGTCTTCAGTATGTCTTCAGTAGGTCTTCAGTCTGTCTTCAGAAGGTCCTCAGTAGGTCTTCAGTAGGTCTTCAGTATGTCTTCATTATGTCTTCATTAGGTCTTCAGTATGTCTTCAGTATGTCTTCATTATGTCTTCAGTAGGTCTTCAGTCTGTCTTCAGTAGGTCTTCAGTAGGTCTTCAGTATGTCTTCAGTAGGTCTTCAGTATGTCTTCAGTATGTCTTCAGTAGGTCTTCAGTCTGTCTTCAGTAGGTCTACAGTAGGTCTTCAGTAGGTCTTCAGTATGTCTGCAGTCTTTAGTCGTCAGTAGGTCTTCAGTAGGTCTTCAGTAGGTCTTCAGTCTGTCTTCAGTATGTCTTCAGTAGGTCTTCAGTATGTCTTCAGTATGTCTTCAGTAGGTCTTCAGTAGGTCTTCAGTTGTTACCTAGTACAGGTATTTGAGTTCAACATGTGAGAAGTAGAAAGTACAGGTATTTGGGTTCAACATGTAAGAAGTAGAAAGTACAGGTATTTGTGTTCAACATGTAAGAAGTAGAAAGTACAGGTATTTGGGTTCAACATGTGAGAAGTAGAAAGTACAGGTATTTGTGTTCAACATGTAAGAAGTAGAAAGTACAGGTATTTGTGTTCAACATGTAAGAAGTAGAAAGTACAGGTATTTGAGTTCAACATGTAAGATGTAGAAAGTACAGGTATTTGGGTTCAACATGTAAGAAGTAGAAAGTACAGGTATTTGAGTTCAACATGTAAGAAGTAGAAAGTACAGGTATTTGAGTTCAACATGTAAGAAGTAGAAAGTACAGGTATTTGGGTTCAACATGTAAGAAGTAGAAAGTACAGGTATTTGTGTTCAAAATGTAAGAAGTAGAAAGTACAGGTATTTGTGTTCAAAATGTAAGAAGTAGAAAGTACAGGTATTTGGGTTCAAAATGTAAGATGTAGAAAGTACAGGTATTTGGGTTCAAAATGTAAGAAGTAGAAAGTACAGGTATTTGGGTTCAACATGTAAGAAGTAGAAAGTACAGGTATTTGGGTTCAACATGTAAGAAGTAGAAAGTACAGGTATTTGGGTTCAACATGTAAGAAGTAGAAAGTACAGGTATTTGTGTTCAACATGTAAGAAGTAGAAAGTACAGGTATTTGGGTTCAACATGAGAGAAGTAGAAAGTACAGGTATTTGGGTTCAACATGAGAGAAGTAGAAAGTACAGGTATTTGGGTTCAACATGAGAGAAGTAGAAAGTACAGGTATTTGGGTTCAACATGTGAGAAGTAGAAAGTACAGGTATTTGGGTTCAACATGTGAGAAGTAGAAAGTACAGGTATTTGTGTTCAACATGTAAGAAGTAGAAAGTACAGGTATTTGTGTTCAACATGTAAGAAGTAGAAAGTACAGGTATTTGAGTTCAACATGTAAGAAGTAGCAAGTACAGGTATTTGGGTTCAACATGTAAGAAGTAGAAAGTACAGGTATTTGAGTTCAACATGTAAGAAGTAGAAAGTACAGGTATTTGTGTTCAACATGTAAGAAGTAGAAAGTACAGGTATTTGAGTTCAACATGTGAGAAGTAGAAAGTACAGGTATTTGGGTTCAACATGTAAGAAGTAGAAAGTACAGGTATTTGAGTTCAACATGTAAGAAGTAGAAAGTACAGGTATTTGAGTTCAACATGTAAGAAGTAGAAAGTACAGGTATTTGAGTTCAACATGTAAGAAGTAGAAAGTACAGGTATTTGAGTTCAACTTGTAAGAAGTAGAAAGTACAGGTATTTGAGTTGGCCAATTAAGAAGTAAAAGTAAGAAGTCGTCAGAAAAATAAGTAGTGGAGTAAAGTACTGATACCAGAAACATGTACTTAAGTACAGTAAGAACGTATTCGTACTCCACTACTTCCCAGCTCTGCTTTTTGTTGTAGAGATACAGATACACACACAGTTATATATGCACACATGCACATTGAGAGGTCAGAGCGGAGAGGCTGCCAGTGAGCAGTTGGGGGTCCGGCTCCTCTCCAGTACCAGTCCACACTCACATTCATATATATATTTTCCAAAACCACATCCAGAAACCATTGACCTCTTTCCTGCACCACTGTTTTCTGGTTTGCCTGTATGTGATGCCTCTTCTTCTTGTTCTTCTTCGTTGGTGTTGTGCAGCTGCTGGCCCCGGCTGTGGAGTGGCTGGACTTCCTGTCGGCCTCGCTCTCTCCTCTGGATCTGAACGACACCGAGCACGTGGTTCTGTACGCGCAGGAGTACCTGCAGCAGGTGTCCGAGCTCATCAACCGCACCGAGCGCAGGTCAGTGAGACGCACCTGTTCACATGTAACCACGCCCACTTATGTTAACCACGCCCACTTCTGCATCACCGAATATACATTTTTATATTTTTTGTATTCAAATGTTTTAATTTAAACATAACAATAATAAAAATAAAAAGAATAAGGAGGACGTGCCACGTCACTGAAGTATTCTTAAATCCATGGTGAATGAAAATTTACAGATGATCTAACATTTGCTCTAAAGACGCTATGCAGAGACTGTAGCTGCAGATTCATATTTAGTGATGAGGCGCCGCGGTGATGCTCTCATCGTGAGGAAGTGGGCGTGGTTAAACATGAACAGGGATGGAAAACGGCAGACGCTTCCCTCCGAGTCCCAGAACAGGAAACAGGAAGTGCTAAAATACTGATCCTCTCTGTGTGTTGCTCCTCTCAGCCTGCTGAACAACTACATGATGTGGACGCTGACTCAGAAGAGCGTCGCCAGCCTGGATCAGCGCTTCGAGAACGCTCAGGACAAGCTGCTGGAGAGCCTGTACGGCACCAAGAAGGTACTTATACTGCACCAAGAAGGTACTAATACTGCACCAAGAAGGTACTTATACTGCACCAAGAAGGTACTAATACTGCACCAAGAAGGTACTTATACTGCACCAAGAAGGTACTAATACTGCACCAAGAAGGTACTTATACTGCACCAAGAAGGTACTAATACTGCACCAAGAAGGTACTAATACTGCACCAAGAAGGTACTAATACTGCACCAAGAAGGTACTAATACTGCACCAAGAAGGTACTAATACTGCACCAAGAAGGTACTTATACTGCACCAAGAAGGTACTAATACTGCACCAAGAAGGTACTTATACTGCACCAAGAAGGTACTAATACTGCACCAAGAAGGTACTAATACTGCACCAAGAAGGTACTAATACTGCACCAATAAGGTACTAATACTGCACCAAGAAGATACTAATACTGCACCAAGAAGGTACTAATACTGCACCAAGAAGGTACTTATACTGCACCAAGAAGGTACTAATACTGCACCAAGAAGGTACTAATACTGCACCAAGAAGATACTAATACTGCACCAAGAAGGTACTTATACTGCACCAAGAAGGTACTAATACTGCACCAAGAAGATACTAATACTGCACCAAGAAGGTACTTATACTGCACCAAGAAGGTACTAATACTGCACCAAGAAGGTACTTATACAGTAGTACTACTGTTAATACTGCAGTACTCGTCCCCGGCTTGGCCTTCAATATCAGGATACATGTATTTATTATCCTCTCAAGAATGGAAATAGTCCTCACACACAGGGCTGCGTGGGACAAATAGTTCCCAGAGTAGAGTCCTTGACATGCTGATATACAAGAGAGGGAGTTACAGTCAACAAGATGGAGGAATACCGGTTCAAAGCAGTGTTCTGACATTAGTTCAGATCAGCTAAGGCCTGCGTAAGCAATAAACATGACAGTCATATGCCTCTCTCTCTAGGGGCGGTGTCATCATGCCAATCTTAGGAACATAGCTTTCATAACTTCAACACAGTGTCTCATGAGCGTCATCCATGTAGTCCAGTGTTTCTCAAACTTTTTCATACCAAGGACTTAACCAATAAAAAAACACTCGCGGACCACCTAACTCCACAAATATCCAAAAACACATTGTTTTTTACAAATCGCCTGCAAATGGTATAAACAGGTGGCAACATGTGTGATGAAGGTGTTGCCCTGGGCTATATCATGCAATCGAAAGTGAAACGTAAGCTCGCTCCATTGCGGAGATATTCCCGCGAGAGTGCGGAAAACGTACATTTATTTATTTATTTCAAATGTGAAATTTTACCAATATACTCACGGACCACTAGGGGGCGCTCATGGACCACCAGTGGTCCGCGGACCACACTTTGAGAAGCACTGATGTAGTCAGACATCCGGGTACGTACACAGCTACGTAGTGCCTCTGTTGTCACGTGCTGCTCTGATATAGAAGAGTACATTCAGTATTTTCCCAACAATTATTAATACTGCAATACTGCAGGAGAGCCTGTACGGCACCAAGAAGGTACTTATACTGTTGCTGTCTCTCGTTGTAACTGGTTCTCCTGGCTGTCTCTTGATTTCAGTCGTGCACGCCCCGCTGGCAGACCTGCATCGGGAACACTGACGACACGCTGGGCTTCGCTCTGGGATCGCTGTTCGTGAAGGAGACCTTCGACAAACACAGCAAAGACATCGTGAGTTCCCCCTGAAGGAAGAACGTTGGTAGAGAAGAACGTTGATAGAGAAGAACACTGAGAGTGAAGAACGTTGATAGAACGCTGAGTGAAGAACGGTGAGAGTGAAGAACGTTGATGAAACGTTGATAGTGAAGAACGCTGATAGAACGCTGATAGAACGTTGATGGAACGCTGAGAGTGAAGAACGTTGATAGAACGCTGATAGAACTTTGATAGAACGCTGAGAGTGAAGAACGTTGATAGAACGCTGATAGTGAAGAACGTTGATAGAACGCTGATAGAACGTTGATAGTGAAGAACGTTGATAGTGAAGAACGTTGATAGAACGTTGATAGTGAAGAACGCTGATAGAACGTTGATAGAACGTTGATAGTGAAGAACGCTGAGAGTGAGGCTCATCTTGTGTTTCTCTCTCAGGCCGAGGAGATGATTAATGAGATCCGCTCGGCGTTTAAAGGCGCTCTGGACCGCCTGGGCTGGATGGACCCACACACCAAACAGGCTGCCAAAGACAAGGTAAACACACACACACAAACGCACACACATAAACACACACACACTCAAGTAAATAAGCCCAATAATGAAATGAATATCTTGACTGGTATTTCATAATATTTCACCAGGACTCCTCCCTGAGTTGAAACTATAGTTCTCCGAGCTTTCAGATAAAAGTAGCCGAGTAAAACTGGTCACATGATCTGTGTGGAGTAGGGTTTGAACGCACCACCTGTAGATCATCAGGGGATTAAATCAGTCCAGGTGTTCTCAGGTGTCTCTGCTGATTGGTTCCTGTTTGTCTCGTTAGGCCGACGCCATCTACGATATGATCGGTTTCCCAGAATTCATCCTGGACCCCAAAGAGCTGGACGACGTGTACGACGGGGTGAGTGTGTCGCCGTCTTCTTATATTTGAAATGTTTTACATATTGTTTATGTTTTATACACTTCCTAAGTCGTGGTGATAAACCCGTTAACTTGTGTTTCAGTATGAGGTGTCGTACGACAGCTTCTTCATGAACATGCTCAACTTCTACAACTTCTCCTCCCGAGTGATGGCTGACCAGCTGAGGAAGACTCCCAACAAAGACCAGTAATATACACACACACACACACACACACACACACACACACACACACACACACACACACACACACACACACACACACACACACACTTAATCTCCATTCCACCGAAATATGACTTCTGGGATTGTTGTCGCACTGGTAGGACATCAATTATCTCCTCATCTCCTCTCCTTGTCTCCTTGCCTCCTCTCCTCCCTCCTCCCCTCCCTCAGGTGGAGTATGACCCCTCCCACAGTAAATGCCTACTACATGCCCACTAAGAACGGCATCGTCTTCCCCGCCGGGATCCTGCAGGCTCCTTTCTACGCCCACGACCACCCCAAGTCTGTTCCTCATCCTCTATGATAACATATATCACCTGTCTCTCTCACCTGTCTCACCTCTCTCGCCTCTCTCACCTCACTCACCTGTCTCACCTCTCTCACCTCACTCACCTGTCTCACCTCTCTCACCTGTCTCACCTGTCTCTCTCACCTGTCTCACCTCTCTCACCTCACTCACCTGTCTCACCTCTCTCACCTGTCTCACCTCTCTCACCTCACTCACCTGTCTCACCTGTCTCACTCACCTGTCTCACCTCTCTCACCTCACTCACCTGTCTCACCTCTCTCACCTGTCTCACCTGTCTCACTCACCTGTCTCACCTCACTCACCTCTCTCACCTCTCTCACCTGTCTAACCTCTCTCACCTGTCTCACCTCACTCACCTGTCTCACCTCTCTCACCTGTCTCACCTGTCTCACTCACCTGTCTCACCTCACTCACCTCTCTCACCTCTCTCACCTGTCTAACCTCTCTCACCTGTCTCACCTCACTCACCTGTCTCACCTCTCTCACCTGTCTCACTCACCTGTCTCACCTCACTCACCTCTCTCACCTCTCTCACCTCTCTCACCTCACTCACCTGTCTCACCTGTCTCACCTGTCTCACTCACCTGTCTCACCTCACTCACCTGTCTCACCTGTCTCACTCACCTGTCTCACCTCTCTCACCTCTCTCACCTCACTCACCTCACTCACCTGTCTCACCTCTCTCACCTCACTCACCTGTCTCACCTCACTCACCTGTCTCACCTGTCTCACTCACCTGTCTCACCTCTCTCACCTCACTCACCTCTCTCACCTCTCTCACTAGTCTCACTTGTCTCACCTCTCTCACCTCACTCACCTCACTCACCTGTCTCACCTCTCTCACCTCACTCACCTGTCTCACCTGTCTCACTCACCTGTCTCACCTCTCTCACCTCACTCACCTCTCTCACCTCTCTCACTAGTCTCACCTCTCTCACCTCACTCACCTGTCTCACCTGTCTCACTCACCTGTCTCACCTCTCTCACCTCACTCACCTCTCTCACCTCTCTCACTAGTCTCACTTGTCTCACCTGTCTCACCTGTCTCACTCACCTGTCTCACCTCTCTCACTTATCTAACTCACCTGTAGAGCAGCTTTACACACTGCAGGGTCCAATATTAAACAGGTTTTATGACATGTTGTATTTAAATATGCTAAAGAGGCGTTGTGTAATGTGTGTGTTTTCAGGGCGTTGAACTTCGGGGGGATCGGGGTGGTGATGGGTCACGAGCTCACGCATGCCTTCGATGATCAGGGTGAGTTCAATTCCTTGGTCACTTCCTGCTGTGTGTACCAAACCCAGAGGAAGTGCTCTAGACTCTGAGGAAAATATTCGCAGTGGCCAAACGGCAGTACTACAACTTCCGTATCAGTCCGTGACGTCACTGGGCCCAGAAATACTTTTTCCCATTGACTAACATTGGGAAAGAGACGTCTGTAAATCAGAGGATACTTTTTATAGCCCTTATTAGAAGGATTAGGTCCTTAAAGTTGCAAAATGCGCTAAAAGCTCCATCCATCTCCATTCATTCTACTGAGCCGAGAGTGGGAGATCGGGGCGGGGCTTAATGACAGGAGGCGGGGCTTAAAGGGAAACTCAACTGCGTTCTATGAGCTACATACGGGTTCTTCTGCTCTGACAGCAAGGCATGCTGGGTAATCTGTGACGTTTTGCTCTCGAATGTCTGACCATTTTGTCCTCGTGCACCAATGAGCAGCTCTCATAGGAAAGAACGAGGCCTCCAACGCTGGATCCAGTTCTTATTAAACATCCATGTTGTTTACGGCCTAACAATGACATATTAAGGGGCCTACGTTCAGCAGTGAGAGTCATTATAAAAACATTGTTTTAATTTAAATATGAGTTATTATTTAACCCCTTATGGCTAGACAGTGTGGACCTGTGTCTGAAATACACGTTTTTGGATAAAGTAATCACATATAAGTTATATAAATAGTTAGTTTATCTTCTTAAAAACTGTTTTAATTTAATAACAGTTCATTCAAAAGCTAAAAATAAAAACATGTGTATTTTGAAAATTGTGTAATTTTTTATTTATTATCTTTTATTTATTTTTATTATGCATGCTTCTTAGTTAATATTAAGCAGTCATTGGCTCTTATCCTGCTGTAACAAATGCACATATTCCCCTCTGTGGGATAAATAAAAGTATTCTGATACTGGCTCTGAAAAGAAAAATGGTCTGTCTTTGGTAAGTTGGTTGATAAAGCTGGTGACGTTATGCAGAGTAAAACCAATATCCCTGGCAGCCCACAGTGTTTTAACGACAGAGTTAATGAGATCACTTCCTGTTAATTAAGACGTCCTTCCTCCCCCTGCAGGTCGCGAGTACGATAAAGAAGGGAACTTGCGGCCGTGGTGGCAGAACTCGTCGGTGGAGGCGTTTCGTGAGAGAACCGAGTGCATGACGGATCAGTACAGCCGCTACACCGTCAACGGAGAACACGTCAATGGAAAACAGACGCTCGGAGAAAACATCGCCGACAACGGAGGACTGAAGGCTGCGTACAACGTGAGTATGAACGCTACAACCGTATGAGTGTCATAAAGTGCATTTATTAAAGTACTTTTTGGTTGCAGGACTTTTACATAGTATTTTTGCATTTAGTGCGTTTTACCTCTCTTACATCATCATGACTAAATCGATGTTTTCCCCTCAGGCTTATCGGTCGTGGGTGCAGAAGAACGGAGAGGAGAAGAGACTTCCTGCCGTTAACCTGACCAACGATCAGCTTTTCTTTGTTGGTTTTGCTCAGGTGAGACAAACAAAAACAACCTCAGATAGTTTACGGAGAAGCGGAGTCCCACAGGGCGACATGCTGGGGCCACTTCAGTTTCTTTTGAAGCAACCTGAAGTTATATGCTGATGACATGCTGATGTATGTACAACGGAGGGATAATTCATAAGATGTTAAAGACACTAAAGCTGTTCTCAAAGCTGCTTTATCGGTCTGAACACATGTTTTCAGCGTCAACGCAACTGTTTTAGTTAGGATATCTACCTAATGAAATTACGATTTTTCACTAACTTCCCTCAAATGTTTTCTTGGATTATTTTTACAATGTGATCACATGACTCCTTCTGATATTTTTGCAGATCTGCTGTAAGCTAGCTAGCTAACGTAGCTAACCTAGTCATTTCAAATATACTGACAAACACTTACCGTTGTGAAAGAGACTAACTATATCTACAACAACTTTGATGATGTTAGCAACACAATTCAATATGTTTTGTTTGCTTTAAACAAGAAAAAGTAATTTTATGGACGATTTAAAGTTTAGTTTTTTCACTTCTTTCAGGTGTGGTGTTCAGTGCGGACACCGGAGAGCGCTCACGAGGGTTTAGTGACCGACCCCCACAGCCCCCCCCGATACCGGGTCATCGGCACGCTCGCCAACTCTCCAGACTTCAGCCGCCATTTCAACTGCCCCGTAGGGACGCCCATGAACACCGGGGGGCGCTGTGAGGTCTGGTAGACGGAGCTAAGAGGGGTTGATTAGTCTGGAAACGTAAAAATATATCCTCGTTAACAAATGGCAGGAGTCTTAATTAGAGGAAGTTATCTCGGGGTTATCTGGAGGTTTTAATTAGACCAGAAACGTAAAAATATATCCTTCGTTAACAAACGGCTAGTGTCTTAGATAGAGGAGGTTATCTGTTGGTTTTCAGGTGTGCGTTGGGGGTGTAACCTTCAGTTTCTCCCGTTAATATAAATCTATTAATTAGAGACGGTCGGACTGACTTCCTGTCTGGAAATGAAACAGACTTCACACGAAGGACTGACGACGAAGACGTTAGTGATGAAGAGGAAGTCACATGGGACGATGTTGCTGATTTCTGCTTTATCACCGTCATTAATTATTATTATTGTTATTATTATTAATGGGCTTTGGTGCGTGTGTGTGTGTGTGTGTACTTGTGTGTTGTGAGAAAGCGCTCTCTCTGATGACATCACTGTGATGACCTCAAACTAATTTGAACTGTGACATCACCATCTGATTAATTATTAAATTAAGGGACTTTTAGGGCAAAGTTCTTGGAGGTTAAACATTTAAAAGGTTGATAAATCAAATAATTATACTGTGACATAGTATTAAAGATTTAAGTGGATTATTTTTAGGTATATAAACTAATACATTTTAAGAAATTAAACCACGCAGATCAACTGATCTACGACAACCCATTAACTTCCCCCATTATATGAAAGGGTTTAAATGGGTAATTCCTGTGATTTTCTGGGCTTTTAAGGAACAAAAAAAAAACGTAATTTGACCAAATACCATAAAAACTCTCCCCTTTATTTTAAGAGTATTTTATAGCATAGATTTATGAATGGCTTTCATGGTTTTTGGTCATTTTAAAGGATTTCTTTACCGTTATTATGTTCTTAAATCCATGCAGATAATCTCATATAAAACCCATTGGCTTTAGATTAATTACATGTAGGAGGAAAACACCCTAAAATTGACCAAATATCATTAAAATATTAAAAGCATTTTTAAGGTTTGAATTAAGGAATGGCTTTAATGATATTTGGTCCATATACAGTAAAGAGTTGTTAATACCCTTTAAATGTTTTTAAACTTTGCATATAAATGAATGTTCCCCTTAACATCCCATTAAAATGACCTTAATATATTTATTTTATTTGTTCAATTTAACGCCTTAAATCAAATTATTTGAAAACGTAATTTGTAATGTTGCCTATCATTCTAATTATAATGCCTTGATTTGATTAATTCCATTAATTAATCCTTAATATGACATCATCTAAATATGACCATTTATTATCCCCTTAAACGTCCCTGAAAATATACGGCATTTTAATGCAGATTAAGAAAGTGTTTTGTCCTCTTAAAAAGCTTTAATTGAATCATTGAGCAGATTTAAGGTAGAAAGCATGAAACCACCGATCAGAGTTTATTTATCGAGCGCCTTAAAAATCTGACTTCATTATAGAACCGACAAAAACGCCTTAAAATTATAAATAACTCTTTAAAATCTTAAAAACTATAAAACAAATAGATGGAGTGTGAGGCGTTCAGGGACTACAAGGAGCCTGGGGCATCGAGAAACGTACACGTTCTCTAAAACATGGGGCGTTCAGGGAGTAATTGAAGCACGGGGCGTTCCAGAATCCAATCGAATATAGGGCGTTCAGAGACTAAAAGGACCACGGGGCGTTCAGAGACTAAAAGGACCACGGGGCGTTCAGAGACTAAAAGGACCACGGGGCGTTCAGAGACTAAAAGGACCACGGGGCGTTCAGAGACTAAAAGGACCACGGGGCGTTCAGAGACTAAAAGGACCACTGGGCGTTCAGAGACTAAAAGGACCACGGGGCGTTCAGAGACTAAAAGGACCACGGGGCGTTCAGAGACTAAAAGGACCACGGGGCGTTCAGAGACTAAAAGGACCACGGGGCACGGGGCGTTCAGAGACTAAAAGGACCACGGGGCGTTCAGAGACTAAAAGGACCACGGGGCGTTCAGAGACTAAAAGGACCACGGGGCGTTCAGAGACTAAAAGGACCAAGGGGCGTTCAGAGACTAAAAGGACCACGGGGCGTTCAGAGACTAAAAGGACCACGGGGCGTTCAGAGACTAAAAGGACCACGGGGCGTTCAGAGACTAAAAGGACCACGGGGCGTTCAGAGACTAAAAGGACCACGGGGCGTTCAGAGACTAAAAGGACCACGGGGCGTTCAGAGACTAAAAGGACCACGGGGCGTTCAGAGACTAAAAGGATCACGGGGCGTTCAGGAACCAACATTGACATGGGGCTTTGAGGGACTCATTTAAACAGGTGGCGTTCAGAACTAAAACGTGCGTTGTGTAAAAAAATTAGCTTTTGTTTTTATTTGAATTGTTTTCCCTAAACTCTCAAATGTTTAACTTTTAGAAAAGAACCCTGAACATCACACGACGCGAGAGTTACAGTTTATGAAATAATTAAAGTATTTAAATATAATATTTAGTGAAGATTAAAGCGCTACAGATTATCATCAGTTAGTTTAAAGACATGTTACCTCAACTACATTACCCACAATCCACTAGTGTTGCTGCTGTTCAGTGACAACAGGAGGAGCTGGTTAAACACTGTGTGTGTGTGTGTGTGTGTGTGTGTGTGTGTGTGTGTGTGTGTGTGTGTGTGTGTGTGTGTGTGTGTGTGTGTGTGTGTGTGTGTGTGTGTGTGTGTGTGTGTGTGTGTGTGTGTGTGTGTGTGTGTGTGTGTGTGTGTGTGTGTGTGTGTGTGTGTGTGTGTGTGTGTGGCCTCTTGATGACATCACTGTCCCGTGCAGCTCCTTGTGTCAATGTTTGTTCAGCAGAGGAAGACGCTGCTTCCTGCCAAAGACGTGTGTGTGTGTGTGCACGTATGTGTGTGCACGTGTGTGTGTACAGTAGGATAAACTTCAGCTTGTTGAATCCCTGTGTGCTCTCGTCCAATCAGAGCGCTGCGTTACAAACCTAATAAACAAAATAAAACCCAAAGGTCTCTCTCTCATTATTAAACATCCCATAAAACACACGTGCCATACACAGACCTTCAAAATAAAAGAACGTTCAATCTTGTGTTTTTATATAAAGCATGCTATTAACTTCTGAAATGCAAAGTAAAATAATGATTAAATGAAATATCAGTCATGTTATTGATGTCTCATCTCCTCGCAGATTGAAGTACACAGATTGTTTTATTGGAAAAAGTGCACTTTATTATTTATTATTACAGTTAACAAAGCATCACACACGAGTTAAAATACTCAGAATACACATTATAAATAAAATACACTGGATGTATGCCGGGAGGCTGTGGCGCAGTGGGTAGTGCGTTGGGGTCAGGGTTCAGGTTCAAACCCCACTGCAGTCAGCATGTCGTTGTGTCCCTGAGACGCTTCACCCCAAAGTGCTCACAGTATTGTTTGTGAGTCGCATGTGACACGTCATGTAATGTGTAATTATAGTACAGCATGTAAACATAAAGTAAATGCAGTCGTTTATATACATTTTTTTATTACCAATATTAGGATTACTTTAATAACCACAGAGTATTTTAAATAATATTCACTGAAGTAACTTTTGGGTTTAACTTTTTAGTTAAATAAAAAAAAGACTGCAGGTGAGTGTTTGTTTTTGGTCGAGACACGGATGCATGGGGCGGGGCTTACATTGGGGCGGGGCTTACATTGGGGCGGGGATTACACACACACACGCGCGCGCACACACACACATTATTTGCTCCGGGCTGCAGGTAAGTCCTTCTGCAGGAGGAAGTTTCTACTTTCTTTAGTTTATTTATTAAACCGTGTCTACGCTGTTCTTGTCTAATACTCTACACAGTGTTCAAATGTTCCTGCAGTAAAAGTACTATAAGTACACTGTCAAATACTCAGTTAGTGTTTAATTAAAAGTACTCGCACCATATTATGAAAAGTACTCTGTTTTGGTCAAATGTTCCTGCAGTAAAAGTACAAACACTAGTACTATACAAAAGTACTATAAGTACATTGTCGAATACTCAGTTAGTGTTCAACGTTACTTCATTAAAAGTACTCTGTTTTGGTCAAATGTTCCTGCAGTAGAAGAAGTACTAATAACACGCCGTAAGAAAATGTTACGGCAGAAAGAAAAGCACCACAAAAAACGTGAATATTCTCTGAGATTAAAGTTGTATATTCACAAGAAAGAAGTACAAAAGTACGAGAAGATATTCTTTGAGATTCATTATAATAACTTTATGACGGTAATCTGAGAACAGTCAAGTTTTCCTCATACATTTAAGAATATCTACCTTTTTTCTTGTAAATGTCTGATTAAATCTTGGAGATTATCCCTGTTTTTTATTTTCCATGAGTTTTATCTCAGGAAATATACAGTTCTCTGATATATCTAAAAATATTCTAAATTTTATCCCGCACATTTATAACTTTATTTTTTTATATCTCAGAAAATATCTGAGGTTTTTCTCGTAATTTAAGCACATTAATCCGTGGGAATAAACTACTTCTTTCTTATAAATAAATTATTTAATCTCGTATAATATCAACGTTTTTATTCGTGAATGTCAGATTTAATAACCGAAAATATTTGACATTTTATCTCAGATATTATCCAAATTATTTTCTCGTAAATGTACAATTGTAATCTAGGAACAGTCAAGTTATTTACTCATCAATTAACCCCTTAATGTCATGTATTTCTTATGAATACATTATCTAATCTTGGGAGAATATCCACGTGTATTTCTTATACATATATGAGCTAAATCTCAAAGAAATATCTGTGTTTTTTCAAGTAATTGTCTGATTTAAGATCAGAAAATATCTGAGTTTTTTTCTCGTAATTTAAGCAAATTAATCTCTTTTTATTATAAATTAATTATTTAATATTGGAAAGTTATTTACTCATCAATAAACCACATTAATCTCAGGGAATGTAAAGCTTAAACAAAAAGAATATCTGATTTAATCTTAGAAAAATATTGATCGTTTTATAATAACAACAAATACTTTTTCTCATACGACTCCATTAATGATGGATAAGGTTGTTCCTGCAGGAGGATGAGGCGTCGAGGCGATGCAAGGGAGGACAGCGACACGCTCATCGCCATGGAAACGGAGGCGGAGAAAAACTACGGCAGTGTCGCCACGGTAACCGACGCGATCAATAACGAGCCAATCGGGGTGGTAGACACATGACCACACTGCAAGTTTCTCCATGGGGTTTTAAATAATAATTCACACAATTCACACCAAAGCTAGCTAGATATGAGCTAATGTAAGCTAGTTAAGTAGTCAGAAAGATAGTTAACGTAAGCTAGTTGTGTGATAGGGAGCTAATGTAAGCTAGTTAAGTAGTTCCAAAGATAGTTAACATAAGTTAGCTAAGTAGTTAGAAAGATAGTTAAGTAGTTAGAAAGATAGTTAACGTAAGCTAGTTAAGTAGTTAGAAACATAGTTAACGTAAGCTAGTTGTGTGATAGGGAGCTAATGTAAGCTAGTTAAGTAGTTCGAAAGATAGTTAACGTAAGTTAGTTAAGTAGTTAGAAAGATAGTTAACGTAAGCTAGTTAAGTAGTTAGAAAGATAGTTAACGTAAGCTAGTTGTGTGATAGGGAGCTAATGTAAGCTAGTTAAGTAGTTCGAAAGATAGTTAACGTAAGTTAGTTAAGTAGTTAGAAACATAGTTAACGTAAGCTAGTTGTGTGATAGGGAGCTAATGTAAGCTAGTTAAGTAGTTTGAAAGATAGTTAACGTAAGCTAGTTAAGTAGTGAGAAAGATATTTAACGTAAGCTAGTTAAGTCGTTAGAAAGATAGTTAACGTAAGCTAGTTAAGTAGTTAGAAAGATAGTTAACGTAAGCTAGAAAGATGGTTAACATAAGCTAGTTAAGTAGTTAGAAACATAGTTAACGTACGCTAGTTGTGTGATAGGGAGCTAATGTAAGCTAGTTAAGTAGTTAGAAACATAGTTAACGTACGCTAGTTGTGTGATAGGGAGCTAATGTAAGCTAGTTAAGTAGTTAGAAAGATATTTAACGTAAGTTAGAAACATAGTTAACGTACGCTAGTTGTGTGATAGGGAGCTAATGTAAGCTAGTTAAGTAGTTTGAAAGATAGTCAACGTAAGCTAGTTAAGTAGTTAGAAACATAGTTAACGTAAGCTAGTTGTGTGATAAGGAGCTAATGTAAGCTAGTTAAGTAGTTTGAAATATAGTTAACGTAAGCTAGTTAAGTAGTTAGAAACATAGTTAACGTAAGCTAGTTAAGTAGTTAGAAACATAGTTAATGTAAGCTAGTTAAGTAGTTAGAAAGATAGTTAACGTAAAGCTAGTTAAGTAGTTAGAAAGATAGTTAACCTAAGCTAGTTAAGTAGTTAGAAACATAGTTAACGTACGCTAGTTGTGTGATAGGGAGCTAATGTAAGCTAGTTAAGTAGTTAGAAAGATAGTTAACGTAAGCTAGTTAAGTAGTTAGAAACATAGTTAACGTACGCTAGTTGTGTGATAGGGAGCTAATGTAAGCTAGTTAAGTAGTTAGAAAGATAGTTAACGTAAGCTAGTTAAGTAGTTAGAAACATAGTTAACGTACGCTAGTTGTGTGATAGGGAGCTAATGTAAGCTAGTTAAGTAGTTAGAAAGATAGTTAACGTAAGTTAGTTAAGTAGTTAGAAACATAGTTAACGTACGCTAGTTGTGTGATAGGGAGCTAATGTAAGGTAATTAAGTAGTCAGAAAGATAGTTAACGTAAGTTAGTTAAGTAGTCAGAAAGATAGTTAACGTAAGCTATTTGCGGAAAGTACAGTAATTTACAAATATGTAAAATAATAATAATAAATTGTAAATAATAATTTATCCACAACATTCTTATGCAATAACCCCCCCCCCCAATATTAAATAATAATAACAGTGAATTTATGAATAAAACATCACTAGTTATCACCCACAAATACATAAAATACAGTTTTAAAGCACATTGTTAGTATATCAGTATTTATGGACTTAATTATTATTAACTCTTAGACTTTCCTCAAAATACACATAACATCTCTTAAAATGCTCGTTTCGTTGCTTCGTCTTTCGGCCGATCAAAAGGGAAATAAAACACTTCTCTCTTAGAAGATGTGTTTCTGAAATCCTTGCAGAAGGAGATCAGTTTTGAATGACTGTGAGTTTAGCTGCAGCAGGAAACA
Organism: Pogonophryne albipinna; assembly: GCA_028583405.1. NCBI lineage: Eukaryota > Metazoa > Chordata > Actinopteri > Perciformes > Artedidraconidae > Pogonophryne > Pogonophryne albipinna. The sequence goes on along the minus strand of JAPTMU010000556.1, from coordinate 5,370 downwards.
GGAAGTGAGGCGGAGTTGTTTATAAAGGACAGAGTGACGAGGTGTTTGTTTTACTCCATTAGCAACAATCACAGGAAGAGTCCAATCTGCTCTCGTTAATGGCAACAAGACAAAATAAAAACACGCTGATTGCGAAGGGAAATAAATAACTGGACGTTATGTTTATCCTAAAAAGGCGAGGAACGGGTCAGCCTAGTGTTCTCACCTTAAGCTTGTGTTGGTTCTTCCTGTTAAAGTTGAGCTTTATCAACCTTTAATTGCTAAAGAAACAGTTTTTACAAATTCTAACTTTTTCTGAAAATCTAATTTCCCCAACATTCTGACTTTCTTAAAAAATGTCAAAATTCTGGCTTCATCTGAAAAGTTGGGCTTTTTTTTCAACATTTGGACTTTTCCCAAATGTGGCATTTCTTGAAAATCTGGAAATATTTACATTTTTTAGAAAATCTCTAAATGTTGACTTTCTTCCACAAAATTGGACTTTTCTCAAAATATAAAAAAACGTTTTTTTTCCTAAAAATTACGTTTTTTTCAACAAAATTAAGAATGTATCTCAAAATTAAGATTTTTTCAGAAATTTCTCAAAATTCTGACTTTTTCTCAACATCTTAGAATATCCACTTTTTTCTCACCTTAAGCTTGTGTTGGTTCTTCCTGTTAAAGTTTAGTTGCTATTACTTTGCATAGCGTCGTCAGCTTTATCAACATTTAATTGCTAAAGAAACCGTTTCTGAAAATCTCATTTTCCCAACATTCTGACTTTCTCAAAAATATATAATATAAAAAATCTGAAAGTTTGACTTTTTTCTGAACATTTAGAGTTTTTCGCAAATGTGGCATTTCCTGAAAATATTTACCTTTTTTAGAACATTTCAAAATGTTGATCTTCTTCTCAAAATGTGGACATTTCTAAAAATCTCAACATTTGTTTTTTTCTCCTCAAAATTAGGTTTTTTCAAAATCAGGTTTTTTTTCTCAAAATCTGAAAATTAAGAATTTATCTAAAAGTCTCAAAATTAAGATTTAGCTCAAAGACATTTCTCAAAACCCTGACTTTTACTCAAATCTCCAAATTAAGATTTTATCTCAAAATCTCAGAATTCTGACTTTTTTCTAAATGTTTTCAAAACTCCGATTTTGTTTTTTCCCCTCAAAATCTCAAAATTCAATAATATTTTTCAAAATTCAATTTTATCCTCAAAATCCTGATTTTTGTCTCAAAATCCCAGAATGCACCTGTCCAGCCTCCGGACAAGAACGTCTTCAGTGACGGGTCGACTCGAGTCGGTGAGTAAAAACACACTGATGATGCTTCGTGGTGTTTACCCATATTTAAATTCATATCCCGTTGTGTTTTGAGCTTCTTCAGCGTTTTGTATCTGCAGCTTTTAGTAAATGCTGCCATGTCTCCTCAAGCTGCTGGATGTTCTCTAAACGCTGCCATGTCTCCTCAAGCTGCTGAGTGTTCTCTAAACGCTGCCATGTCTCCTCAAGCTGCTGAGTGTTCTCTAAACGCTGCCATGTCTCCTCAAGCTGCTGAGTGTTCTCTAAACGCTGCCATGTCTCCTCAAGCTGCTGGATGTTCTCTAAACGCTGCCATGTCTCCTCAAGCTGCTGAATGTTCTCTAAACGCTGCCATGTCTCCTCAAGCTGCTGAGTGTTCTCTAAACGCTGCCATGTCTCCTCAAGCTGCTGGGTGTTCTCTAAACGCTGCCATGTCTCCTCAAGCTGCTGGGTGTTCTCTAAACGCTGCCATGTCTCCTCAAGCTGCTGGATGTTCTCTAAACGCTGCCATGTCTCCTCAAGCTGCTGGGTGTTCTCTAAACGCTGCCATGTCTCCTCAAGCTGCTGGATGTTCTCTAAACGCTGCCATGTCTCCTCAAGCTGCTGGATGTTCTCTAAACGCTGCCATGTCTCCTCAAGCTGCTGGGTGTTCTCTAAACGCTGCCATGTCTCCTCAAGCTGCTGGATGTTCTCTAAACGCTGCCATGTCTCCTCAAGCTGCTGAATGTTCTCTAAACGCTGCCATGTCTCCTCAAGCTGCTGGATGTTCTCTAAACGCTGCCTTGTCTCCTCAAGCTGCTGAGTGTTCTCTAAACGCTGCCATGTCTCCTCAAGCTGCTGGATGTTATCTAAACGCTGCCATGTCTCCTCAAGCTGCTGAGTGTTCTCTAAACGCTGCCATGTCTCCTCAAGCTGCTGGATGTTCTCTAAACGCTGCCATGTCTCCTCAAGCTGCTGAGTGTTCTCTAAACGCTGCCATGTCTCCTCAAGCTGCTGAGTGTTCTCTAAACGCTGCCATGTCTCCTCAAGCTGCTGAGTGTTCTCTAAACGCTGCCATGTCTCCTCAAGCTGCTGGATGTTCTCTAAACGCTGCCATGTCTCCTCAAGCTGCTGAATGTTCTCTAAACGCTGCCATGTCTCCTCAAGCTGCTGAGTGTTCTCTAAACGCTGCCATGTCTCCTCAAGCTGCTGGGTGTTCTCTAAACGCTGCCATGTCTCCTCAAGCTGCTGGGTGTTCTCTAAACGCTGCCATGTCTCCTCAAGCTGCTGGATGTTCTCTAAACGCTGCCATGTCTCCTCAAGCTGCTGGGTGTTCTCTAAACGCTGCCATGTCTCCTCAAGCTGCTGGATGTTCTCTAAACGCTGCCATGTCTCCTCAAGCTGCTGGATGTTCTCTAAACGCTGCCATGTCTCCTCAAGCTGCTGGGTGTTCTCTAAACGCTGCCATGTCTCCTCAAGCTGCTGGATGTTCTCTAAACGCTGCCATGTCTCCTCAAGCTGCTGAATGTTCTCTAAACGCTGCCATGTCTCCTCAAGCTGCTGGATGTTCTCTAAACGCTGCCTTGTCTCCTCAAGCTGCTGAGTGTTCTCTAAACGCTGCCATGTCTCCTCAAGCTGCTGGATGTTATCTAAACGCTGCCATGTCTCCTCAAGCTGCTGAGTGTTCTCTAAACGCTGCCATGTCTCCTCAAGCTGCTGGATGTTCTCTAAACGCTGCCATGTCTCCTCAAGCTGCTGAGTGTTCTCTAAACGCTGCCATGTCTCCTCAAGCTGCTGAGTGTTCTCTAAACGCTGCCATGTCTCCTCAAGCTGCTGAGTGTTCTCTAAACGCTGCCATGTCTCCTCAAGCTGCTGGATGTTCTCTAAACGCTGCCATGTCTCCTCAAGCTGCTGAGTGTTCTCTAAACGCTGCCGTGTCTCCTCAAGCTGCTGGATGTTCTCTAAACGCTGCCATGTCTCCTCAAGCTGCTGAGTGTTCTCTAAACGCTGCCATGTCTCCTCAAGCTGCTGGATGTTCTCTAAACGCTGCCATGTCTCCTCAAGCTGCTGAGTGTTCTCTAAACGCTGCCGTGTCTCCTCAAGCTGCTGGATGTTCTCTAAACGCTGCCATGTCTCCTCAAGCTGCTGGATGTTCTCTAAACGCTGCCATGTCTCCTCAAGCTGCTGAATGTTCTCTAAACGCTGCCATGTCTCCTCAAGCTGCTGGATGTTCTCTAAACGCTGCCATGTCTCCTCAAGCTGCTGAGTGTTCTCTAAACGCTGCCATGTCTCCTCAAGCTGCTGGATGTTATCTAAACGCTGCCATGTCTCCTCAAGCTGCTGAGTGTTCTCTAAACGCTGCCATGTCTCCTCAAGCTGCTGGATGTTCTCTAAACGCTGCCATGTCTCCTCAAGCTGCTGAGTGTTCTCTAAACGCTGCCATGTCTCCTCAAGCTGCTGAGTGTTCTCTAAACGCTGCCATGTCTCCTCAAGCTGCTGAGTGTTCTCTAAACGCTGCCATGTCTCCTCAAGCTGCTGGATGTTCTCTAAACGCTGCCATGTCTCCTCAAGCTGCTGAGTGTTCTCTAAACGCTGCCGTGTCTCCTCAAGCTGCTGGATGTTCTCTAAACGCTGCCATGTCTCCTCAAGCTGCTGAGTGTTCTCTAAACGCTGCCATGTCTCCTCAAGCTGCTGGATGTTCTCTAAACGCTGCCATGTCTCCTCAAGCTGCTGAGTGTTCTCTAAACGCTGCCATGTCTCCTCAAGCTGCTGGATGTTCTCTAAACGCTGCCATGTCTCCTCAAGCTGCTGAGTGTTCTCTAAACGCTGCCATGTCTCCTCAAGCTGCTGGATGTTCTCTAAACGCTGCCAAGTCTCCTCAAGCTGCTGGATGTTCTATAAACGCTGCCATGTCTCCTCAAGCTGCTGGATGTTCTCTAAACGCTGCCATGTCTCCTCAAGCTGCTGGATGTTCTCTAAACGCTGCCATGTCTCCTCAAGCTGCTGGATGTTCTCTAAACGCTGCCATGTCTCCTCAAGCTGCTGGATGTTCTCTAAACGCTGCCATGTCTCCTCAAGCTGCTGGATGTTCTCTAAACGCTGCCATGTCTCCTCAAGCTGCTGGATGTTCTCTAAACGCTGCCATGTCTCCTCAAGCTGCTGGATGTTCTCTAAACGCTGCCATGTCTCCTCAAGCTGCTGGATGTTCTCTAAACGCTACCATGTCTCCTCAAGCTGCTGGATGTTCTCTAAACGCTGCCATGTCTCCTCAAGCTGCTGGATGTTCTCTAAATGCTGCCATGTCTCCTCAAGCTGCTGGATGTTCTCTAAATGCTGCCATGTCTCCTCAAGCTGCTGGATGTTCTCTAAACGCTGCCATGTCTCCTCAAGCTGCTGAATGTTCTCTAAACGCTGCCATGTCTCCTCAAGCTGCTGGATGTTCTCTAAATGCTGCCATGTCTCCTCAAGCTGCTGAGTGTTCTCTAAACGCTGCCATGTCTCCTCAAGCTGCTGGATGTTCTCTAAATGCTGCCATGTCTCCTCAAGCTGCTGGATGTTCTCTAAACGCTGCCATGTCTCCTCAAGCTGCTGGATGTTCTCTAAACGCTGCATGTGTTGTTGCTGGAGCTCTGAGTGTGGAACCTCTGTTTTTTTTTACATTACATTTAGCTGACGCTTTTATCCAAAGCGACTTACAATAAGTACAATCGACCAGGAAGACACAACCTTGAAGAAAACAGAATCATAAAGTACATTAGGTTTCATAGAGCCAAACATTTCAAGTGCTACTCAACTGGCTATAGATAAGCCAGTCCTTTATTAGTATATAAGTGCTCTGTTAGCAGTTCATTGTTAGTAATTCTATCGCTCGAAGTGGAGTCAAAAGAGATGAGTTTTCAGTCTGGAAGGTGTGTAAGCTTTCTGCTGTCCTGATGTCAATGGGAGCTCATTCCACCATCTTGGAGCCAGGATAGCAAACCCACGTGTTTTTGCTGATGGGAACTTGGGTCCCCTGCGCAGCAAGGGTGCAGCGAGCCGTTTGGCTGATGCAGAGCGGAGTGCACGTGCTGGGGTGTACAGTTTAACCATGTCCTGGATGTAGGAAGG
>JAPTMU010000555.1:0-51996 GCA_028583405.1 Pogonophryne albipinna | reverse complement strand
CTTATTGTAAGTCGCTTTGGATAAAAGCGTCAGCTAAATGCAATGTAATGTGATGAAAAGAGGTGCTGCAGCACAGGCATTATGAGAAAAATAAAGAGCTTTTTGAACATTAAAGCATGGAGACATGTCCCAGTAGAGACACTACATACTGATATACACCTGAACATCAGCAGGAGAGGACTCTTTAAAGTAGAGACACTACATACTGATATACACCTGAACATCAGCAGGAGAGGACTCTTTAAAGTAGAGACACTACATACTGATATACACCTGAACATCAGCAGGAGAGGACTCTTTAAAGTAGAGACACTACATACTGATATAAACCTGGAAATGTGAATAATATGTCCTCTTTAATATAAGAACTTGTGGAATGTCTTTAGACCCCATGTTAAAATCCCCAACTTTACAGCAGAAGCATGTTAACAATCTTGATCCCGATTCAAGACAACTGTACCGGTTGAATCTTTATAAAACTTGTCCGTCCGGTTAAATCATGCTATCACAACGGAAACCTATAGGGACGTCATGGAGAACCGGTCCATATATTAAAGTTGTGTAAGTGGCCTTATTGTTTATGGCGATAGTAGCCTTGGTGATGTGTGTGCAAAGCATGTCCAGCCTAATTGATTGCTTTGGCTTGCATCCAAGAAATACTGTAGATTGCATAATCTTCGTAAGACTTTTCCACAGGTGATCATGCACAATGAGTAGATGCAACTTAGACCGGACATTAATCAACAATCTTTTTCTGCAGATATTGCATAAAAACCGTAGTGATGTATTCATCATCAGGAGGGATCATATAAGTTGTTTTTGTGCTGCAGAGCTGAAAGGGCTTAGTTAAACTCTAACCCTGCTGGATGATGTCCCACTCCGGCCCCAGGAGAGACATCTGGCATGATGGGATGATTTTCCACTAAGATTCACACACAAACAGGTCTGCCTAATGACGCTTTCTCACTGCACACACTCAAAACATCACCTGGCATCTCACCAGCTTCATAAAGTGGTTACTGTAAAGCAAATAAATGTGACTGAAAACATCCCAACCTAAACTTAAAGGGGCCCTTTATGCTCATTTTCAGGTTTTCAGGTTAGTGTCTCTACTGGGACATGTCTCCATGTTTTAATGTTCAAAAACCTCTATATTTTTCTCACACTGCCTGTGCTGCAACACCTCCTTTCACCCTCTGTCTGAAACCAGAGCCCAGTCTGCTCTGATTGGTTAGCTGGCCGGCTCTGTTGTGATTGGTCAACAGCTTAGAGATGTCAATTGCATGTTTATATCTTGAGAAATTATTTATTAATCATGTTAAATTGAGATAATCTGACTATTCGTTGAGTCTTTTATGAATAGTCATAAAAGTCATAAAAGACACAGAAACTATTATATTGTTTCTGTTCTGATTTTATGCAAAGCGTCTTTGAGCATTAAGAAAAGATCAGAATCAGAATACCTTTATTAGTCCGACAGAGGGGAAATGTACATTGTTACAGCAGAAAAGAGCCAAAGACAGCTCAATGTTAGATAAAGCATGCATACAAAAGTATTAAAGATAAAACAAACTTAACAAATTCTGCCTAAAATCAGCCTAAAATACGCATTCCCCTTGTGCTTCTCAACTATATATTATCAAACATACCCACTAAAAGTAATGAACCTGGAAAACAATATAATTCTAACCATATTTAGCCGATATTGTAAATAGTAAAGGGAACCACAGAAGAAGACAGACGGGAAGTAAACACAGGGTATTTCTCAATGTCGAGTACGCTTGCTTGGTAGCACATGTCTTCCGAGCGTCTTGCTTCAGAAGCGTGGCAAGAATACTTCCTGGCACTCGGAAAACGAAGAATGGAACAGGCGACCAAGTGTGCAGGTGTGCGTCATATGAGAGGCCCCGCCTTACATTTTCCGCCACAGATTTGGGGAAATTGGTCCGTGCGCAAAGCATTGTGGGGATTTTAAGACCGCGGACTCTATACATGTGCAGCCTCGAAATTTCTCCAAACGAAGTACGCTGGGCTCGGTAGAATTCCAAGTATGCTGGACATTGGAACAGAACTTCAGGAGCTCCAACAAGCCGTTTAGGACAGAGAGTGAATACACATGCTATAGAGATGCTGTATGAGAAACCAATGTGAGTTTGAAAAATTGCACAGTATAAATCTATTCTAGTCGACCTCAACAATGGAATTATGATCAGTAGAAATGGCCATGACGTGGGACCTTTAAGAGACCTTTAAGAGACGGATCACGTTTTGTTGACATTAAATCCATCAGCAGTGACCACACTGGTGATTTTTGAAGAGTTTACGTGTCAGAAAAACGATGGTTGTTAACAAGTGGCTGAATAGGACTACAGAAGTTGTCGAGGACGTTGTACGTAATTACGCCGAACATGTAAACACTCCCGCTAAGTTTGTTTTCCCTGTTCTGCTTGAAAGCAAGTACCTGCCTCCTGCAAACAGTTAAAACAAACGCTTCAACTTTGAATCTGTATTTTGAAAATGTATCTTAACCTGTTAAGCCCTGAGCCTGTTTTTCAGGACTCAGGCTCGAAAATGACATTCCCAGAACAAATGACTATATCTTCCCTTTTAAAAGGGGTATAAATGCATAATCTTTTTTCTCAAAGCAATGATAAACCTGTGAGTTGGATGTAAAAAAGTCAGAATCAATATAGATGTTTTGAATTTTAGTGTAAATTCAGATTGAACATAGTAAAAAAATTAGTTAATAACGCGCTTAACGCAAAAAAAAAATTAACGCCACTAATTATTTTAACGCGATTAACGCATGTGTATTTTTTTTCCTCGGCCGCCCCGTAGTTTCAGAGCTCATCGAGTTTAAAATACCATCTACAAGCTGATGCTGACAGCCCCGCTCCTGCTGCCCACTTGCAGCAGACCACACTTCCACGCTCACCGGCAGGCACCGACTGGCCATCGGGAGGACCGGGAGGGTGTGTGTATGTGTGGCCCGAGCGAGCGAGAGAGAGACCTTAGGTGCATTGTTGTTGTTAGCATCTGGTGCTAGCTAGCTGCGCTAACGGATATAAGGAGCTGTTTAAATGAAAACAGAGGAGCGACATTTCGCCACAACTGCGCCGAGCACTTGACTTTATGCAGGAAGCCAGACAGTGGGACATTGTACGAAAAGTCAGCACACTCAGCACGGATAGTGCGCGCAACATGATTGTAGCGTCCAGGCAGCTCCCGTTCGAGCATATGCCTTGAGTTGCACATAGCTCCAACGATCCATCACACACACACACACACACACACACACACACACACACACACACACACACACACACACACACACACACACACACACACACACACACACACACACACACACACACACACACACACACACACACACACACACACACACACACACACGTTTGAATTGAGGCGAATATTTGTAATGTTCAGAGGTTGTTGTGTTTAATATTCATGAGAATATTTGTCATTGTTCAAATGATAATAAACATTAGCATAAAGCATATTTGTCCACTCATATGTTGATAAGAGTATTAAAAACTTGAAAAATATTCCTCTAAGGTACATTTAGAACAGATAAAAAATGTGCGATTAATTTGCGATTAATCGCGATTAACTATTTTAATCGACTGACAGCCCTAAAAAAAATGTAAATTATAGTGTCTGTCCAAAAAAATTGGTGTACTTATAGTGAAAACCACCCTTGAAGGATGGGATAGTAGACTAAAAGCTTTAGGAATCCAAACTATAACATATAATAAGTACCCATCAAGATTGATGCAAAACAAGTGACATTTTACCACTTCTGGGGTCATTTGGGTGCATTTTCCATATCTCTGGCCCCCCCTCGGTCGATTTTGATGATTGATCTCTTTTTAACAGTTAGAGCCAATAGACCTAAACATTACCCATTGGTGAATGAGTGCTGTGCAGCCAGAATGCTCCGGAATCGGAAGCTGTGATACACTCTGGTGGCTACCATAAGCAGCTAATATTAATTCTCCGATTTTTACATAAAAATGGAATTATGGATTATCAATAATTTGTTCAAAGTGACAGACACATTGGATTAACCTATGGATTAACCTTCAGCCGCGTTTTTATTGTTTTAATGCCATTGAACACGACTTTTGATCGGAAACCAACAGCTAAGGTAAGAGATGTCCCGTGAATGCTCCGTGATGCTACGTGTTGTGTGTGTCTGTGTTTGCTTCCCCTGTCGCGAGTTCTGATCGCTCAGTGATGATACCAATAGAATCTGTGGAATCTCTTTTTTTAATCTGATAAAAAAAATCTGCTTTAATCGGATATCTTGTATGTGCAGTTACGATAAGTAATAAGGGTATTTTTACCTTGAGTTCTGTGCTAAGTGCGTTAGCATTTCTTCGCTCAGGGCTAATTTAGACACTTCTTGTGAGACTTGTGCTTTGTTTCGGTAAGAATGGTTTATATCTTCAGTTAGCTAAGTTTCTAACCGTTAAGTGAGTATGACACATTAATAGATTTTTAAATATTAAGAAGCCCTGAGACACAGTTTCGTGAAAAAACTACCCGCCAGACCCGGATTAGGGGCCGCTCTGGTTTAACAGGTTAAGTTGGCGTGACGTTGAACCAGCGACCCTGCTAGAGTTCCTTTATAGCATAATGTTAGCATTTTGCTTCTGCGATTAGATTTATGATTCGAAAATTATAAAAGTAGGGTAGACATGTGGAGATTATCCGGCTGAAAAACAACAACATTTATCAAACAGGTTCGTTTTCCACAGACCTTATTTCGAGCTATTTTCCAAAATCCTATGGAGAAATCCCATTGCTTTTTTGTCGAGGGAACCCATCATGGATGTATAATAAGAACTGGATACAGCGTCGGAGGCGGGGTCTCGTTCTTTCCTATGAGAGTCGCTCATTGGCGCATGAGGACAAAATGGCCTGAGATTTTCGAGAGGAAAAACGTCACAGATTACCCGTCATGCCTGGCTGTCAGAGCAGAAGTACCCGTACAGTATGTAGCTCATAGAGCATGCGCAGTTGAGTTGCCCCTTAAGCCCCGCCCCCCGAACTCCTGCTCTTTGCTCAGTAGAATGAATGGAGAGCGAAAATAAATCTGGATTCGGCTTTTCGTGCATTTTACAACTTTAAGGACCATATTAATCTAATAAGGGCTATGAAAGTGTTCATAGTTTATGTAGTTTAAAAAAAAATGATCCGCTGATTTACAGACGTCTCTTTCCCCATGTTAGTCAATGGGAAAAAGTATTTCTGGGCCCAGTGACTTCACGGACTGATACGGAAATTGTAGTACCGCCGTTTGACCACAACGAATATTTTCCTCAGAGTCCGGCGCACAACCTGGGGGCTTTATTCCGGGTTGGCCTACAAAAATACTTCATCACTGCACCACTCTATTTAGTACCTGACACCCATCTCTAGTTACAGGTACTAACATAGTAAACTAGCCGGGGCTGCTGCCCTGAAATTCACAAGGTACCTGTAAAGATACAGGTCTTTCTTTTTGAGAGCATCGATCAGAACCCTGCATGCTTCAGCTCCTTTTTTTCGCACCATGTCCACCACGTCTTGTGCTCTTTCGTTTTCGGGTTTGGCTCTGGCTGACGTCATTTCAGAATCATTGATCACTCCAAAGTCAAAGAGTATATCCAGAAGGTTGTTCAGGACAGGTGGAGTCACTCTTTGAATGAACTGTGTCCGAACTGAGCGCACCCAATGGTCTGCTGGGACTCTGTCCTCTGCTGGGTCATTTTTCTGGGACATTTCCTGCCTTGGACCTGGTAGATAAACAGGGAAAATACTTTTGTTGACCAACAATCACAGTAAACAGATCTCTTACAAATTAAAGTAAATTGACATTCCCATGGGGTGGATATTCGTTCCTTTAAAGTTATTATATATAACATTTCCTCATTATAATGTCTAAAAACTACTACACCTATGTTATTCATATTTTGTTTAATATTGTGTTGAGTTGTGTACATACATTAACCCGAATGGTTCAGAGAGATGTGTAATTTTAATCAAGGTAACAGTTTCATCACGGTCTCCTGTAATGCCGTCGTATCCACTTAAGCATGAGAAGCTGAAGACTACAACTCCCATGATGCCACGCTGTTTCACCACCACACACCCTCCAGCTTTACTATAGATAACTGCAGAGCCCTCTAGTGGCAGAACATTACAGGTTGTGTGTTTAATGTAATAATGATGCTCCTGCCTTCATCAGTGATGGGACGACAGACAACAGAACGTCCAGGAGCAACGCTGTGAAGCAAATATCTGTTGCATTGCTGCTAAAACAGCTTCATCATATTGAATGTCACACCACTTTAGTTCAGAGGTAATGTTAATCTAATGTCATTCACTTTGGAGCCTCACTAGGATGTACCAGTTTATTTCATTCACCTTTTATTTTGAATGTTTAATTATTGTTCTGTCCCCCTGTGATCTTTCTGGATGTGAGCATTTGCTGTAATGCGTAACTTTATAAATTATTATTTTATTTACAAGACTGCTGAAATGTTTGTAATCTGCTGCCAGACAATCTTGACTGTGCGGTCTCATGTGTGATTCTCTAGATGTTGTTGTCTGTTGTTTTTTGATTAAATAGAGCTGTAACAAGATGGAATTAAAATATATTGTTGTTGTACTATAAAGACCAGATTTTAATGTACAATATCTTGATGAATGGAGGATGGTTTCACTACTCACAGTTCTTCTGTTTCTTGGCTGTGATCGTCTCACCATTGATCCTGTAGGGATGAACACAACCCAACAGTTTTGGATCAAGTTTCAAATAATTGTTTGTTCTTTGAGTTAGCTTCAGAGTCCTGACTGATCTAATGCTTTACATCCCATCATATCTCCTCTGCAAACACTACGACTGACTGCCACAGCTCTCAGCTGCATGACAGGAAATAACCAGTCATTAATCTACAAACTAAAAACCTGACAGGAAACAAAACAGACTGTCTTTTCCACTCTTCTGTAAAATCCCATATGTCTGTTAGAAAGTTGCTTACTAACTAAATGTGGCTTTGCATTTTCAGCTTACAATATAGTCTCCAGTGTGCAGTCTGCACTCTCCAGAAGATCTCTCAGCAGCTTCACATCTGAATCCTTCAGATTGTTGTCTCTCAGGTCCAGCTTTCTCAGATGGGAGGGGTTGGACTTCAGAGCTGAGGCCAGAGCAGAAAAGCTGATCTCTGACAAACTGCAGCTCCTCAGACTGAATAAAGAAAACATGATGTCACTTCAGAAAACAATGTTCCTGTTTGAAATAACTCCAGGTTTAATAATCTGATCAGAGATGAAGAAGTTTAGAAAGTGGAAACTCCAAACAGGTTAAAAACTGTAAGATACAGAAAGAGAAAAAAGCTCTCATTAATATCCAAGACAACGTGCTTCTACTTCAATAAAAAGAGTTGACTTCACATCTGAAACTCTGCTCCATCTACACCAACTCATGATGTGCAGCCACACAAGCATAAAACCACAGAAACTGATTCAACTCAAGATGACAACGTTTACTAAGATTTTAAATGTGAAGAATAACATTCAGATTATTTATTTTAGGAATAGTGAAGTCATCAAATCACAGCTTTTTCAGTTTAAACTATTCAGTCAGTAAAGCATCATGTAGCTTCAGAAACATGATGGAAACAGAACAAATATTTCTTAGTGTTTGATAGTTTTAATAGAAATATTTAAAATTATATTTATATATTTTCTATATCATTTATTTTATAAGAAACAGGATGGAGAATATAAGATGTATTTCAAGTGTTTAAAGGTTCAGAGTGAATTATGCAGCGTAGGATTTTTCTTGTTGCTTTAATTTAAAGATCAACATTGCTCTGCCACAGTCAGTGAACTAAACTCATGATACTTTGTTGTTGTTTAGCCTTTCTTAGGCCATAACATGGTTACATGTTGTTGTTGTTGTTGTTGTTGTTGTTGTTGTTGTTGTTGTTATCATGTATACATGAACGTATCATCCCCTCAGCAGAAACATTCTGACAGCTTAGTTTGTCTTAAAAGGAAAAATGTATAACATGAGTGCAGTGCAGGGCTGAGGCTAAACAAGCATTCTTACTGAAACAGACCAGGACACCAACAATATGAACAAAGGACTGAGACTGAAGAGGGTTAAGATACTCAGTGAGGATCAGTGTGATATCAGCCTGATGTCTGCAGCTCAGAGTCAACACAACACTCACATAATAATCTCAGCACAGAAGTTAAAGATGGAGAACTGACCTGAGAGTCTCCAGTCTGCAGTCTGGACTCTCCAGAAGATCTCTCAGCAGCTTCACTCCTGAATCCTTCAGCTTGTTGTCTCTCAAGTGCAGCTCTCTCAGATGGGAGGGGTTGGACTTCAGAGCTGAGGCCAGAGCAGAACAGCTGATCTCTGACAAACTGCAGCTCCTCAGACTGAATAAAGAAAACATGATGTCACTTTAGAATTTTTTTTCCTGTTTGAAATAACTCAAGGTTTAATAATCTGTTCAGAGCTGAACAATGTTTTAATGTCAGCGATGATGTAGAAACAAATCCCTGATAATCTGAAACTCTCTGCAGCAGTTTCTCTCATCAGATCTTTAACAACTCCTCATGGGCGGCGCCAGGATTTTTTTGCTGCAGTAGCTTTGCAGTTGCTATATGACAGCACGGCGTTGCTAGTTAATTTTCAAAATAAATAAACAAACAATACCAGTGGGCCAAGCACAAGCCTGTTCATATTGTAGCGTTCAACGTTAGCTTAGCCTGGTCGACCCGATCTTCATTCAGAAAACAAGCATTTTAAAAGTGTTTTTGCCTGCCGTCTGTCTGCAGACTTGTCAAGCATTAATTCATGGTTTTTACTAACTGGTATCAGTATGTTGTCACTTCGTCATCATTTAGAAACGTGTATTACAATTTAATCACGGTAAAATGTGTTCATTTTGTTGTAGTTTTAGCTCCCGAGCCAGCGCGTCTTGTTTGAATGATGCGAGTAAACACAGCTGGCAGCCGCGGTGAAACCATGGGTGAAACTCGAGCGTTTAGAGCGATGGGAGCGAACAACGACCCCTGATAGATCTCGCGAGAATGTGTATAAATATAGATACATTTTCATAACAAAACAATGGGGTTGCTAAGCCGTTGCTAGGCCAATTGTTGGAGTTGCTATAGCAACTCCAAGCTACCCCCTGGCGCCGCCCCTGCAACTCCTTCATCTCCCTCACAGCTCCTCAGTACTGACAGCATCTCCACTGACTCATGGAGCCCAGTGCGAGTCTGTGGAAGCTGAAACACTCTCCCTCACACATTTACTCTTTTTTCTCTGATCTTTGTTATTCTTAACGTTTGGATTCCATTTCCATTTGGAAATACAGAAAAAAATAAAAGCATTAAAATGTCTTCGGGCAAATTCAGAAAATCATAAATACAAACAGATCTTTATGAACTGCACTCAGTGAACTGACCTGAGAGTCTCCAGTCTGCAGTTTGGACTCTTTAGTCCAGAACTCAGCAGCTTCACTCCTGAATCCTGCAGATAGTTGTGACTCAGGTCCAGATATCTCAGATGGGAGGGGTCAGACATCAGAGCTGACGCCACCACTTCACAGTCAGTCTCTGAGAGTCTACAGATAGTAAGTCTATAATAACACATACATTACAACTTGTGTTAGTATAAAAACAGAGGAAACATTGTATTAACTTACTGAATTTGATGGAACAACTTTTAACATATCATGTCAGTTTAATTTAATAATAGATCTTATTTTAAACTCTTAAAGGTGGGGTAGGTAATTTTAGAGAAACCAGCTCGAGTGCGCTAGAATTTGAAAATACACAGCCGGAAAAAATCTGCCCCTTCCTTACAGAGCCCCTCCTCCAACACACACGAACGCGCACGTGACCAATGAGGGCACGAGATAAGTTTGTGCACAGATGGAAGCAACCCGGTATCACGACAAGACGTGAACATGTGACGATTTACCATGCTGGGAGACGTGAAGATGTCACGATTTCGTCCCTTCAAACGTGACAGTTACACGGTATTGTTAACCCATGTTAACCAGTGGAGAAATACCCGGAAATGCCAAGCAAATGCTCTACCCCGACGGTCGGTTGTTACTGTCAATATTAATATAATAATGATTTATTTTTTAACAGTCTTGAAAGAGATGTGCAAAATAGTCATTATATACAGTCTTTAATTAACTATTAGTAGAGAATAATGAGTAATGAATATACTTTATAGGGATCCTATTAATATCTAATAATAAAATTCAATAACATGCTTTTATCTATCAGCTGTGTACCTGGTGTAAATACAGCCTATCTACCAATTGGATCAAATATAAAAGTCAGCCGAATTAGTGTTGATACTGCAAGGAGACGTATTGTGTGAAAAGAAATGTAAGATGTTGTTTAATTGCTTATATATTTAAGATCCACGTCACGTTTTCAGTCTTGGCGGCAGTTGTTCCTGTCTTCTCATCAGGGCTCTATAAATAGAGAACTACGGCAGATATGTAATATTTAATGCAGCCGAACCGTGTATTACAATGCCGTTATGTGATGACTTTCAAAGAGAAAAGCAAGCACACATTTCCCAGCGTGCATTGCGGCTAAACCATCCAATCAGCGAGCTGAGGATCTTGCCTACGTCTGTTTCCGGTATTGCTTATGACGGGTGTATTTTGTTGTACACACATTCCTTCACATTTAAATTTTAATTTACATTAAAGTATTTTGTGAGGCCTTCTAAAATGTTTTTAAATATAACTACAGTTCTAGTTGAAGAGTTTGTAAATTAACATGAACCGAAGCTGTTGCCTGGCAACGCAATCGCACAACGTCACGTCCGTTAATTCCACAAACACACACATGGATTAACATCGATTTAATACATTAAAGGTGGGGTAGGTAATTTTGGAGAAACCAGCTCGAGTGCGCTAGAATTTGAAAATACACAGCCGGAAGAAATCTGCCACTTCCTTACAGAGCCTCTCCTCCAACACACATGAACGCGCACATGACCAATGAGGGCACGAGGTAAGTTTGTGCACAGATGGAAGGCTGACAGGCAGGTAGGCCATCCAGTTACTTTAGCCGGGCCGGCTAAAATGATTGGTCGTGCTTTTTACAGTACTACGGCTTCCACAGATGACATTTTTTAATGGATTTTTTGTCAAAGCTCTTAAGATATTCATTGCTATCGGGATGTTAAGAGCATTCCATGGAATATAACAACAAGTGTATCTCGAGCCGGTTTCTCAAACTTACCTACCCCACCTTTGAGCATTGGGTTAAAAACAGATCTGATTTAATTTTGAAGAAACTGCAATGATATATTAATAACCTAACTGCATTCACTGATAACTGTAAATACTGCTGTATGTTGTGATTGTTGTGCACCGACAGAAATGCTCGAGAGGTTCATGTTGTTTATGTTTGCTTTCTCTCATTCCAGGCTTCTTGATTGTTTGCACCTGTCATCCATCCTGTGTCTCCTGTGCTCATCAGTGTCAGCCCCGCCCCTGATTGGTCCCACCTGTGTCTTGTCACCCTGTGCTTAAATTCCCCTGTCTCCCAGTGTTCTTTGTCAGTTCGTATTGTCTTATGCTATGGTCAAGTCGATGTTTCTTGTGCTCGTGAAAAGTTTCATTCCTCACTACGTGAGCGCTTTCATTTTTTGTTCGCTATTTTTGTCATCTCGGCTAGAGATTGATAGTTACCCTTTTTGTTGTTCACTGCTGTATTGGAAAATAAAGTATCTTACCAATACTTTACCTCTGTCTCCCGGGTCGTGCAATTGGGTCCTACATCCTAAGTGTCTGAGTTCGTAACAGTGATCACATGCTGCTGTGAGAAAACCTCTAAAGTCCTTCATTTGTTTGACATGTCGCCTCCATCACACGAAGGAATATGAGAACAACATTTTTTAAAACGTCACATTATTATAAATAAATAGAATAACTAGGATCATTTAATTTCTCTCTCAAAGTATTTAAAACATCAAACAAACAAAAAAACTTCTGATCTACACTTATTTATAAAGTTAATCACATCTGGACTTACACAGCTTTCCTGCAGCTCCTCACAGCCGGAATCAGTCTCCGCCGTCCCTCCTCTGATGTGTTGTACTTCCTCAGGTCCAACTCCTCCAGAACCTCCTCTGACATCTGCAGCATGATGGCCAGAGCAGAGCAGTGGATGTCAGAGAGTTCCTCTGATCTGTTCTCTGACTTCAGGAACTCTGTGATCTCCTGATGTACTGAGTGGTCCTTCATCTCTGTCAGACAGTGGAAGATGTTGATGATCCTTTCAGGAGAGGAAGGACCTCTCATCTTCTTCAGGTTGTTGATGGCTCTCTGGATGATCTCTGGACGCTTGTCTGTGCGACCCAGCAGGCCTCCTAAGTGTTGCTGGTTGGACTCCAGAGAGAGGCCGTGGAGAAATCGGACAAACAGGTCCAGATGGCCATTTTTACTTTGGAGGGATTTCTTCATGGCTTTCTTCAGGAAGACATCCAGGGATGGGTAATCCTGATCTCTTTTATAACTGTTGTTATAGTATCCCTGCAGGAAGTCCTTCAGTACCTCTGTGTCTCTGTTGGTGTAACAGTGCAACATGTAGACTGCAGCCAGGAACTCCTGAATGCTCAGATGAACAAAGCAGTAGACTGTTTTCTTGAAGATCACACTCTCTCTTTTGAAGATCTCTGTACAAACTCCTGAGTGCACCAAGGCCTTGGTGACGTCAAGACCACAGCGCTCCAGGTCTTCTTGGTAGAACATGTTGTCTCCTTTCTCCAGATGTACAAACGCCAGCCTCCCCAGCTTCAGAAGATGCTCCCTGTCAGCCTCCGTCAGCTGCTGTGGACTCGTCTCATGTCCCTCTTCATACTTCTGCTTCTTCCTCTGTGTCTGGACCAGCAGGAAGTATGAGTACATGTCAGTGAGGGTCTTGGGCAGCTCTCCCCTCTGGTCTGTAGTCAACATGTGGTCCAGAACTGCACCAGTGATCCAGCAGAAGAGTGGGATCAGACACATGATGTGGAGGCTCCTGGAGCTCTTGATGTGAGAGATGATTCTGCTGGACAGCTCTTCATCACTCGATCTCCTCCTGAAGTACTCCTCCTTCTGGGCGTCAGTAAAGCCTCGTACTTCTGTTACCCTGTCCACACACTCAGGAGGGATCTGATTGGCCGCTGCAGGTCTGGAAGTTATCCAGACGAGAGCCGAGGGAAGCAGCTTCCCCCTGATGAGGTTTTTCAGCAGCACGTTGACTGAGGACTGCTGTGAGACATCAGACACAACCTCATTGTTTCTGAAGTCCAGAGAAAGTCTACTTTCATCCAGGCCGTCAAAGATGAACAACACTTTACAGCCAGCCAGCTGCTCTGCTGTGACCTTCTGTAAGGTTGGATGGAAATCATGGAGCAGCCTGAGAAGACTGTACTGCTCTTCTTTGATCAGGTTCAGCTCCCTGAAGGAGAGCGGGATCACCAGACTGACATCTTGGTTTTCCAAACCCTTGGCCCAGTCCAGAGTGAACTTCTGCACTGAGAAGGTTTTTCCAACTCCAGCGACTCCATTGGTCAGGACCGCTCTGATGTGAGTGTGTTGGTCAGGTGAGGCTTTAAAGATGTCCTGGCACTTGATTGGAGTGTCATGGAGGGTCTCTTTCTTGTAAGCTGTCTCCAGCTGCCTCACCTCATGTTGGGTATTAACCTCTTCACTCTGGCCTTGTGTGATGTAGAGCTCAGTGTAGATCCTGTTCAGGAGGGTTTCCCTTTCATCAGTTCCTTCAGTCACACGTTCATATGTCCTCCTCAGACTGATCCTATGTTCATCTAAAACCTCCTGCAGACCACTATCTGCTGAAAGAGAAGAACACATGTGAGAATAAGAAAATGCTTTTAAGAATCTGATGATTAAATTAAAACGTAAGAATATAGTTTAAATGTCATGATTTTCATAAAACCTAATGTCTATACTTTACAACACGACACTAAACAAAATACACAAATCCTGGACATGAAGAGTCCAGAAGGAACCAACAAATACTAGCTGGCAGATATCTTTACTATCTTACGTAAATGTTATATTTGAGCAGGGCTAATGTTTTCCTGAGCGCCCAGGTAAAGATGCTGCATGTGTTTTGCCTCTTACCTCGTACAGTTCTGGTCTCACTGGCTGGACTTCTCCTCTTCCCTCTGTGGAGATGAACACATCCTTTATAGCACTTTACATTAGTGGAGCTAATTCTCACCAATGGTACAACAAGGTGGAATATAATTAGTAAACCACACAGCTTTGTGTCTGGATTAATAACATCAGCTGAATTAAAGTCAAAAGTCAAAGTGAACGTTGTTGTCAATCTTTCAGTTTGTGTGTACAGACAGAGAGATCAAAATACCATTTCCCACAATCCCGAATATAAAAATAAAAATATGTATAAAAATATGTATAAAATATGTATATCCTATACACAATCAACAGACACATTTATACATGTGCTAACATTAAGATTAAAAAAACACAACAATAACTATATACAAAATAACAGTCTTTGGGAAATGAGTGCAAGATTTTCCATAGCATCGTAAAAAAGTGTCTGGTGCTGGAGTGTGTGGGGGTGTTATATGGGTGTTAATTACATTACATTGCATTTAGCTGACGCTTTTATCCAAAGCGACTTACAGTAAGTGCATTCGACCAGGAAGACACAAACTTGAAGAAAACAGAATCATATAAGTACATCAGGTTTCATAGAGCCAAACATTTCAAGTGCTACTCAACTGGCTTTAGATAAGCCAGTCCTTTATTAGTTTATAACTGCTTTGTGAGTAATTCTATTGCTCGAAGTGGAGTCGAAAGAGATGAGTTTTCAGTCTGCGCCGGAAGATGTGCAAGCTATCTGCTGTCCTGATTTCAATGGGGAGCTCATTCCACCATTTTGGAGCCAGGATAGCAAACCCACATGTTTTTGCTGATGGGAACTTGGGTCCCCCTCGCAGCGAGGGTGCAGCGAGTCGTTTGGCTGATGCAGAGCGGAGTGCACGCGCTGGGGTGTACAGTTTAACCATGTCCTGGATGTAGGAAGGGCCAGATCCATTCGCAGCATGGTATGCAAGTACCAGTGTCTTGAAGTGGATTCTAGCAGTTACCGGAAGCCAGTGAAGGGAGCGGAGGAGCGGCGTGGTGTGGGAGAATTTAGGAAGGTTGAGGACCAGACGAGCCGCTGCATTCTGGATGAGCTGCAGAGGTCGGATGGCACATGCAGGTAGACCAGCCAGGAGGGAGTTGCAGTAGTCTAGGCGTGAGGTGACGAGAGCCTGGACCAGAACCTGCGTTGTTTTCTGGGTCAGCTGGGGACGTATCCTCCTGATGTTGTAAAGCGTGTATCTGCAGCAACGGGTTGTAGCAGCGATGTTTGCAGTGAAGGACAGTTTGTTATCTAGGGTCACACCCAGATTCCTTGCAGTCTGAGTCGGGGAAACAACAGAGTTGCCGATGTTGATTGTTAGGTCAAGAGTGGGACAATCTTTTCCCGGAAGGAAAAGCAGTTCAGTCTTGTCAAGGTTGAGCTTGAGGTGATGAGCAGACATCCACTGAGAGATGTCAGCTAGACAAGCAGAGATGCGTGCGACGACCTGAGTCTCTGAGCGGGGAAAGGACAGAATTAATTGGGTGTCGTCAGTGTAGCAGTGGTATGAAATACCATGCGGGCTAATGACAGATCCAAGCGAGTTTGTGTACAAGGAGAAGAGGAGGGGACCAAGAACAGAGCCCTGAGGGACCCCTGTAGTTAATTGACAAGGGTCGGACTCGGACCCTCTCCAAGTTACCCTGTAGGTACGGTCTTTGAGGTATGAGGTGAGGAGGGAAAGTGCAGAGCCTGAAACTCCAAGTTCTTGGAGAGTGCGAAGGAGGATCTGATGGTTCACCGTGTCGAATGCAGCAGACAGGTCCAACAGGATGATGACAGAGGAGAGGGATGCTGCTTTGGCAGTGTGCAGTTCCTCAGAGACAACAATGAGAGCAGTTTCTGTGGAGTGACCTGCCTTGAAACCAGACTGGTGCGGATCCAGAAGGTTGTTCTGATGGAGATAACAGGAGAGTTGTTTAAAGACGGCGCGTTCAAGTGTTTTAGACAGGAACGGGAGTAGAGAGACAGGCCTGTAGTTTATAACATCAGACGGGTTGAGAGTGGGTTTCTTTAGGAGAGGATTTACTCTTGCCTCCTTGAGACTGTTTGGAAAGTGACCAGAAGTTAGAGAAGTGTTGATGAAATGGGTGAGAAACTGTAGAATATCAGGAGCGATAGTCTGAAGGAGGTTTGAGGGGATAGGCAGTACTCGAGTTGAGGGGGGATGAGGGGGGATGGCATCCCCCCTGAAATAAAAACGGTCAAAATCATCCCCCTTCTAAAACTGCCATTCCATCTTTCCATCCCTTATGTAATTGTATCAATGAACGTGGCACTGGTATTACTGCTATTTCAACATTAATTTTGCGCATTTTGAGTAAAATACTGTGGGCGAGGGCGAGGGCGCACGCACACACGCAATGACATTTTTACCAAGTCACTGACGCTATACTATGCGAGTGCCCTAGAGGGCGCCAGAGCGCCGTGATGCACCTGTTTGATCGATGCCAGAAGCGCAGGTAACGGTCATCACAATGGCCAAGCGACCAGGAGGACAACGCGATCTGAGGGACTTCATATTTAAAAATACTAAAAATAACATTTCAGGTAAGTCAAGAGTCAGTAATCTTAGTCATTACTCATTACTTTAGTCACCAAAGGTGGAATCTATGGACATAAGCAGCAATAACAACTTAGTTTGGAGTTTAGCTACGTTTTTCTCTCGTGTTAGCTAGCTGGTAAGACTCAAAACTGTTGATGAAATGATACCACCAGCACCAGAAGAGCTGAAACCCCTCCTTCAAGCAGTGAACACTCTGGTCATCTCCACAGCTGAGTGTGAACGTGGGTTTATTCAGATGAACATTTTAACCACAACTAGAAGCTCCCTAGAGGTCAAAAGCATGTCAGCCTTGCTTTTCATCAAGTGTGTTGGCCCTCCACTGAACAAGTTCAGACCAGAGGTATATGTCAAGACTTGGCTTCAAAGCCATTGCTTAGCTAACAATCCGAAAGCAAGAGCCAGAAAAATTGAGACCAAAAAGCATGATTATGAAAGTCTTTGGAAACTTCT
Organism: Pogonophryne albipinna; assembly: GCA_028583405.1. Classification (NCBI taxonomy): domain Eukaryota; kingdom Metazoa; phylum Chordata; class Actinopteri; order Perciformes; family Artedidraconidae; genus Pogonophryne; species Pogonophryne albipinna. The sequence continues at coordinate 34,748 of JAPTMU010000555.1, read as the reverse complement.
ATGAGATGGGGGAGACAACATTGGTCCTATTTTGTATTATCTGTATAATCTTTTAATATATTTTCATATTTTGTAAACAATTTCAATTTGCACTTAATGCCCTGTTAAAAAAGTAACATTGGGAATGTTAACATAAAATATTTGTATTTGAACTGCAATAAAATTATGACGGATCAATATTTTTCTAATTTTTTTCCTCAAATTTTTCATGAAGTGTTTAATTTACATAATGATTTAATTAATTACGATACAAATATAACCCTTTAGATACCAGTTTTGATCATATACCAGTAACTGCTTTTTTGAAAAAATACACTATAATTCAATATTCTAAAAACAAATTTGACTTTATTATTAGTATAATCAGTTGATCCATCTGAATAATAAATGAGGGACTGTTAACCTACAAGATTTGTACCATAGACTTCCATTATAACCACATTTTTGTAACCCCTCCCCCCCTTTAAATTAAAGTGAAAAAAAGATTTTGCACTAATTGTCCTTTGCATTTGACCCTAAATGTTAGTGGTGCCATGGCAGCCCGGGGACCGACTCTAATTCTGAGGTGCCTTGGTCAAGAGCAATGAAAGGAGTATCTGAACATCCATAACATGCATGTTATTTTAGGAGTATAATAATTATCTTTATGCTGGTTGGTCTCCCACCCTCGGCGGGTTATCAGCACAAATGATGTCCCCATATGATAAAATCCACCATCCCCCCTGATTTTTTTTACAACTTGAGTACTGGGGATAGGGTCAACTAATTTGTTGGAAGATTTATATATTGTTTCAAATATTATTGTCATTTTTAATCTACACTACAGCACTATGAACCCAATTTCATGTGAATTTACTGTGAATTAATGTCATTAAACATATGGAAAGGATGCCGAAATAACAACGTAATAATAGTGATTTGTAAAAAGCCTGAGTTGATGCTTTGTCAGGTCTGTCTGCAACACAACCAGCAAAACACTCTGAATGGAGATCGGTTTGATTAGAGCTAGGCTAACATTGTAGCTGCTCCATCAACACTCAAAATAACTCCAACAGTTTGCATCAATGTTTATTGAGTTATGACAACTTCTAATGAAATTGTCTTAAAGCAACAAAGTTATTTGAGTTAGGAGAGAAGGCTTCTACAATCAGAGGTGTTTTTAATTACCACTTACTTAATAATTGGTAGCATAAACACAAGTTTTTAAGTTGATTGCTCAAAAAATTAAGTTGTTCCGACTAGTTTTACCACATCATTTAAAAGGAATTTTAAGTTGTATGTACTTAATTACCATCATTGTGAACACACGTTTTTAAGTTGACAACCATTTATAAATGAAGTTGCTTCAAATATAGTGTATTCAATTGTTTGTTTTTTAGCTTTTTCATGTTTTTGTCTTTAAAGAAAGAAATTAATTCCACAACAAAAATATTAGGCAATTCACTTTTTATTTTGAACTGCAGTTGTTTATTTCAACACATGATGTTTCAATCAGGAGAGAATTCATTTAGTTTGAACATTTATTGACACATGCCATGATAAGGTGCATGAACACCTGAAATCACAGCTGACTGCAGGAGAGAGGAGAACCATTTTATAGTTTGGCTGCAGCACGCTGATTGGCTGCTGGAGAATGAGGTGAAATGTAATAGGTTAAAGAGAACGCCTGTGATGAGCTGTTTATAAGCAGCTGCGGAGTGAATGTATATACACCCAGTCTTCCTGAAAGAACTTGCGCTGAGCTTCATTTAAATCTTGAAAAAAAAGATAAATAACACAAATTTAAATTGCCTCACAAATAATAAATAAACACATTAGCCATATTACCATGGGAAATGGGGACACAGCAAATACATGCTGCCATCACAACGAAGTTAGAGGCCTTTGCATATTTAAAACCAGTGCCTACGCAGAATGCTTGCTCATTCATTTGTTTCCCTCGACCACGATGGTTGCCATCGTGTGGTCAGATCCTGGGGTGGACCGGTCACTGATGAAGGCGATATTCATGTCCTTTTGAAGCACATTAAATAACAGGTTAGCGCATAAGAGACAATGAATTAGGTAATTTAAAATGTTACAGCAGCAAAGGAAGTAATGAGACATGTCTCCTCAAGATACACAGACTTTAGTAGCCACTTTTAGTAGTCTCTTTTCTCATTTGAAGGTTTTTTTGTCATCCTTTTGAGTCTCCTTTTATTCTTTGTGCTTTACTTTTGAAAACCTCTGTATTGATTTTAAGTCACTTTGTTGTAATTGTGCATCTAGCTGAGTCGTTTTGTTGTCTCTGTGGTTGTTTATTGTCTCTTTGTAGCCATTATATGTTTTGGAGTTGTTTCATCCTTGTGTCTCTCTTTACATGTTTATTTTTTGTTCATTTTGAGTCTCTTGACATTTTGTAAATGAAGGCCATGATTTGAAAATGTGCATTTATATTCAAATAAGTAGTTGATTTTAAGGCATTTGTGTGAAAGATACATATAAAGTTAAACAAAATGGGTTTACACATCTTCAGACATCACGAAACAGTCCCAGCCGCCAGCCAGCAGAGCAGCTTCAGGTTCAGTGTGAGTTTAAGGGTTATTAAAGCAACCTGGGAGCAAAAGACCCCCCCCCCCCGCCCCCCTTTCCCTATTTCCCTCCTAACGGCGCTGAGAATGTCGGGAATGTTATTCACCCCTGCTAGACCTTTCAGGACGTTTCAAAACAAAGCTTAGGTCAGCATTTATTGTGCCCGGTGCCCAGCAGCACCCGGGGGCCTGTTTACACCTCTGCCATCCACCTGGACCTGGGACCTGTTTCCAAGTGTGTGTTTCTGAAGGAGAGTTCTTCTCAACAGGATTGTTAAGGTGAGGATGTTTTGAAAGGGATGTTTGGAGGAGCTGCTGTGTCCCATGTGGGCTGCAGCTGAGCTTCAGTTATATCAGAGACGTCTGGGTTGTGTTTATTTATTGAAAAACAACTTAACTGACAAGAAAGATTTGTAATTCCATTTTTGCCAAGTTTCCAATGCATGGTACAGCTCTAATCAAATCGCTTTTTTGGTTTTCTATATTGAGAACTACCTTAGCCAATGTTCCTATCGAGCTGAACCGTCAAAACACTGCAGACCTCACCATCAGGGCATCAAGGGTCATCATGCACTATTCCAGGGTTTTTAGACAGCAAACTACTTCCAATAGTGACTGCATTTAAAAAAATCTGCCGAAAAAAAAAAATGGCAGATATCAAAACCAACATTGCCCCTTTGTTTTTGTGATTGGATCTTTTCTAAGAAGAAAAACAAATATTAACTTCCATGGTTCTTTAAGCAGAGCCTCAACATGTCCTGTAAATCTGGCCCAAGACTAAATAATAATATAAATAATGTATTTATACTTCTGAAATGTAGATTTTTTTTTACTTTTAGGCCAGGATCTTGGAATACAAAAAGTGTGTTGTTATTCTGCTTTGTGCAAGTGTAAGTTCGTGTTTTCACCAAAATACATTTCCTGTTGATGGTGGTGGACTTTTCAAATGTAATTGCATTTGTGTATTTCTAGACTGAAGATGTCCTTAAAGAAACGGCTGCTGTCCATGTTGTTGTGCTGTGTTTACTGCGTGGCCTCGCTCTTCTGCCTCCACCCAAACCGCAACAACTGCTTCTCCCACGGAGCTCGGTGAGTTTGTGTCTTACACAAGTTCTGAGTTTTTAGTGGGTGTTTTTCCAGTATTCTTACTTTTTCCCTCTGCTGCACTTTCCCTTAGAGCAGGGGTGTCAAACTCAATTTCATCACGGGCCACATTCGCATTATGGTTGCACTCAAAGGGCCGGTTGTAACTTTAAGACTATATAAAAATACATAAATATTTAATATATATATAAACTAATGTATTATATTACATTATTACCTCTGCATTAAATTATTATCGGATAACTTAACTACATCTGAAAGCAGAAGTCTAGGGCAAATAATTGCAAGTCTCTTCAGTGAGAATGTCACAAAATGATTTTAAAAGACATTTTGAAAAAAAAGTCAATTCTGAGAAAAAATGCATATTTAGAAGAAAAAAATTCAAATTTGAGATGCATTGTGGGACATGTAGTTTATGGGCAACGTGCTTCTGTAAATCGCCATGTAACCGTATTACAAACATATTATATTCTTTGCAAGCTCTTGTGGGGCCACATGAAATGAAGTCGCGGGCCGGATTTGGCCCCCGGGCCTTGAGTTTGACACCCCTGCCTTAGAGGATAATTCTGAGATGTTTAAACTTGGACCCTATTTTCCCAAGTGTGTGTCTAGTTAACTAATGGGGACAAAAAAAATACCAGAATTGCATATTGTATCCAGGTACATTTGGCGGTTTTCCTGCCTTGTTGTGACCAAGAATCATTTTCACAACTGAGACATGAGTGAAGGAATTTAGCCAAAACGGACATTTGGACTATTTTACACAAATGTCTAATAGGATATAAGTGATGCTTCTTTGGAAAGGCATGCTTGAAAACTGCAACGTGGAGGAATACAAGTGTGATGAGATGATTGTAGTTATTTCTAACCACTCCCCTCTTTATTTCTCATTCTTGTTCTTCTTGATTTTCTCAGGAATATTGTGTCAGTCGTCCAGCAGCTTTACCAGCGTGTCATTCGGCTGCTGCGCACCACTCTCTAATCCACAGCACTACTGTCTGGATTCATAACAATAATGTGGGACCTGTCATTAGACACCGATCACTGTGCCTGTCATTAAGCATGTACTTCAGTAGTGCATTGCTAATGAAAAGAAGAAGAAGAACCAGAGGAAGAGGAATGGCATCACTCCACGTTTTTCCACACGTGAAGTTTCCACCAACTCTTAATTGGGCTTCAACTGCCCTGCATTACTTTGACAAGATCTGAAAATGTTTTTTTACTGAAGATTAACATTGTAGGCAGATGCTGTGTGAGATGGTTATGAGGTGGACAGGACAGTCATAATTTAAATGCATTTTGAGGGTTTTATGTGAGCTTCTACAAAGAATTTTAACAGGAGACACTATTGTTGACTTTAGGGTAAATGTCACCATGAAATCTCCTTAGTTGATTAACTACATTAATACGAATAGTTTTTGTAATCAAAATCTTATGTTTTGATGACATTATTTTAATTTGCATATATTTCCAGAACCTAAATCTGAAGATTGGATGAAGACAGGTTCAAAATGTTGGATTCAATTTATTGACGAATTGGAGTCAGACATTTTAAGGGGAATTTGTGTAACCTCTTTGTATCACTATATAGTCACCAGGCATTAACCCCTCACTCCATGATAAGTGACTCCACACATGGGTTATAATAAAAACCTTTACAATAGACAGTATTTAGGTGGCGTGATTGATGACATTACTCCAAAATCTTATTTCTCCTTAAGTATGTAAGGAAATACAGCAGGTCTCAATTTATAAACAGATTCCAAACAATAAAAACATACATTTTCTTAAAAAGCCTCTGTGTCGTTTTTACAACATCTAATGTTTATCTATATATTTACAGAAGATAGGATTAAGATGATTTTCATGTTATAGAAAGATTCTATTTACTTTCATCTTTGCTAAAATTACATAGGGACAAAACATTAACAAAACCATTACCGCTAGAAACTAACAAACTGTGTCTCCTCACAGCGCATGAGATAGCAACAAATATATTCGAAATGTCTTGCAAAATACAAACTAGTTTTTTAGATTTGAAATTATTCCTAAAAAAACAGCAAAACAAATGGTTTTCCCACAACAGAATTATCCACACTACTCACTCAGCCCAGTAGGTGGCAGTAATCCACCTCTATGCTAGTTTGCCAATCGCAAATGAACACCGTAGAAGAAGAAGCTTGATTTGACATTAGCTGAAAATGAGAAGCTAACAGCAGACGATACGTTTTCTGCTTGTAAAAGTCAAGCCAAGTATACGTAGGCCTCTTTAGTCATGGGAAACCAAGTGGAATAGCCCTTTGCGGATTTTATCTACACTCCGGGTACGTGACATGTTAGCTTTATTCAACGGTAACTAGTTGCTAACTCGCTATCAAGCTGGCTGTTAATCTCCACAAGTGTTAGCCGACCGTTAGACAGTTCCAAACTAACCTTCAAAAACAGCCGTTACGACACTATTTTCATTTTTTACATTTTTAATCATTACTTAAATTGATGTGTTATATCCTCCACACAAAAAGCAAATTAGAAAACACATTTGTCCCTGGTTTCCTACTTATTTAGGGTTAATAAAAACATCTTGCCATTTAGACCTTATTTTAATTGTATTCAATGTTTAAATCATTACTGAAAATAGTGTTTTAGATATTAACAATAAGGTAGGGTCTGTCTTGATCATATGCACATATATTTGTTTAACTTTTTGTATTCAAGATATATGAACATCCTATTGTTTGTATAAAAGAAGTTCATAGTAGATATATAAAGCAATGAAACAATTGCATAAGTAAATAAAAAAGAGAAAATACATTTTCATATTTAAGATAAGATAAGATGAACCTTTATTAATCCCCCAGGGGAAATTCAGTTGTTCAAAGCAGCAACAGGACAGCAACGATTCACACAGATTTCAGAATAAATATTTGTTAAATGCACAATTTGTCAGTTTCGATTAACTTTTTATTCATAATTGTTTTTAATGGTGGTACTATATTGTTTTAGTTCTTAGTTAAAATGTGGTTTGAAGTCAGCCCAAAATAACAATATACAACTAAATGTAATTCTCGTGACACTGTTGTTGGCACAGACCAATCCCTGCCCTCCCCCGGCGCACCAGCCAATCGGATCGCGTTATTCTTCATTGACAGCTCTCGCGGCCAATAGCAACCCGCACAACAAATATGACCGCTCTCTCCGCGGTGTTGGGCTCAGTGGGTATCTCTTTCCGGCGCAGTACGGTGGGGATGCTGATGCTGATGCTGAGGAGCCTCGTTCATCTGTAGCATTATTAGAACTCATCGTGTATCGCCATGTTGTATTGTCTGAAGTTGCAGCACTGTGTTGACCTCCTTGTGGGCCTCCTGCTCTTGTTTTTAGCGGGTCTGCAGCAGGTGGAGGCAGAAGCTGAATCTGCAGAGATGTCCAACCTGAACTGGAAGCCGTTCATCTACGGAGGAATGGCCTCGATTGTCGCAGAATTCGGTAGGCTACGTGATGGTGATGCACCACAACATGCAGATACTCACCGTCCTCTGTTATGCTGGTTTAAACGTTTGTTTTCCATGGCAGTGCATGTGCTATGCAAATAGTCCTTGCATTTATGTTTATTTGCAGGCATAGGAGAAACACACTTTAAAAATGTGTACGAACTGGTTTTGCTTTAGGCTAGGCAAGGCTACACAAGGCAAGTTTATTTATATAGCACCTTTCAACACAAGGCAATTCAAAGTGCTTTACAAAAATGAAAGACATTAAGAAAATGGCATTTAAAATCAAAGATAATAAAATAAACATTAAAAGACAAAATACATGAATACAAGTTACAGTGCAGTTTAAGATGTGAATAGTTCAATTAAAAGCAGCATCAAAAAGAAAAGTCTTCAGCCTGGATTTAAAAGTAGTCAGAGTTGCAGCGGACCTGCAGGTTTCTGGGAGTTTGTTCCAGATATTTGGAGCATAATAACTGAATGCTGCTTCTCCATGTTTAGTTCTGACTCTGGGGACAGAAAGCTGACCAGTCCCTGAAGACCTGAGAGATCTGGATGGTTCATAATTTAGCAGGAGGTCAGAAATGTATTTTGGGCCTAAACCATTTAGTGCTTTATAAACCAGCAGCAGTATTTTGAAATCTATTCTTTGACACACAAGCAGCCAGTGTAAAGACTTCAGAACAGGAGTGATGTGATCCACTTTCTTAGTGTTAGTGAGGACTCGAGCAGCGGCGTTCTGAATCAGCTGCAGCTTTCTAATAGATGTTTTAGTGAGACCTGCAAAGACACCATTACAGTAGTCCAGTCTACTGAAGATAAAAGCATGGACACGTTTTTCCAAATCCTGCTGTGACATTAGTCTTTTAATCCTAGATATGTTCTTTAGGTGATAGTAGGCTGATTTAGTAACTGTTTTAATGTGACTGTTGAAACTCAGGTCAGAGTCCATGACTACACCTAGATTTCTGGCTTTATCTGTTGTTTTGAACATTGCAGACTGAAGCTCAGCGCTAACTTTTATTATTAGGATGGTCTAGATTGACATAATGTACTAAGGTACTTGATCACAAACAAGGAATTTGCTTTGGTGTACAAGTCCATAACAATAAATGTCAAAGCAAGTATTGCATAAATCATGATAGAAGTGAATCACAATTGAAGTGTTAAAATGAAAGGGTTGGGCAGCTCTTGAACACAGTATTTGTGATTCCCTGGTGCAAAACATTAAACAAATGAATGTTACTAACAACAAGATGCAAAAACGGGTACAAAACAAGTTTAAAAGACAAGCTAGCTACAGCAAAATATCAATAGAAAATATGAAGCAGTGTGAATATAAATACAGGCAGTGTGAATAAATGTAAATGCAATAAACAACAAAGGCAGTCTTAAGTTCCCAAAGGGTATTCATGCAGCAAGTAAATAATGTGGCACACTTCAAAAAGACGGCAGGGTTCGACATTATAAATGGCCCGCTGGCCCGGAAGCACTATTTAGACACCCCGGCCAGCATAACATACTTTCCACTTGCCCGCTCGGGCCACTAAAAATATTGCTTTAAAAAAAAAAAAATGGTCCTGTGGTATTGGTATTTGGACTAGCAATTTTGTTAAATTGTTTAGTTTATTAACGCTACAACATAGCGTTCCGTGAGTCGGTTGTCGTTGTTGGGTGAAAAGCTGTCAGGCTCCCGTGAGCGGGAGCGCGCTCCTTCACCACAGACTATCGCGTCACCTAACCATTCGCCAAAATGTTTTTAATACCAGTGGTAACCGGGCAAAAAACAATCTTCAAATAAAAGAAAGTCACCGGAGGAGTTAAAGGAGAGTGACAGGGAGCATGAGAAGAAGAGGGAGAGGAAGTTTCAGCCAGCTTGATCGATGGAGTTGGCTTCTAGTGGTGCAGTGACGCGTCCTAAAACCCTTTTATAATCTATCGATTAGATTTATGATTCGAAAATTATAAAAGTAGGGTAGACATGTGGAGATTATCCGGCTGAACAAAACGTGCATTTATCAAACAGGTTTGTTTTCCACAGACCTTATTTCCAGCTATTTTCCAAAACCCTGTGGAGAAATCCCATTGCTTTTTGTGGAGGGAACCAGCAGCTTACTTCCTGGTTTTAGTCACTGGCTGCACCTCTCAATATGATGCCATTATAAACAAGGTCTTCTGTGGCTCTGTGCATCAATGCCGACCTCTGCTGACAAGTAAGTGAAGAGTAGAAAATATAAAGGTATTGGCGAAATGTCCCAGTAGTTTAGGATAATGAAGGTTCTAATCTAATCAACTACATAGCCATTACATTTCTAACTCCTATGACAGGAAGGCAGAAAGTGCATTATACTAATAATAATACTCATAATAATAGCAGACATTTTTTAACAATGACCACAATATCATTATTTTAATAAACCAAATATGAACAATTGAGGAAAATGAGGAAGACCTGATTATTCAAATGTTGTAGTACAAGTAGTAATGTAGTTAGTGCATGAATTACTATTGCAACAAATGTGTTAATTTTCTTCATTATTAGTCGATTTTTTTTGGACGCATGCTCCGGGCCAGTGGTTACAATGGTGGGGCCAGTGATAATACAATTTGTTTACCCTTAATGTCTACCCCTGAGACATGAAGTGCACAGCAATGTTTTTGTTTTTTAAAGCTGCGTAAAGATAGAATAGAATAATTTAATGTCATTATACTTGTACAATGAAAGAAAGCCTACTTGTGCTGGAGTGTGTTTTTCCTCTACTGCTGTGCATTCTTACAAGCATGTTCTCCTTATTGGTGAGTGCTCCTTTGCAATTGAATGCCATGGCAGTACATGTTCTATGCAAATAGCCATTTAAATCACTTGTATTTGCAGCCATAGGAAAATCCTGCATCAACATAAAGGTGAGCGATGTTAGCGCTGGTGGCAAAAAGGGAGCCAGAAACATATCAAAGTTCTCTGGTGCACTATTTGTGTCGTCCTGCAACTTGAGATGTCAAAGTTAGAAAGCAGTCATGTTGTACAGACACATCCAGAATGCTTTTTTTTAAAGTTGCAAGTTGGAATGTTTTTCATTATCAATTTAATCAGAAGGGATATTTTGCTACTGAATTCACTTAAATATCAGAAAAAACGTGTGGCCTTATTTTTTCAAGACTACTTAAAGGTCCCCTTTTTACTGTTTCTCATCAATATATCACAGGTCTCAGATATATACAGAACCTGTCTCTGATTGGCTGAAACACCAAACAGATCATTGCAGCATCCCATAATCCCCTCTGTTTCAGCCCTGTTTCAAAAGTGCTGATTCTCTGTCTGTTACTTTAGATGAAAATAAGGAGCCCCTCCCCACGCCCCTCTGATACCTCATTCACACCAACAGTGTTTCAGGGCCGGTTCGGAGCTGGAGCTTGAAAAGCACCGGGTTTTCCTGTTCACACCGCAGCGGAGCAGCCTCTTAGCTCCAGAATCCGGTTCATTTCAAGCACCAAAAAATTGTCCGGCCAGAGCAAAAGCACCACATAAGTCACGCTTACGTCGAGGCGGGGGCAGGGGCGGGATCAACTCCTGAACAACAACAAAAAGCCCGCGTTTTATCCAGCTTGTACACAACGATGAAGAAACGTAACGAGCAGCAGTGGTCCACTGAAGAGGCCAGCTACCTACTGGGAATCTGGTCTTCCGAAGAGGTACAGAGGAAGCTGGAGCACAATCGGCCATTGTTGTTGTTGTCGTCGGTGTCAGCTGTGAGGGGTTTCCGCACGGTTTGGCTTTATGAAGCAGGCACGCAAACGGTTACGTCATGACGCAAACGATGACGCAATGACGCAGCACCAGTCAGATTCTGGGCAGTGTGTAAAGAGCCGGAGCTAAACCGAAGAACCGGTTCTGAACCTGAAAAGCTCTAGCACGGAGCTTGAACCGGAGTTGCGTTGGTGTGAATGAGGTATGAGAGAGATTTGGTTAAAAAGAACACTAGTGTGGCTTTCACACCAGCGCTTTTCCCTTTCTAGCTCCGAGCTAGAGCTTTTCTGGTTCAGCTCCGGTTTCCCTTTTCTGCTCCCGCTCTGTTCACACCGCCCAGCACCCGACTGGTGTTGCCGCTGCTGCGTCATGACATCACCGTTTACATCGCTGATTTGCTCCCCAACGGCGTTACGGCGCTCACAACAACAACAACAACGGGGAACTGCGTCGGGTCGATGATCGTGTTGCTTTTAATCACACGAAGCCAGATTAAATTAAATAACGACTTCTCCAACCTTATGCTTTTCCCCAGAGTGCCGTGGTTCATTGTTTATTAATGTGTTTCTGCGGCATTTACCGACCGCTGCAGTGTTGGCTGCTCTTCCACGGGAGTTTATTCTCCCGTTAGCTCCCGGTTAGCTCACACTGCAGCGGTTACCTTGGTTGCTGATTGGCTAATGGTTACTCAAGCCAAAACATCGTTATGACATCATAAAGTGGCCAAAATCTGATCAGCTCATTTTCAGACAGGTTTTTATAGAAATGGATCAGGAAAAAAAGAGAGAATCTTTGTTCCTGAAACTTTCAGAGTCTCTTTCCACAGAGGGGACACATGTTGATGTAGAAGAGACATGAGGAAGAGGGGACACATGTTGATGTAGAAGAGACATGAGGAAGAGGGGACACATGTTGATGTAGAAGAGACATGAAGAAGAGGGGACACATGTTGATGTAGAAGAGACATGAAGAAGAGGGGACACATGTTGATGTAGAAGAGACATGAAGAAGAGGGGACACATGTTGATGTAGAAGAGACATGGAGAAGAGGGGACACATGTTGATGTAGAAGAGACATGGAGAAGAGAGGACACATGTTGATGTAGAAGAGACATGAAGAAGAGGGGACACATGTTGATGTAGAAGAGACATGAAGAAGAGGGGACACATGTTGATGTAGAAGAGACATGGAGAAGAGGGGACACATGTTGATGTAGAAGAGACATGAAGAAGAGGGGACACATGTTGATGTAGAAGAGACATGAAGAAGAGGGGACACATGTTGATGTAGAAGAGACAGGGAGAAGAGGGGACACATGTTGATGTAGAAGAGACATGAAGAAGAGGGGACACATGTTGATGTAGAAGAGACATGAAGAAGAGGGGACATATGTTGATGTAGAAGAGACATGAAGAAGAGGGGACACATGTTGATGTAGAAGAGACATGAAGAAGAGGGGACACATGTTGATGTAGAAGAGACATGAAGAAGAGGGGACACATGTTGATGTAGAAGAGACAGGAAGAAGAAGGGACACATGTTGATGTAGAAGAGACATGGAGAAGAGGGGACACATGTTGATGTAGAAGAGACATGAACAAGTGGATTTTGCATAATAGGTCACCTTTAAGTATTTCTATAAAGCTTTTTCTATATTAATTTGTCCTAATATTTGTAATCCTCAGGGACGTTTCCCATTGACCTGACTAAGACCCGGCTACAGGTCCAGGGTCAGTCTCAGTACACAGAGATTCGCTACAGAGGCATGTGCCACGCCCTCTTCAAGATCGGCAAAGAGGAAGGCCTAAAAGCGCTCTACTCTGGGTAAGAAGGATGCCTTTATCATGTTCATGTTTTGTAGGCTCTTTGTTAACACCCAGTTTGGTCATCCTGCTCATTTGAGGCACAGTCAACGGGAAATAGGATGTTATGGTCGAAAGCAAGACTGTTTGACAATGTTACTATGTAGATGCTCTGCTGCCTTAATTAGGAAAACATCTTCTCCGTTACCCATAATCCCCTTTTTTTTTGTATTGCCCTGACAATATAAAAATACTGAATATACGTCACAATCAGGTGAGTTTTTGTATCAAGTCAACACACAGGTGGAGATGAATTCATTAGCTCTACTCCAAATACCTTTCTAGTTATAGGTAAGATGTATAAGAAATGAGAAAGTATTTTTATGCATGAGAGTTATAACAAGTTTAATATTGTTGTGTTGATGTAGAGAGGTATTAAACAAACCTAGGTATAGGGATGGGTATCGTTAAGGTTTTAACGGTACTACTACTTTTATCGATACCGCTTATCGGTCCGGTCTTTTAACGGTACTCTTATCGGTTCTTTTGGAGAGAAAAAAAAGGTAAACAAATTGTGAACAAAACTAACATTGCTTTTTATTTAAATTAAATACATAATATTTCACATCAAAAGAAACAACAATGTTTTAACAAATCGTATTAAATAATCTGATGACAGAACTGTAAACAGAATAGCTGAAACTTTAACAAAATAACTAACTCAGTTTCCTCTAATCATTAACCCATGTTTGTATAATGTAGTTAACTCCGTGTGTTGCTGCTAGCATACATAACACCTGACGTGGAAACGTTACTCGTGGATGGGGCTACAGAGCTGCTAGAAAGACAGTCGAACCCGGTGCATTCCTCCGTCTGGATGTGGAGCACTTTGATAAATGTTTAGACAAATTGCTCGTGTTACCGCCTTACATGCTAAACTCTTATTGCGCTTTTGGTAACGAGCATTGTCCACATCGAGACGGGGAAAGTTTAACCACACCTCGGAGCGCGTTCTCTCCGCCGTGTGTGTGTGTGTGTGTGTGTGTGTGTGTGTGTGTGTGTGTGTGTGTGTGTGTGTGTGTGTGTGTGTGTGTGTGTGTGTGTGTGTGTGTGTGTGTGTGTGTGTGTGTGTGTGTGTGTGTGTGTGTGTGTGTGTGTGTGTGTGTGTGTGTGTGTGTGTGTGTGTGTGTGTGTGTGTGTGTGTGTGTGTGTGTGTGTGTGTGTGTGTGTGTGTGTGTGTGTGTGTGTGTGTGTGTGTGTGTGTGTGTGTGTGTGTGTGTGTGTGTGTGTGTGTGTGTGTGTGTGTGTGTGTGTGTGTGTGTGTGTGTGTGTGTGTGTGTGTGTGTGTGTTGCTGCATGTAGCAGAGCGTGTGTGTAAACTGCCCCGCCCCCTCGCAAGCAGGCGGGGGAGAGAGATCGAAAATACTAAAAATAATCATGGACGCTTTTTGCAGTCTTTTTGCGTATTAGAAACGGAGTTGGCGAAACTAAAACTGCAATATAATGTTTGTGTAGCAATAATACATATGACATATATGTTTTAAATGTCTCCAGTATCGATAAAAAGACTGATAACGTTGGAGCTTAACGGTACCACGGTCTTTAATAATTCAGCCCCGGGGCCCGTTTAATACCGGGGCTCGGTACCCATCCCTACCTAGGTAGTGATAAAGCATTAACTGCATTATGGGGTTTTCTGTCAGCACAACAGATCATCCCCGCACATCGGCTCTGTGCCACTTTAGCAGATAGCTCCTCATCTGCTTAACGAAACTCATGACTTGGTAGGTTTAAGGGTGAATTCTTAGCATAGAAGACATCAGGATTTCGGCAGACTCTTAATACCACGATGTCTTGCTGTTCCCGGGGAGCGACTCCTTTCAGTTAAGCTCAATGTGCTGTAAAGTCAATCTGGTTACTTGTTATTGCTACAAGCTTGCCCCGTGCTCCATACTGATGCAAACAGCATGTGCTCATTATGATGTGCAGGAAAAAGCTTTGTGCACAGAGCTGTTACACTTTGTGGGTGGGTGAACTGTGATACTGCTTTGAAAGAGCCCGCTGGGAGAGGAAATGCATATTTCATTTTGAAAGCGGGAGCTTCGCTTTGACTTTAAAAGATGTGGGGAATGATTCAAGTGCTAATATTACATCACTCCATTGATTTCACTCTACTCAATACGACTGAAATGTATTTGATTTGCATCCTAAGTCACATGAACACTGTTATCAGAATACCTTTCTTAGTCCCACAGAAGTGTACGTTGTTACAGCAGAAAAAGAGCCACAGATAGCTTAATGTTACATGCATTAAAAAGTATTAAAGTACAAAACAAAATTATGATATAATACAAATTTACAAAATACACATCCTGTAACAGTTCTTAGGATTTAGCAGCCAGGTATATATTGCACAGTCATTACCGGCATCTATATATACATTGCACATATTGCACATAGTTGGTTGGTATTTAACAGCAGGGGGTGTTATAGTCTGTGTTGTGGTGTGTGTGTGGGGGGGGGGGGAAGTAAATGAGAAGCACTGCCTGTTCTTCTGAACTTGTCTTTAGTTCGCCTCCAGGGTAAAGAGAAATGAACATGTTTCCCCTCTCATCTTTGCAGGATTTCTCCAGCTCTGTTGAGACAAGCCTCTTACGGGACAATCAAGATAGGGACCTACAACTCTCTGAAGAGGCTGTTTGTCACTCATCCTGAAGGTGAGGGTTTACTGCCTCTTCTAGCTTTCTTACAAAACTCTCTTACAATCGTTTATCATAAGGCTAAAACATTTTAATGTATATTTTTCTTTAAAGGTGGGGTATGTATTTTATTTCAGAAACTCTTATTGTTATATTCCATGGAATGCTCTTAACATCCCAAATACATAAGAAATACGAGTAATTATTGTGTAATCATATGTGCAGAACATCTTAATTAAAAGTGGTAAAGCGTGCCGTTTTAGAAGTTGAAGCATTTTCAGGGTGTCCGCGGGGTCTTAAAAAGTATGAAACGGCTACATTTTGTAGCTTGTTTTCAAGAAGTCTATAAATGGTCCAAAGAGGTTGTATTCTACAGTGTGCCTGAATGTAATCATTGCGTAGGTGTGTAGTGTGATTCTGTGTAGTTTATTTATAGCATCCCGTTGGGTTTGACGTCATCTGAACAGGACATCGCACGCTCACTGCTTGATAGCGTGTGAAGCTCCATTTACGCCGGTTGTTAAACAACATCGTTACACACACACACACACACACACACACACACACACACACACACACACACACACACAGTGAGGCAGTTCTTTTTTTCTGGTTTTTGTCTAACACGCTTCTGTGTGCTGTCATGTTCAGTCATTGTTGTTATGTTGAACTTGAATACAGTTACTTTGTAAGTCATTATGGGACGTATTTCTTCTTTCATAGCAATTTTCCTTCATACTTTCTTGCCGTGAAATAGGTCTTAAATTCTATTCAAACTGGTCTTAAAAAGTCTTACATTTGAAGCCTGACTTACTTGTCCCATAACAACCCTAACAGCGTGCACAATAAGGACAAATTGTAAACAATAACAGGCTCAGTTGAGTTGCTCTGACCTCATCTTCTGTGCAGAGCGCTACATTTATCAAAGATTGTCCGGCGCCATTGAGACTGACAGGAAGTCGGGGACTAAGCTCCGTCTCTTCCTATATGACCTCCGTCTGCTTTATTTATTTGTCATTTCACATTGACTTGTTCCTTCTTTATACGACTCCTCTTTTCACTGTCTCTATCCTAACCCCCCCACCCCTCTTCCTTCCACTTTGCCCTCTGCTCCTTTCAATATTTGATGACCAATTAGAGTACATCAGACAGATACAATTAATAATAGAGTAGATCAAGGTAGGAGAATAAAATAATAACCACTCCTTTTACCAGTAACACTCTTAAATAATAATAATAAATGGAATTTATAAAGCGCCTTTCACGGGACCCAAGGTCGCTGTACATGGTGGACAGACAAAACAAAACAGACAAAAGGGGACCTATCATGCAAAATGCATTTTTTAATGTCTTTTATTCATAAATGTGTGTCCCCGGTGTGTCGGGGAACTCACGCAGCTTCAGAAAATACAACCCTCTCTCTTTTCCTCCGTACCCACATACTAATAACTATATAACATACATAACTAAAAACGGGGGTACAACGGAGCTGATCCAGATTTGCGTCCGATATGACGTAATATCTGAAATGTGGACCCACGGCCCAATCAGAAAGTTGCTATCAGAAACAATGCCTGACTGTTTTGGACGTAATATGGTCGGTGTTTACATTAGCATCGCTAACACTCAGAGCTAACCTGTACTGGAGAGCATGTGTGTGAAGAAGCAGGAAGTAAAAAGGAACTCACCTTGTGGTATAACCGGCAAGAGAGAAAGCCTTTGAGCTCCAGACTGTTTCAGAGAGAATCCTTGATAATCCATGATATGACGTTTCATCACAGCAGTATTTAGTTTAGACAGTAGCTGCCGGGTCCCGCATGAGCTCAGCCCCCTATTTGTTTTAGTTTTTAAAGCTTTATACCCCAAATCAGCACTTTTGAAACAGGAGGTGAAATAGAGGGATATGAGGCATGGCTAGAATGGGTGATCGGTTTGGTATTTTGATGAAAACACTTCATTTTATATATTTTGATATATCTGAGACCTATGCTATTGCCTACAAATAGCATGATAGGTGACCTTTAACATACGTCTGGTGTCATGATAGTAAAGTCTTTCGCATGCAGTTTAATCTAAGTATTGATTTTAGTGGCGTTATACATTTGTCTTGCTGCTCAGTCAGCTTTTTCAAATATCTGCACCAATGAACCAGAGCAAAATGTGCTTTCAGTGAAGTCATTGAACAATAATGAATCTTAATGTTGTGAAAATTAGGGTTGATTTAAGGGGAATTGGGAAGTAGAGTGTTTTACATTACTTCACCTTTTTAATGTGTGTGTCTTGTTAAAAAACAACGCCCTTTTTTTGTTTCCGCTTCATGTTTACCTTCCCCCTCTTCCTCGCTGGTTTAAATGTTTGTTTTGATGCAGGTTTAGGTTTGCCGTGTGGTTGTGTTGGAACGCCCCAAAAAATGGGCAGCGTCCGCTCAGATATTTGGGTTTCTGTGTAAATGAATATCATTTCTTGTCTCTGTCCTGCCAGATGAGACGATGATCATCAACGTTTTCTGTGGCGTCGTGTCCGGAGTGCTGTCCTCGTCTCTGGCAAACCCCACTGACGTCCTCAAGGTGATTAATAAAAAATGTTGGACAAGTTTGTTGCTGTGTTCACTCCAAAAAGCAAAGTGAATGTTCAACGGTTTGCCTTATCATTTGTATGATTACTTTACTGCAGCGGTATGAACAAAATATCACTCAAATTGATTGATTTCATTGCAAAAAACAGATCAGAAAGTTGCCGAATTAACTGCACCATGATGCAGAGTTATTAAATGTATATTTTTTTTATTTTGAATGTCAACTGCTGCCTGAACTTTATGATATCCTTTTACATAAATATGAGTATTTCACCATATTCCTGGATAAAAATAAATATAACCACCACTTCATTTGTGTCCCATCGATGTTGAAACGAAACCTAAACTCTTGTAAGATTTAAAGCAAAGTTCTGTAAAAATGATTAGTAAATCACCAAGAAGGTTTTTTCATCTACTTAATGTGTAAAATATTTCAATTAATTAAAATAATCCAATGGCTTCCTCCCTGCTGCTATCTACCGTTATACTCCTTAAACCACTGAGGGAAGTGCTGGGTTGTAAGTGATGGTGTAAATATATGTTTTTGTTTGTTTGTGTGTCTGTTTTTGTTCCAGATCAGGATGCAGGCGCAGGGCAGTCTGCTCCAGGGCAGCATGATGTCCAACTTCATGAACATCTACCAGACAGAGGGCACCAGAGGCCTGTGGAGAGTGAGTGTGTGTGTGAGAGAGAGTGAGTGTGTGTGAGAGAGTGAGTGTGTGTGTGTGTGTGTGAGAGAGAGAGAGAGAGAGAGAGAGAGAGAGAGAGAGAGAGAGAGAGAGAGAGAGAGAGAGAGAGAGAGAGAGAGAGAGAGAGAGAGAGAGAGAGAGAGAGAGAGAGAGAGAGAGAGAGAGAGAGAGAGAGAGAGAGAGAGAGAGAGAGAGAGAGAGAGAGAGAGAGAGAGAGAGAGAGAGAGAGAGAGAGAGAGAGAGAGAGAGAGAGAGAGAGAGAGAGAGAGAGAGAGAGAGAGAGAGAGAGAATGCTGAAAACGCTTTTTCTAATATTTTACATGGAAAAAAAACAATAGGAGATACATTTTCTATGACTAATTGATGCAGGCCTTCTGTTTTCCAAGATAACGCCCCATTCATTCTTTGCGAGAAATTTATTTTAATTGAATATATATGGTAATGTTGACAAGGTGTTTTCATTGCCCCCCCCCCCCCAGTAGCCAAAAAATCTGTTATTTCTATTGTAAGAAATACCCATACTTTAGGTACATTTTAACATACGTACTCTTGATAACGGGACTTAAAATCACACTGTACATTTTACTTTTATATTCAATTTAATATTTAATAATCCTATCCTTGCACAATTAATGTAAATATAATATCCTTTTTATTTTTTAATGCTATTTTATTTATATTTGAGACGTTTACATTTTGGATTGTTTATTTCTAGTCTTTTAAAGCGTCTAATGTTCAATGCCATGTCTTTTTATGCTGCTGCAACGCAAACATTTCCCAAATTGTACTTATCTTATATAAATTGAATTCTCCAAAATGATCTTATACGTTGTTTAATTGTGTGACAGTAAGATTTATTTCCTGTGTCGCCTCTCCTCCCCCTCAGGGTGTCATCCCCACGGCGCAGCGAGCGGCCATCGTAGTCGGGGTGGAGCTTCCTGTCTACGACATCACGAAGAAGCACCTCCTCAAGTCTGGCGCCATGGGAGACACCATTCTGACACACTTTATGTACGTTTATTAATTGTTTAACAGCTCAGGGATGGCGACCCTTTATAATCACACAGATATTGCAATAATAAGCCGTATCATATAGACCAGGGGTGTCCAAACTACAAATGCGGACCATTTTGAATCGGCCCTCAGCTAATTCAAAAAATTGAATATGGCCCATAAATGAAACTTGTGCTCGTCTTATATTGTACTTCTTAAATATAAATGTAAACATATATTACACAGTAGTATTCATGAGTTTAATAATGGTGCATTTCTCGCTCGGCTTAGTACGGTATAGTTAGGCCTTGGTAGGCCAGGCTCACTTAATGCTGCGTTTCCATTACAGTTTAGAACTGGGGCAGTAACTATAGTAACGCAGTGTAGGCGGAGCCTTGACGTCATCTTCAATGCGAAACACAAAACCAACATCAGCCGTTAGCTGTTAGCCCTCAGAGCTCACAGCTCCTCATATCTGTTCAGAAACTAGACAAAAGTGAAACAAGTACAAACCACAGACTGTCTGTGTCATGGCGAATACAGTCGCTGGTTTATTTATGTCTAAAGGCCGTTGTTGTGAGTGTGGACAGTCGGAGCATATACTGCGTTCGCTTAGCCGATCTCCATTCAGAAAATACGCATTTTAAAGGTTCTTCGCCTGCCGTCTGTCTGCAGACTTGTCAAAGCATTAATTCATGGTTTTTACTAACCGGTATCAGTATGTTGTTACTTCGGCATCATTTTGAAACGTGTATTACAATTAAATCACGGTCAAATATGTTCATCTTGTTGTAGTTGTAGCCCCCTTGCCAGCGATTCTCTCTCTAGTTTAGCATACTCAGCCCGGTTGTTGGCCCGCAAAGAACCTGGATTTTGGAGAGCCAGAAAACTGTGAAAAAGTACCCGCTAGCCGGAACTACCCCTAGTCGAAACGCAACCAAAAATGGGCCGGGCACTGCACGCTTAAACCGCGCTCCGCGCTGTAGTGGAAATGGGCCATAAGACCACTTTTCAAATAAATCCAGTCAATTAAAGTTGGAAACATTTTCTAACATATCTTAGTTGATAAGGAAAAAAGCCCAATAACTTATTTAGATAACAAGCTTGAAATACACCCTTCCTATTTCTCCTTATTATAATCAATCTGAAGCTTCTGTTTACCTGTTTACCTACATTTGATTGATTTGGCTAACTTATAACTGAACTTATGAGACACTATACCTCTAGTGAGCGGCCCAGCCTTTTGTATATTTTTCTGTATGTGGCCCTCGGTGAAAGAAGTTTGGACCCCCCTGATATAAACCTAATTGCCACTCGTTTTCTCAGTATTTTTTAGGCAGAATAGATTTTATTTTTACAGGGTATCCGCGGGGTCTTAAAAAGTATTAAAAGTTGACATTTTGTAGCTTGTTTTCAATAAGTATATCAATTGTCCAAAGAGGTTGTATTCTACAGTGTGCCTGAATGTAATCATGGCGTAGGTGTGTAGTGTGATTCTGTGTAGTTTATTTATAGCATCCCGTTGGGTTTGACGTCATCTGAACAGGACATCGCACGCTCACTGCTTGATAGCGTGCGAAGCTCCGTTTACGCCGGTTGTTAAACAACATCGTTATGGGGAAATGCAAGTCTGCGTCCAAATGGTTGGAAGATAAGGAGGAAGGACAATCAATACTGTGTATAGTCAATGTGAGGTGAAGTGTGTCGCCAAGGTAACCGGTTAAAACTCAAAGTGGCGATGAGGTCTTAAAATGTATGGAAAGGGTCTTAAAAAAGGTCTTGAAAGGTATTACATTTGACTTCAGGATTCCTGCATATACCCTGTTTTATGAAACTCCTCCTTTGGTCCTCTTTAACCTTGTGTAATTTCTGGTTGTGTGTACAGTGCGAGTTTCACGTGTGGCCTGGCGGGGGCGCTGGCCTCCAACCCTGTGGACGTGGTTCGGACCCGAATGATGAACCAGCGAGTTTCGTCGGGAGCCCCGATGTACAAAGGCACTCTGGACGGACTGATGCTGACGT
This sequence comes from Pogonophryne albipinna, assembly GCA_028583405.1. Classification (NCBI taxonomy): domain Eukaryota; kingdom Metazoa; phylum Chordata; class Actinopteri; order Perciformes; family Artedidraconidae; genus Pogonophryne; species Pogonophryne albipinna. Next base: position 13,060 of record JAPTMU010000555.1, on the reverse strand, counting down.
GGAAGAACGAGGGCTTCTTCGCCCTCTATAAGGGCTTCTGGCCCAACTGGCTGCGACTCGGGCCCTGGAACATCATCGTATCCTTAAAACAAGTTTAATCCGAGCAGGGGAAAACACGGAAAGGATTTCTGGGATATCTGGGATATTCTGAGACAGTGGAGGTTTAATCCCAAAAGTTAAGTGGCGAAGAAATACGGGGAACTTTGTTTTACAATGTCCAATTCCATAAAAATAAATGAAATAGGATCTGAAATATTTAAAAGGTGTTTATAGCCAGGGACGTGCACAGACATTTTGTGGAGGGTAGAGAGAGCATCCGAACTTCACAGTTTAATCTCCTGACCTGATATTTTTATTTTGTATTCAATCAATATATTTTTGGAAAGGGAAACTGTGCCCAAACAGCGGTAGATATATCTTCATTTAATTTTTTTTAAAAAAGGGGGGGGGGGAAAGGGCACTTTCTCTGGAGGAACAAAAAGGGCAGGGGCTCAAGCCCACTTTGATGTCTGTGTGCACGTGCCTGCTGATAGCCATCTATTTTTTACAAGATTGCCCTTACTCAAGTACATACAAAAACAATATAAGCATAGATAAAAACAAATGTTGAAAAGTTGTTTTGTCAGTCCAACAGATATTCACTTAAAAAGGCGGGAAAAAATGATTCTCCCTTTTTGAAAGGCTTAACAAATATTTCAAAATAGTTGCCCATTATCTTTTTAGTCCAGAGTTATTAGCATTAGTCGAGGTTGCTCATATTTCAGAGCTTATTTCAGCCTGTTCACTGTTGTGATTATGAGTCATGAAACGTTCCTTAACTCACTTCTCTCTCAGTTCTTCATCACCTTCGAGCAGCTGAAGACGCTCCCGTTTTAAGGAAGTGGGACTGGCTCTGTTTAGACTGTGTCGGGCAGAAGTGTGAGCACGGCAGCACCTGCAGGTTGACCACACTCCCTGCAAAGCATACCAATGATACAGTACAACACTGCTCATCTGCCCATCAAACGCTCATCCAAATCTTATGTTCTGTTTTTGCAATGTGTTTAATTTATTCGCATTCGTTTTTGTACAGTTTTTAAGGAGTGTGATTTATCGCTCTCATCCTCCTTCGACACTCCCCAGGCAGCTAAGAGTTGGTTGTAGCAGAAGATTGAAATATGGAAGACTAGGTTTTAGTTTTTTTAGTTTAACACTGTGGAAAAGGTGAGAGGAAGCCTTTCTTAAAAAAAAAACAGGACTCCAACACAGGTCTAGACATTTTAAATCTGTGAACTACGCCAGGTTTGGCATGCAAGGCTATGCAGTTTGTGGAGGAAAAATAATGTGAAATTAAAATGGGAACATGGTATTTGCATGGAAAGCGGTCGGAAAATGAGTCTGATTCCACTTAAAGGTCCCATGTCATGGCCATTTCTACTGATCATAATTCCATTGTTGAGGTCTGCTAGAATAGATTTACAATTTCAATGTTCCAAACTCACATTGGTTTCTCATACAGCATCTCTGTATGTGTATTCACTCTCTGTCCTACACGCCTTGTTGGAGCTCCTGCCCCCCCCGTGAGCCCACTGTGCTCTGATTGGTCAGCTCGCCCACTCTGTTCTGATGAGTCCACCACCGTTACAGCGGAACATCAGTGTGTTACAATGGCGTTTGTTAGCAACCAGAAAATGACACCAGTAATGACAAACAGATGAGAATGCTGCGTGGGGTCTGGGTGCCGTGTTGGCGGGACGTTGCAGGGCTCGCTACTGTGAGGAGCGGACAGTGTGAGCTGGATTACTGGTGTTGTTTCCTGGTTGCTGCGTGGGGTCTGCGAGACTCCGCGGAACTCAGCCTGAGCACACACACTCACAGCCAGGCTATATGTGTGCTCAGGCTGAGTTCCGCGGAGCCGTTACGTCACTAAAATCAGTAGGGCTGTACCCGAATATTCGGTCGTTGGCCTACTATTCGGTTTTCAATTTCGTTATTCGGATATTCGCTGCGCCAAATTGAATTTATTGAAATCCCCAATATCAACGTAAGAGCTTGTGCCTCTTCGGGGGGTGCTAACACTTAACCATAAACGTTATCGTTTACTTTCTCCGTCTTTATATGTTGATATTACTTTTTCTCCATTAATCTCCGTCACGTTGTTTCCATAGCAACAACTTCCTGTCAACAGCGCTAACTCTCCTTCAAAATAAAAGCATGTCCATACAAAATAGGAAGCCAAGCCATATTACACTTAAGACATATACAACTGCAACGAAAGTAACAAACACAATGCAATATCCTTTTCAATTTTAAAGAACACGAATTGGGTTACATTAACAAATAACTATAAAACAACAATACTGTAGAATAACTAAATGAATGCCTTGAATAAACCGAAATACACGTGTTGAAGCGCGTGTCGAATATCCGCTGCTGGTTAATACCGAATATCCGGAGCCCGAAAATGTTTATTCGGGACTGCCCTAAAGATCTCCAATACACATGGGTGGCTACAGGCTGAAGGCTAACATTTGCTCAGCTTGTTTCTATGGTAGTTTCACATCCAGATGTACGATGACTCAATTATCTGGAAACCAGTAAAGATGTATGTGGATTTAAACCGGGAGAAGGTTCATGTATGACTGTCAGAGAACGCTGGCTGTGTGGTAAACATGTGGGATAATGTAGGAACACAACCAAACGATTATAGGTCAAATCGTTTTAGACTTTTTAATAAGGAAATGTTACACAGTATACTTTTAAGGAGCATCTAAGGATTTACTTGAAACAATCTGAAAACCGGAACCAAAGCCTCAAAAGACCACTTGTTGTTATTATTGTTATTATTATTATTATTATTATTATTATTATTATTATTTCGCAACCAAATTAATTTGTGTGTTACTCAGTTCGAGAAGTACTCTCACATTCTGCTGCTGTATTGGAAGCTAATTTCATTCCAAACCCACAAGACCATGACGCAGAAACTCAATTCAATCTTTTAAATGTCATTCACACATGTCCAGATGAATGCATGCATGGATAGGGAGGTGGCAGCTGGTGGTGACGGAACATGCTAAATGTGTTTTCTAACTAGCTGTGATAAATGAATGAGCAGATCGTCTGAATCACATTTAGTTTCAAGCCGAACCTCTTGGCTGAAAAGCGTCATCATTCGGGATTGATAAGATATTTGTGAATCACGTTCTCAAAGAAACTTCAACTACTTAAAACAAACCAAATGCATTTAAACAACGTGTATTTGTTATTCTTTATGTGGATCCAAAACTAATACACATTTGTTTGACTTACAGGAGTGCAGCTTTTTCTTTCACTCAACCAGCACTACTGAACTTTTTAAAGTCATATTTAAGTACTTTTGTTTTTATTTTGGCAACTGTTGGTTATGCTCTGTTTCAGGTTGCCGGTGGAATTTATTTTCTGTGGCTTTAAAGCGTGTTATCCAATGAGAGAAGTTCTTTTTTAACTGTATTTTAATGTATTTTTTTAAAAATACGTAGAAGGGGGGAGAAGGGTGATATTCAGTTCACTTCAAAATTGTTAATAGACATGAAAAAAAAGGTTATTTTCTGAGATCAAATCCTACATTTAAGAGGAAAAATCAGAACTTAACTTTGATTAGTCGCTAAATTATGAGAAAACGTATCATTTTTTTATTTTTTGTCTAGTTCGATCCAATAAGTGTCGAAATGTCAAACCTTTAAAGCTTCCCTCATGGTCCTGTGATTGTGTTTGCAACATCAAGTTGTCATTTTGTCAACAATCATTTGTGAACCATCTCGGCAATATTAGGTTTTTTTGTGTTTGCTGTTATTTTCTGATATTAATTAAAGGTCCCTTATTATACTGTTCTTCATCAATATATCCCAGGTCTCAGATATATACAGAGCCTGTCTCTGATTGGCTGAAACACCAAACAGATCATTGCAGCATTACCCATAATCCCCTCTGTTTCAGCCCTGTTTCCAAAGTGCTGATTCTCTGTCTGTTACTTTAGATGAAAATAAGGAGCCCCTCCCCACGCCCCTCTGAGAGAGATTTGGTTACAAAGAACTCAATGGGCGCGTTCACACCGCAGTACTTTTCCCACTTTAATTCCGATATAGTTCCGAAATGTTGTGTTCACACCAAAAAGAGCCGGAACTAAAATTAGTTCATGAGAACCTTTTCACCCTCTTTTCCGTCCCTGCTAGAGAGCAGGGACTTTCGTGGGAGAAAAAGGTTCCTATTTCTGATTGGCTGGGCGGATTGCAAACCACGCCCCGTAAAACTCCCAAAAAGTTTTGTGAAGCCGCCATTTTATTATCCTCGCATTAGCATTAGCCCAGCGCAGAAACGCAGAGAGACTAACTTATGGCGGGAGTCCCAGCAGCTTCGACTGAAGCCAGGACCCAACTCTAGGGACTTCCGGCCGGGGACTTTGGGCAGCAGTATACGCCGTGAAGTTGTTTGCGGTCTGCCAGTAAACCCAAAGCAGAAGAAGAAGAAGTGACGTCAGCGGCTTCATTTGCCTAATCCTCCCTCAGGGACTTATTCCGGTGTGAACGCGATCTGTACTTAGTTCATGAGAACTAAAGAGTTCTCATGAACCTTTGTGGGAAAAGTACTGCGGTGTGATTGTGCCTAATGGTGCTCTTGGAGGAGATTCAGGTGATAAGGTGGGGGGGGGGGGGGGTTACCTTGGTTGCTGATTGGCTAATGGTTACACAAGCCAAGACATCGTTATGACATCATAAAGTGGCCAAAATCTGATCAGCTCATTTTCAGACAGGTTTTTATGGAAATGGATCAGGACAAAAAGAGAGAGAATCTTTGTTCCTGAAACTTTCAGAGTCTCTTTTCACAGAGGGGACACATGTTGATGTAGAAGAGACATGAAGAAGAGGGGACACATGTTGATGTAAAAGAGACATGGAGAAGAGGGGACACATGTTGATGTAGAAGAGACATGAAGAAGAGGGGACACATGTTGATGTAGAAGAGACATGGAGAAGAGGGGACACATGTTGATGTAGAAGAGACATGGAGAAGAGGGGACACATGTTGATGTAGAAGAGACATGAAGAAGAGGGGACACATGTTGATGTAGAAGAGACATGAAGAAGAGGGGACACATGTTGATGTAGAAGAGACATGAAGAAGAGGGGACACATGTTGATGTAGAAGAGACATGGAGAAGAGGGGACACATGTTGATGTAGAAGAGACATGAAGAAGAGGGGACACATGTTGATGTAGAAGAGACATGAAGAAGAGGGGACACATGTTGATGTAGAAGAGACATGGAGAAGAGGGGACACATGTTGATGTAGAAGAGACATGGAGAAGAGGGGACACATGTTGATGTAGAAGAGACACGAAGAAGAGGGGACACATGTTGATGTAGAAGAGACATGGAGAAGAGGGGACACATGTTGATGTAGAAGAGACACGAAGAAGAGGGGACACATGTTGATGTAGAAGAGACATGAAGAAGAGGGTTTTGCAGAATAGGTGACCTTTAGAAAAGTTCAGCAATTTATGTTGATCTAATTTGACCTGAGAATGAGTCTTTTATTTCTACACAAAGTATTACATCCTCACGCTGGCATGATCTTTGTTATTTAATCATTTTTAAACTCCTGACTCCTTCCCTTCTTTATAACCTTGGTGAACGATGTGTTACCTCTGACGTTACATCATCAGTGACTACGGTTACACAACTTTTTCAGAACAAGGTTTTTTGTGCATGTAAACATGTCACTGATAGGAGTTTGCTCCAGAAAAGGCTAGAAAGTGGCGCTTAAATGAAAATAATGTTGGCTTAGAAGCTGCAAAATGAAATAACACTGCTCTGTGGCCCAACTCCTACAAGGCTTGTTTTATAATAACCTGTGTGTTTTATAATAAAAGAGGGGCTCACATGGAACTTTTGTTTAGCTCCTTAAATTAGCGAATCATGAATGGAAAGCACTTTATTTGTATGAAGGAGAGCCAGTGTAATCAGACGTTAGAATCAGTGGACTTTTCAGTATATTGTACTTTTTGTTGATTATTTAATGCTTTTACATTCCTTTAACTCACTATCTACACTTTCTCTTCAGACATTCTTCATAAATCTGCTTGTGACTTTAAATTTGTTTTTATTTATTTTTCCTGGCTATAGCCGTTTTTCTCTGTCTGATGTCAAACAACAACAGCAATCTCTGGAGCCACACGAGGACGATAACGCAAACGGACCGCAATCGTTATCAAAAAAGTCTTCCGTCCACACGCAACAGGCACCAGAAACGTGTCCGTTCATACGAGACCGCTGGAAAGCGCTGGAGACGCTGTAGTACATATGCCGGGCCTGTAAGTGGCGCTGTATCCTGCCACAAATGCAGCGAAGAAGACTTCCCGCGCATGGTTGCTATGGTTGCCCTTCTGTTTATTCTCTGCTGTGGACGCTCTGGCTCTTTTTCTCCCTCCCCGAGGCAAGCGTGTGCTCCTGCTGTAAATCTCTCCGGTAGTCCACCAGCAGATGACAAACACCCACCTCTCCGCCTCTTCCAAGGGACGAGGGGACCGTGCGGCAGAGTTTCAGTTATTGATTATTTTTAGCCGGTCAACATGTCTGTTAAAGTTTAAATCTTCCGGACAAAATTAGAAAAGTGCCGGTCAGAGGTCTTCTTTGTTATTTATTGAGCTTTAAAACAAATTGATAACGACTCTATGTAATAATAAATGGAGTTGTTATCAATTTGTTTTCATCTCATTTCAAACCTTTATTTATCCAGGTGTATCCCATTGAAATCATTGATCTCTTTTACCTGCTCAAGTAGGTTCCACATGAAACATAAACAGAACAACAAAAGGACATTTTACAGCATCATTACAGGGATTACAATTTACATAACTATCCACATGAACAGGTACCAACAGCTTCCGATTGAGTAGCATCCAACCGAGCTTTAAAAACATTTAGTGGCACCAGATTGCTCAGTTTCCAATTCAATTGCAGACTATTCCAAGACAGAGGAAATATTTTAAAGCTCAATAAATAACAAAGAAGACCTCTGACCTCTCTTTTCCTCCCCTCTTCTGAGAGCCCAGCAGCTGATCTCTGAGCAGGAGAGGCGGGGCTATTGCTTAACGTTATCAGGAAATGATCGTATAGGCGTAAACACGGAGCCGTTTGCCCCCCAGAGCGTTTCGTTTGCAGATCTACCCACCTTGGGACCCGTTATCGTTTTCTGCGTTTCCATGTCGGCCTCGTGTGGCCCGAACCGTCTATATGATAGTGAACTGTAGCGGATACGACCGTTATCGTCCTTGTGTGGCCCGGCCTTTACACTTGATTACATAAAAAACAAATCAGCCATTCATTTTAGATTTTGACCTCATTCCTCTTGATCACATTAAGTTTTGAAAAATAGATTTTTGTCAATGACTTCTAAATTATGTCTTACTTTAAAGACCAAAATGCATCCTGAACTCCAGAAGGGTTTTAAACAGAGTGATTCTATCAACATGCCTAGAGGCTTATTGAGTCCTTTTTTATTCTGTTGTCATAAATACTTTTTATTTATTAGAAAATCTGTGTGGCAGTGTGACAAGAAGAGAAACTCGATTTGTATATTTCCATTTGTTTGCACTTTTTCATTTTCTGGAGTGGCGTTGGTCAGTGACGTCAACACTGCTGGAGAGGGTTTAGTTGTGACAGCAGGAGACTCTTCGATCAGTGTCTGGAGTTTTCGGACTGTAGACGACAAATGTCTCCTTAGCCTTTCTGCCTCCTGTGGATGTTTGAGCCGGCGTGGATGTCCTTCTGCACCACTTAGGATTCTGTGCCATCCCGACTTGTTTGAACAATGGTGTGTGTTTGCTGTCTGTACCCTTCACGCTTGTTCACGGGATGAATTTCGATGGTGGAGGTTTTAAGTTATTTTCTTTGACTGAATGGGTCCAGCTTTATATTCAATGTTCACTCAAATAAAAGATATGCTGTGATTGTTTCTGTATCAGTTTGTGGTGTCTTGCTCATTCATTCGAGCTGGAACAATACCTTTTCTTGAATAAAAAAAACATTTCAATCGTGTTTTCAGTGTGATGTCTTCGTGTCACCACCGGGTAGAGCTGTTGCATCTAAGAAAGATATTTGTTTTTACCTTGAATGAGACTGAATAAATATATAAATAATAATAAAGCTGACCTATTATGTCTTTGGGTACCACTAAAGGAATCTATAAATACTTTTTTATTATTGATTAAGAATATGAGGTTTTCCCACCAGACACAGATCAGATAAACAGGAACAAACATTGTATTATGAGAGTATGAGTTTTTTATTTTCATAAATATAAGTAGTAAACATTACATTGCAAAGAAACATAACACACAATAAACAGTTGATTGAACACATTAACACTTATTAAATCATAGCTCACTGGATAATATCGACTAAATATCTTTCGTAGAGTTATTAGTAATTATCAAACAAGGCATTGCGTTAAACAATCTCATAAAGAAGCCGATTACAGCTTAAAGCTAATTTCCTTCTGCAGTGAATTATTGTTCACGGCTTTTCTTTCTAGCTGAAATAACCAACAATAACCCGGTTCGAATCATAAAACCGGCCAACATGTCGTCGCCCCCCTCCCCTGGCTCAACTCCAAAAACTCTTAAAAAACATTGGGAACATCTGCAGGCCCCAGATCAGTGGTGTCCAAACTGTGGCCCGTTGTCAATTTTGAATTGGCCCTCAGCAACTTCTAAAAGTATAATGTAAAATGGCCCCGAATGAAACGTGTGCTTGTCTTACATTGTACTTCTTAAATATACATGTAAACATATATTACACACATAGGATTCGCGTGTTAATAAACCCACTTTTTTAATACATACATTCAATTCAAGTAAAAAAAACAAATCTTAATTAATAAAGAAAAGACCAATAACTTATTTGCATAGTAAGCTTGAAATATCCCCTTCATATTTCCCCTTATTATAATCAATCCGAGGGATGAGTTGCCAACACTTTGCACTCAAATAAATGAAACCCTACGGAGAGATGTGATGGCTGTTTCTCAAAGCATTTTCAACATAATTTACCTACAATACACCTACTTTCTATAAATAATAATAATAAAATTGTCACCCCTGCCCTAGATGTTCTCACTGTGATGGGATCGCCTACAGGGAGTTAAGACCGAAGCAGCCCACAAAGGAGAAGAACCTCATGAAGACGTTCTTCTTCGGAGCAGGCACGGTCAGACAAGTCTTCAACGCCCGGATAATCAGAGCGTTATCAGCGGGATCCTGTGACTCCAGGACTTCCTGAAGCGCCTCTGCTGAGCCTAAAAGCTGACACAGGTTTCCAAACAGAGCCTTGCCGATCTTATGAACAGTCTTAGGGTCTGGGCCGATAACTACGTCAGCACATCTGATCTCCCCCAGCATCTTATCCCTCAGATTCTTGATAATTCTGATGAAATCTGCTCTTGGCAGCCATTTCCTGGTCTTGTTTGTGGTACACAATAACAACTTTACAAGCATCAGGAGGATCAGTCTGTGCGTTAACTCGTCATATGGCTCCGAACCATATGTGGTGCCTTCACTGTATCTCTCAGCTGATGTAAGGGTGAACGTTTCCTCAGATTGGTCCTGTGTGTCTGTTTCATCAGAGCTCATATTGTTTATTTCAGATTCTGTATATTCTGAACTGTGATCTGAGCAATTGCAACTATGACCACTACTGGTATTCCAGCTGAGTAAGTCATCACACCACTGTGTTGCTGTTTCCTCTTCAAGATCTGTACGCCGACCCTCAGTGACCTCCGCCAATATTTTCATGACCTGTGAGTTGTTGGTAATATATGTAACTTCACAGCGCCCGTGCTCTAAGACGCGCCGGGCCTTTCCCTCTCCGTGGTTTATGTTCACCAATGCACTGATGCTCGAGGTGCATTGACAGTCCAATGTGTTCATGCATGTTAGTGTTGAGGTTAATAGAGTAAGCATGGAGTTGAGGGTGGTGAAATATATGCAGTTACAATGAGGGGTTTGAGTCGAAGGCATAGGGGGGGAGTCCATTATCCCAGATATGCGAGAGTTGACTTTACACGTCACCATTCTTGCAACTAGCTCGATGAAATAATCTAAACTGTCGCACTGAAACGTTTGCGGGAATTTAAAAACATTAGCGAACATCTTTGGAAGGATTTGTTGAAGGTTAACCAGGATATCAGCCTCATCTAAACCAAAGAAAAAAAGGCTGGGGTTTACAAGAGTGTGTATCTGTGGGGCCTTCCTGTGCCAGTCCGAAACAACCGGCCTAATTTCTTCCATGATAATGTAGATACACACATCAACAATGTGCTGACACATGTCAACCATCAGAGACAAACCACGCTCGTCATACACGCCAGACTCCACAGTGTGCCAGTGCTTTTTTACCAAAGTCTTTAAATAATGGTTGATGATTATGTGGCATTGTCTTATCGGAGGGGGTTTTACAACAGCGAACACTTCGATACTTAAATAAGCCATGCTGTTTTTCTGCTAATCTCTATTAAGAAGCTCCTTTCTTCTGCTCGTGTTGTCTGTTTGGGTTGTCAACTAGCTACTGTCGACGGTCAAAGTGAACAATGCGTGTCTGTGTTCTGTGGGGTCACCCTCATGGAATGTTCAACACATCAGAGCAAAATGCTGTGACGTCATCGGGGGTGGGGCCGAGCCTCTGACGACATCATCGGGGCATTCTATTCGTCTCTATGCAAATGAGCCTCTGAGGGCCTGCTGTTGTGCGCCTTTAAACGTTCTATCGTGATGTCATCGGGGGCGGGGCGTTCTCTGACTGCCGTTAGCATGAGCCACCTAGCTTATAGGTTAGCTCCAGACAGGGTAGCTGTTTAGCTACAGATAGGCTACAGGGACACAACAAGTAACTGTTAAATATTTGTGGATAGGAAATGCATGTTGTTCGTCTTTATATACAGGTGTTGTACTATGCACAGATGTATATGTTAAAAAAAATACTTTAGATTATGCATTTTTAAGTTTTGTTTGTCAATTTTTGTATTTATTTTTTAAAGTTCAGCAATATGATCATATACAAAATAAATGTAAGGTCCAAGAGGGCTGACAGTATATTGCTTACATCATAGTAGAATTGTTGAATTTAATAAGAGATAATATCCTTTTTCAAAATCTTTGTTTTTTTTAAATTATAGGAAAAAGTCTGATATATTACAGATACATACATATTTAAGAGTGTAAATCTCCCTGGGCAAAGTAACCCTTTCTTAATGTTCTTTGATGGGATCTTACAAATAAATATAGGCCTGTGTAATTCTGTACAAAAAGTGGTCCAATAATATTTCCATTCAAACAATGTTTTAACTGTTTGTAACTTTAATGTATCAATCACTCAACTCACTATCACACTCACTCACTCACACACGAATTAAGTCAACCAGCTTCAGGTGTGTGAGCTTGTCACACAGCTGAACTGTTTTATTTAACCTCATGGGAAACCAAGGAGGGAGTGACTCTTTTTAGTGTTTGATGTGTGTGAGGCCACCACTACTGAACAAGCTGCTGCTTCACACAGAGATTAAGATATATGTGGATATATATTATATTATTTTATTGGCGTAAAAGCATCAGAAATCAAAGCTGAGTTCTCTCGCTCCAGCAGCAAATATGTTTGCTTAACTTGTCCGGCTTCCAGTTTGTCGTCTTGTTAGTTTTATGTTTATCTATAACAGTAGGATCACCCTACACATGTTTTATTCTCTGTAGAGGTTTTTTTTACAGTACAGTTTTGAGTCTACTGTGTCAGGTTTTTGCTAAGCTAAGAGGTCAGAAGGTGTAGCCATGAAGGAGGAGATTGCTGCTGCAGTTTTCTTTGTTGCTCGGCTGGTGAAGAGGTATGGTTGTGTGGATAATGAAGGCAGGGAGGGCTTTGCTGCGGCCCTCACCTCAGCTCTGTTTGAAAACTACAAGAACCACTGGCACCCCAACGCACCTACGAAGGGACAGGCCTACAGGTAAATGCTTTAAGAAAGGACTATTAAACAAACTTAAGAATCTACAAACTCAGACTTAATTTAATTATCTTGATAAATTAAAACAGCCAACAAACCCCTGCTCAATTCTGATCATTAACATCCTACTCAATCAGTAGCATAGGGTAGCTAACACCACTTTAGATGAGACATTGCCAAGTCATTTAGCTGACTTTATGACTTGTTTTACTAATTGTGCTACTGTTAAACTACACTCTTGCATATATGTATGAAAGGTAACTTGTTCTTTTTGTAAATGGTGGCAGCTAACCCGTTGGAACTAGAGCTAAACATTATTCATTGTCAACAGAAGACAATGGTATGGAGAGCAAAACAGATGTATTAATAAATATGTAAATGGCTGTTTGGATAAAACTGGGAAAAATGCAAATGCTGCAATGTTTTAAAGATGAATGCAAGCAAAGAAACTTTAATTCAATGGGAAATAAATACCATACATTAAGCTTTACATGTTTGTACACTTCTTCCTCATTGACACAGAAATGCATAAAATAGGTCAACAAAAAATGTAGAAATACATTTATTGCATTCTTTATTTCTGTCCGGTTTAATTATTTACCTGAATATTTTTCCATCTATTTATTCCAAGTATTTAACTCCTTTCACTTAATACCCCCAACTTCAGAATCAGAATACCTTCATCAGTCGCACAGAGGGGACATTTCCATTGTTACAGCAGAAAGGAGCCAGCTTAATGTTAACTAAGACGCATTCATAAATAAATACTAACGATACAAACAATTATAATAAAAAGTTACACAATTTACACATCCTGTAACAGTTCTGAGGATTGATCAGCCAGGTATTGCACACTTAATATTGCTGCAGCAGGGTTGTGTTTTATGCTATGTTTTCAGGTGTCTCCGTATGAATGTGCGGATGCATGACCCCGTGCTGCAGCTGGTCTGTGAACGCAGCGCTGTCCGGTACCAGGACCTGGGCCTCCCTCAGGAGATTACTGTGTGGGTCGACCCTGGAGATGTGTCCTGCAGGTCAGGCTGCTTAAATCAC
>JAPTMU010000554.1:7500-50913 GCA_028583405.1 Pogonophryne albipinna | reverse complement strand
TCTCGGCGATGAAGCATGTGTTTATTTATAACACTTAAAATTAAACTTCAAAATGCTATTGAGTGTTTCCTCTATGTAATAATTCTGTACTACCAGCAGAGTGCGCTATTGTAATTTCCAGCTTATTCCACTAGGGATTACTGTTGCAAAACTAACCTCTATTTAACAAGAAAAACTTATTTTCTTCTTAAAAATGGAAAGAGAATTACACTAGGGAAGAACATTACACTATGGTAAAACAACACAGCACATAACCGCCAAAACACATTTGCAAACTAGAATATTTCAAAAAACCGTCAATTCACACTTGCAAGCAGAAAAGAAACTTCCAAAATCAGATCCCTACAAATACCAAACTTCTCACGGTAAAATAACCTGTCTGTTTTATAGTTCCAACTTCTGCAAAGAAATATGATTTGTCCTTCTCAAGATGGAGTGCCTAGCCTCATGTGAATAGGACTGAGTACTTTCAATTAGCATTTCACGAAATGGCGACTGCCATTGCTCATTGTAAACATGAGGGCAAGACAAGATGGCAACTGATTTTCCAACCTTTGACCTGAAGAACAAAGGGATTTGAAAACACCTCGTGGCTCTCACAGCGGAGTTGAAATAATGCTAGAAAATTCAACACAAAACAACACTGCAGTTTAAAATAACATTTCTATGTAATGTACAATTATAAATGGGCCTCATACCCTTACGTCATAGCCCTCAACCCATGTACGTAATGTTTTGACTTTAAGAGCCAGTATGGTTATCTCCTCTGTTTAAACACGCTATAATGGGACAAAGTAAGACGCTATCCAAACACAATCAGCAGAATATCGTCTATCTAACGCACGAATGTCGCATTTCTCGTCGTAATCCACACGCAATGTCTGTTTGAAAACAGAAAATACAACCACTGAAAGCTTCAAACTTTTCAGGCCTTTTCCTCGAATAGGATTTTTTTTAAAAGAAAGCCTCACACTGTAATTAAAACACTCACTCAACTTTGTTCTTGTCTCAAACAGTCCCCACTGTTTAATGGCCTAAAACCATTCACGTTAAATTAAAACATAACAAGAAACACTTTGAAATGATTGCCCTCATCACACAAAGGACTTTTAAAAAAGAAAAACAGCCTCACACTGTCTTTAACACAAACACTCACTCCAATATTCTCGGCTTCCACTGTGATTGTGTTCTTTGTCTCAAGCAGTCCCGACTGCTTAATAGCCTCAAACCATTCACGTTAACTTAAAACGTAACAAAAACACTTATTGGACATGTAATAACAGACAAACGAATAGCATGCAGGGTTAAATATAAGAAAAATAAGTAATTTGAACTCACCCTGCTTGTGACAAAGCAACGCCACGTGGATTGTTATTGTTATAAATTTGGTTGTTTTAACATTAAATGCACAGCTATTTTCAGGATCTGCTGGCCTCCGTCAGACACACAAATTTAACATTGTCCTGCATAAACTATGAGGAATTCGACATAACAGGTTTCCTCTTACCAAGTCTTTCGAGCTCGTTGTGTGTCTGAACGGACGCCGCGTCCCCGGCAAACAGCTGGTTCTTAGTCTCTCCCGGTCCAACGAAGATCACGTCAGCTGGTCCCAATTGTTATCTGTGTTTGTTATTCTCGCGTCCAGGAGAGAAGCTTAAAAAGGAGACTAAATGGAGTCTCTGAGATGGTGTCAAATTGGTACTTTAATTAAAAATAAAGGCGCGGTTATGTTACAAACAGAATATTGTTCGACAGAAAAGCAGCTGTCTCTGGCTCTCGCTAGCAGGTGAAGAAAGAGGCCGAACCCCTCAGGTCCCGCTGTTTTTATATCCTCTGCTGGCTCCTCCCTGCGGGCCGGCTCTCTAATGTTTTAATGTCCGTTGTTTTGCATATCAGAGGATACAGACATTGTACATTCAATATATATCTAAACACGCCTTTTCTCTTCCTTAACTCTTTCATGACTTTTCATTTAACACATTCTAAACGCTGTAATCAATACTCCAAAAAATACAGGAAATACTTCTCGGCAGTTTGGTTTCCGGTCGTTCCGGATGTTGTCACATGCTACCCACATCTGTAAACAATAACGTACTCAAATAAACTGTACCTTCATTTAATATTCAACAATAATAATATCTCAACGTCTGTAGTTGTAGTGTTGAAATCAGTAGGTTTCGGTGTGCAACATCATATCGCTGCTAAATTCACCTCTATAGTAAATGGTATATTAGCCTCATGCTAAATGCTAACCGGAGATGAAGGATTTTCAGAATAAAAGCTTAACAACTGGTTGTGCACAGGAACTTCTGGTTTTTCAGTATAAAACAGCTTTTAAACTTACGGTATGTTTTAAGGTACATTATGCTATCAAAACATTGATTTTAATTTCTAACAAGTCTCTTTGGCGCTCCACATTTCAGAGAAAACAAGTTGTTTCTCAGAATTGAAGGGGAAAAACACAAAAGCATTGCACAGAATTTAAACCTATCAATATCGTTTAATTAACAAAGGTAATCTGGTGTTTTTGAGTTGATGAGTAGTGGAGATATCACTGTCAAATCAATGGACAGTAAGGAGAATACTTACTTCCGGGTGTACAATTCTCCGTTATCCAATAGGAATGGACGCTCACATTGCCTTTAAGAGCTGCCGACATAAACCGATGCGGTGCTTCCCTGAGCGTCAAATACCGCCGCCGATGGGAATACATTGCAATCAGTTGAAAGCTCTTTGCGTCCGTTTATGAAGCTGAAGGAGCCTCGGCGCGTCCCAACTGCACGCCACGGGACCTTGACCAAGCGTCACTCCTGGACGTTTAGGGAGTGAGAGTGTGTTGGTATTGATATGGCTGGGTGGAGTGGCCTCATTTATGCTGACATATTCTTAATGTCTCAACCAAGATTTAGTGAGACAGCATATATCAATATTATAATCTGATATTAAATCATTTACCAATATTGCTTTAGATGCTAGAGATCTTATTTTGAAGAGACCACATTTAATATTCCTGTTTTGTTGCACTGTAGTAGTTGTTACATTGACTTTTATTAGGTTATTATGTATGACACCTCTATTAGGTTTTAGTTTAAAGGGGACCTATCATGCAAAATGCACTTTTGTACGTCTTTTATACATGAATATGTGTCCTCTGTGTTCCAGGGAACTCACCAAGTGTCAGAAAACACAACCCTCTCTATTTTCCTCCGTACCCAAATCTCTAAAAAAGGGGCTGCAACGGATCTGATACAGACTGATCCAGATTTGAACACTGTCCTCACGTCAGGACGGTGGTGCTACGGCTATTGGTCAATTCTCCACCTATCAGGGGAATGAGAGGTTGGGCCACGGCCGGCCATTGCCGCTCGAAAGCGCTAGAGACGCTGTAGTACATATGCCAGGCCTGTAAGTGGCGCTGTAGTCTGCCACAAAAGCAGCGAAGAAGACTTCCCTTGCATGGTTGCCATGGTTGCCCTTATGTTTATTCTCCGCTGTGGCTCTTTTTCTCCCTCCCTGAGGCCAGCGTTTGTGCCTCCTGCTTTAAAACAAATGAATAATGACTCTATATAATCATATGTAAGGGATAATGTGCAGCGACGCGGTTATTATGGGGAAAAGAACACCGACAGGCTGATCAGGAGCCCGACGCGAAGCGGAGTGATCTAGATCGGCATGAAGGCACATTATGCAATGTGCAATGTGCACATTATCCCGCTTATTACATGGCCACATTCTCAACAAAGTAACAACATGACTCCCAATATTAATTGAAATGCTTTTATGGATTTAGAAAATGATTTTATTGATTTAAAAAATAGTTGTATTGATTTAAATTGACATGCATCCACTAAGAAAAATAGTCCGTTGTTACCGTTTGAACTAACGTAGCAACGGCAGGAACTGCTTCTATAGTGTTTTTGAGGAGCTTTTTTATTACAGATTCGAAAACATCGTTGCTTGCTTTAAAAGTAGCACAATTCATTATGTCAAACCTTGGAAAGTATCTAGATATCCCTGCCCTGATGCCAAAGTAACTGGCAACTGAATATGTGTCACCGTTTGATGTCTATGTCTGGACCGCTGCGTAAAAAGGAGGGTTTCTGCCCCATTACTTCTCTAGTATAAGAATAAAACACGGAGGACGGAGATCTCATTTTCTCCCCCTCTTCTCCCTGCTGCAGCCCAGCAGCTGATCTCAAAGCACGCTCCCCTCTCCTGCAGGGGGGCGTGGTCAGCTGCAGCTCACAGAATCAGCCCCCTGCAAAAACAGCGCTGGAAAGAGCAAATAGAGCGAAATGAGGCATGGCTAAAATGCAGGATCTTTTTGCTATTTTGAAAAAAAAACTATATTTATATACTTTATATAGGTATGGCCCTACAATATATTGTTCAAATATAGCATGATAGGTGTCCTTTAAATTGTCCTTTGGCAGACACACACAACGTTAATATTGGGTATTTTATTGGAGAGAGCGCAGAGAAGCGTGTAAGACTGCGACTCCGCCTCCTGGTCTCAACTCCAGTTTGTCATGGATTAAGTCCACAAAGCCCTGAAATGTTTGCTGAAATGAGATCTGCACCTTCCAAAGTAAGATGAATGCCGTCTCTCTTAATCAGATCAGGTTTTCCCCAGAAGGCTGTCCAATTATTTACGAAGCCCACATTGTTTGCTGGGAACCACCAAGACAACCAGCGCTGAAATGATGACATGCAGCTATACATGTCATCATTGATCAGATTGGGGAGGGGACCAGAGAAGATTACGGTGTCCGACATTGTTTTAGCATAACTACACACCGACTCCACATTAAGTTTGGTGCATTCTGATTGGCGTAAACGAACATCATTACCACCGACGTGAATAACAATCCTACTGTATTTACGTTTATTCTTAGCCAGCAGTTTAACCTCTTAGGCCCCAAGCCTGTTTTTCAGGTTACAGGCTCGAATGACATGCCCAAAACAAAGGACTATAACTTAACTTCTAAAAGGGTTATATGAATAATTTATTTTATCAAAGCAAGGTCACATCTGTGAGTTGGATGTAGAAGTGTCAGAATCAATAAAGATGTTTCAGTGTCAGAGTAAATCCAGATGGAACATAGTCAAAAAGTGTAAATTCTTGTCTCCGCCCAAATAAAACCCATTACTTATAGTGAAAACCACCCTTGAATGATGGGTTAGTAGCCTAAAAGCTTTAGGAATCCAAAGTATAACATATAATAAGTACCCTGTATCAAGATTGAGGCAAAACAAGTGAGAATTTACCTTTTTAGAGAGATTTAGCAAAAAAAAGTCCAAGCGGACTAAGCTTTGGGCACATTTGGGTACATTTGGTTCCATCAGTGCCATTTAACCTTTTTCAGGTACCAGACTGTAAAAATCATTTTATAACATTTAATTATCACTATAGGTATTCATTCCATTAAAAAAAAAAATGTTTTTATTATTGTAAAAGAAAAATAATAATTAAGATGCACCTCAACGTCGCCCGCTCTGGCCCCTGGAATGCATGTGACTGTGGAGGCTTTGGTCTCTAAATTCACGTATCTCATAATAGAGCTACCAATAACCAGAGTTGGCTTCTCAGCGGGTGTCTCGCTGAGTGGGGAATATCTGTTAGATACGTGAACGGGTTGGTGGGGACCTGCGGGTTTCGCGTTATGCCCCTTCTGAGCAGTCACCCAGTCTCCCTGCTGCTCGGGAGTTGCCGGGGGACGGCTAATAGGAGCTATCTTTTGCCGGTCCGCACCGGCTAACATGGGCTTTTTACTGTAGCTGAGTTACTTTCTAAGATGCAGAGCCGGGCTTCTATGGCTATGATTCCCGCAACTATACAACATTTAACACATGTATCGGTAACAGTAAAGGAGGTAGGGAAGTAACCAAACATGAGACAGGTAGAGCAGGAAATAGCACCCGAGGGTGAGGAAAGAGCCATGGCTAGCTATCAAGCTAAAGTAGCTACCGTTAGCAAACTCGAAAAGACACTCTTTTCGGGTTTGCTAAAGCAAACTCTCCTTCTCTTAGCGACTGTAACTCCGCAGTTGCCTACACTAGGCAACTGTGGAGTTACAGTCGCTAAGAGAAGGAGAGTTGTGAGTGCTTAAGCTGTAGTAACGTGTGATTACAACGTCAGGCAGTTGCCGTGATCAAGAGTTTTAAAACGATCGATTTAAGTTAAGATAATATAAGCTATCAGCAGCAGAACAGGCACACAGGATACCCGGAGGTGACAACAACAACCGGAAGTTACAACATGTTTACCGCAATAGTGAGGGTCCGTGTAGGAAAAATCTCTTCTATTGACATCTGTGCTTTGTGGCCTCCAGCTGAGCATGTGCTCTTTAATTACTGCCCTCCACTTCCACTCATTACCTCTGAAGCAGCACAACAATAGCCAGCAGCCTGCTCACCACACCACAGGGCTACGGAGGTGGTCCGGTCAGTTAAAGGTTCAATGTAACCCTTTCATTAAGGCTCAGAGTTTTGCTTGTTGTAATAAGGTTTATTCCTTAAATAATATTATCTTTTTTTAACAGCACTGCATGCTTTATGTTATCAAACTAAGACATTGTGATGTAACAGTTATGTATACAATTAAAATACACTGTGACCTCAGGGTATTCCTGTGACCCTCTGCCTTGTTACATCACAGTATTTGGGCCAAACAGGCAGAGCTCCATCTGTCAACCGTGTGTTACATCATCAGCAGAACGTCACGGCATTTATCCGTAACCCGTGACTTACACTCATAAATACACATCATTTTTAATTCATGATTAGGCTATGATTTTTCTCCCAGCCTTACATTGCATATGAAATATTTACTGGTCAAAGACCTTTTACCTTGTTTCATAAATTAAATGTTTTGTTAGAAGCCTGAAATAAGATCTGTGGTTAACACAGACTGAAGAATTGTTCATGTTTTTCACAAAAATATAATATATAATAATAAAATTGGTGTTAATATGTGGAGAGTATCATGCTGAACAGAACGTGTAAGCGTCATCACCATTGTATTTGACTCTACATCTGCCTGCTGGCTGAATGTGAGTAAATACTCTGCTCTACTCTCTCCTCTCAATATTGGATCAGCATGCAGACATTTGCTGATGATAATCCACCCTGAGTCAGAGACCACCTGTTCATCCGTTTCTGCTCTCTGCTGCCGCCTGCTGGACACACTGACTGCTGCAGTGACTGTCTACAGTTAACAGAGACAGGTTGGAGCACTTTAAATAACAACATATTTTAAAATATATACAAATGTCACAACTGAATCAATATAAAAGCACATTTTATTGTGCAGTGGTTAGTGGACTTAAATACTGTTGGGTTGTTTATTTACAAACTTTTCATCATAATTCATTGTTTGTAAAATCTTCCTCTGCAAACTAACCATGCGTTGAAGATGTATTCCGCTAGAATTATTGGTCACCTGCAAAGAAATGTAATCAGAAATATATTGTCATAGCTACCTGCACCAAGAGACATGCTGCTTCATTTTTAGCATGGCAACTAGTTGTAGAAGTGTTGTTCTTCTTAGATTTCTGACAAATGTTAACTGTTTTGGGAATCGTCATGCGTCAATCGAGATGCAGAATGTTAGATTGACAAGAAAGAAACTTCACAACTTTTGTTCAATTATTTATGGATTTGTCTATCCCAAGGATGGGCAATATCATGAAAGGTGTGCAAATGGACTGCATTAATAAAGTCGGCATTCACCCATTCAAACACATTCATACAGAGGCCATACAAGTGCTACCTGCTCAGGTAGTAACATTTACACACACTCACACACTCGGCTAGTGGGAAGACCTTTGGGGTTCAGTTTCTTAGGGACACCACAACATGTTTACGTCAGGGGCTGGGAATCAAACCACCAACCTCCTGAGCCACAGCCATAGGACATTAATGGCGCTTTTCCACTGCAGGGCCTCATGGCTAGGCCTCGTTAGGCCTTTTTAGGCCAGGCTCACTTTATGCTGCGTTTCCATTACAGTTTAGGAACTGGGGTAGTAACTATAGTAACGCAGTGTAGGCGGAGTGTTCTAAATAGAGTGGTCAACACCCACCTGCTACCTTTCCACAGTACTTAACATTTTGACCCAGCACTTAGTGCATCAAAGTGAAATGCAGACTACAGAAAATATGTAAGTGCATGCAGATTTAAAGAGGCCCAATTATGCTTTATGGAGTTTTCCCTTTCCTGTGTTATATAGGTTTGTGTGCATGTACATGGTCTGTAAAGGCTCAAATCCATGTGTTCCCTCCATAGGGAGTCTCAATCCCACATTCCTATTGAACTCCTTTTTTACTTCTGAAACATAGTGACATCACTATGTAACATCCACATTTCCTATTGACTAGCGCTTCAACACATTGCAAGTCATAGGCTAAGGGGTGGGACATCTCTAAGAGTGATTGTCCAATCCCAAACAGCTAACCAATCAGAGCAGACTGGGCTCTGGTTTCAGACAGAGGGTGAAAATAGGTGCTGCTATAAATAATAAAGAGCTTTTTGAACATTAAGGCATGAAAACATGTCACAGTAGATGCACAAAATAAAAATATGAACCTGAAAATGAGCATAATTATGTCCTCTTTTAGTTGCATAAAGCATATAAAATGTACACTAATTCAAACATAGTTGTGAAGAAATTACTCACTCGCATCACTATGCATCTAGAACCCTCTGTCACCGTGTGCTCTCCAAAAACAGCATCACACAGCTTCTAAATGTACACCTCAGCATGAACACGGAGCTGCAGTCAGTGGGCGCCTTCATTCTATTGCTGCGTTTGTTTAACACATGAATCAGCTTTCATTGCATATACAGACAAAAAAAAGGGAAAAATATGTGTATACAATTCAAGTGAAATAATTGTACATTTATAAAGGATGTTACTCTTGCAATAAAGGCTTTAACTCAATGTTAGTTGATTAGCACCATAAAAGATTACGTATGCAAAATCTCAGTTACAGTTTTAAGAAAAATTGACAAAAATGACAAATAATAAGGAAAGGCATGGCAGAATTCTGAAGGGATTTATATCGAACATTAATTGCACACAGTTTTGAGAAAAAAAGATTGGCTTCTTACAATACTCTCACATCTTAGTTCTCAGTATAGTTCAGATGTAATGTTACTCACCATTATATCGGAAGCAGAGGTTCAGTAGACCTCAGCAGTCATGGGTCCAGTAGTGTGAAAATAGAAAAAAAAAGGTTAGCGCAGTATCAGTCATGACACAGAGATATGAGTTTTATTTTCATATTTTCCAACAATCTCCGTTCAACTCCCCAGGGCAATACTGCTTGCCGACCTCCAGTACATCATTATTGTTTCCCACAACCATCAGGGCATCTGTGTTAGATATACCTAACAAACAATTGAGGTTTGTAGGCTATCTATCTAATGCGTTCATTTATTTTCATTTCACTTTGGTAATTTCTCTCCAGGAGGAAGCATTCTTCCTCTATTAATTCTTCTTTTTTCACTTTCTTCCTTTATCCCTGCTTCAGAAATAATATTTTATAGCCCTATACATAAAATTCACTATATCATTTAATTGGTTAAATTATTAATGTGATTTTTTTTTAATAATCTAGGCAGTCACTGCCTGTTAACACATGTAGTGAACCTTTGTATTATTTTCACATATTGCCCCCTTTGTAACTGTTCAGGTCAAATTGGAACCAATCAAGCCATGTGGAAGTTACTTTAGAGACAGGCTTGGCCAAATGTCTCATTAAGGGCAGAATGAGACTGTGGAGCTCCTGCAGACCACCGTTAGCCTTTGGTGCAGTGAGGATTTCAATGAAGACTTCAGTCTCGTTACACAATAGACTTTTCGCCTGAACAGGGAATTGAACCTTGAACATGGCCGAACTTCGTTTTATTCTCGGTGGAAAGTGCCTATTTTAAGGTTAGTTTGGCCATTAAAATGCGTTTTGATGTCATTTGATGCGAGAAATATGAGTTGTTATTTCAGATTATGTGTGCAGTGGATGTACATGATCTTTAGTTTGCTAGTTATTACGAAGATTACTTCAGGAAATTGTGTCCATACAACGTTTTCATTGTTACCAAGGTGGTTGCTAGGGACGCTGCTATCGATATTATTTCTGTTATGTTGTGTAACTGTTTAATGGTGTTATCTTTATTGCTACCCCCTTCCCCGTCAATGTATAGTGTTGGTCCACAGCGCAAACGTATTAGTTTAACAAAATCCGCATCTAAAATGGTGGCATAGATACGTTATTTTCCCCTGTGCAATTCTCCATTTACTCAACAATAACACATAATTATCCTTGTGTTTATTTATTTGTTTGATTAATAAACACAAGTTGGAGTCCGTCAGGACCGAGGGTCGGAGCAGCTCATTTGCTTTAGAGAATATTACACCGGGAAGTAAGTATTCTCTCCGCTTCGCTTGACAAACCCCGTGATAGTCCTCAAGCTCTGTGATTGGATGTTTGAGTGTGCGCCGAGGGTTACGCCGAGCGTCGAACACATGGGCGTAGGAAGCATCCTGAATGTGGGGGGGATATTTTTAACGGGGGGATCCCCCCCCCCCACGAGTTTAACAGGTGGTTTGATACTTTTATGTGGCTATACTAGCATGAGGAAAATGATGGGTACATTTTGTAATTTCATCCAGTTGTAAAGAAAGGAAACATATTTGATTATTAATTCAGAGCCGTCTTTGAATTAATAAAAAGCAGTTTAAATGCCCATTTTTTGTACATTTATATACAACAATAAATATTTGTGAGTGCATTGAGAGATATTGTTGTGGAGAGTCATTTATATACACTTTGCAAAATAAATGTGTGAATCCTTCTGTGAGCATTTATTAATATTGAGACTGATCTGACTCCATACAGATGTTAAGTTCACCTAGGAATGGTATCATTGACTTAAATGTTCAAATAAATGTTGCTCTTCTGTCTATATTGGTCATATGATGCCCCTTGACTGAAATGTTTCCTGTTCAATATACCCACTGATTTCCTTAAAATTCTGGGATGAGAGTCCACATCACAATTTACTCTAAACTGTCATTTCCCTTTCATCACTCACCTCAGCAATGGAACTCACTCCACTGTCCCTGTTCTGCCTCTGACTCACTCTCAAGCGCCTAGATGTCAAGAGAGCTGGTGAAGTGATAATTATTTATTGAGCAGTATACTCTTTCACATTGAATCATAACAAGTTGTTACGACTGGAGCACACAAAAACTGAAAGGACCCAAATGCACGACTCCAGACAAAAGATGATTCAAAAAGAGGTTTTTACTGTGGTGATAAGCAAGGTAATCCATTCACAAGGTTCAAAAACGATCTGGCACAGCGCAGTACTCGAGTTGAGGGGGGATGAGGGGGGATGGCATCCCCCCTGAAATAAAAACGGTCAAAATCATCCCCCTTCTAAAACTGCCATCCCCCCTTTCCATCCCTTATGTAATTTTATCAATGAACGTGGCACTGGTATTACTGCTATTTCAACATTAATTGTGTGCATTTTGAGTAAAATACTGTGGGCGAGGGAGCACGCACACACGCAATGACATTTTTACCAAGTCACTGACGCTATACTATGCGAGTGCCCTAGAGGGCGCCAGAGCGCCGTGATGCGCCTATTTGATCGATGCCAGAAGCGCAGGTAACGGTCATCACAATGGCCAAGCGACCAGGAGGACAACGCGATCTGAGGGACTTCATATTTAAAAATATTAAAAATAAAATTTCAGGTAAGTCAAGAGTCAGTAATCTTAGTCATTACTCATTACTTTACTCACCAAAGGTGGAATCTATGGACATAAGCAGCAATAACAACTTAGTTTGGAGATATACGTTTTTCTCTCGTGTTAGCTAGCTGGTAAGACTCAAAACTGTTGATGAAATGATACCACCAGCACCAGAAGAGCTGAAACCCCTCCTTCAAGCAGTGAACACTCTGGTCATCTCCACAGCTGAGTGTGAACGTGGGTTTAGTCAGATGAACATTTTAACCACAACTAGAAGCTCCCTAGAGGTAAAAATCATGTCAGCCTTGCTTTTCATCAAGTGTGTTGGCCCTCCAGTGAACAAGTTCAGACCAGAGGTATATGTCAAGACTTGGCTTCAAAGCCATTGCTTAGCTAACAATCCGAAAGCAAGAGCCAGAAAAATTGAGACCAAAAAACATGATTATGAAAATCTTTGGAAACTTCTATGAGATGGGGGAGAGTGGAGTAGGCAGCCATTGACAACATTGGTCCTATTTTGTATTATCTGTATAATCTTTTAATATATTTTCATATTTTGTAAACAATTTCAATTTGCACTTAATGCCCTGTTAAAAAAAGTAACATTGGGAATGTTAACATAAAATATTTGTATTTGAACTGCAATAAAATGATGACGGATCAATATTTTTCTATTTTTTTGTGTTTAATTGACATAATTATTTAATGAATAACGATACAAATGTAACCCTTTAGATACCAGTTTTGATCGTATACCAGTAACTGCTTTTTTGAAAAAATACACTATAATTCAATATTCTAAAAACTATTTTGACTTTATTATTAGTATAATCAGCTGATCCATCTGAATAATAAATGAGGGACTGTTAACCTACAAGATTTGTACCATAGACTTCCATTATAACCACATTTTTGTATCCCCTCCCCCCCTTTAAATTAAAGTGAAAAAAATATTGTGCGCTAATTGTCCTCTGCATTTGACCCTAAATGTTAGTGTATGGCAGCCCGGGGACCGATTATAATTCTGAGGTGCCTTGGTCAAGAGCAATGAAAGGAGTATCTGAACATCCATAACATGCATGTTGTTTTAGGAGTATAATAATTATCTTTATGCTGGTTGGTCTCCCACCCTCTGCTAGTTATCAGCCCAAATTATGTCCCCATATGATAAAATCCACCATCCCCCCT
Organism: Pogonophryne albipinna; assembly: GCA_028583405.1. NCBI lineage: Eukaryota > Metazoa > Chordata > Actinopteri > Perciformes > Artedidraconidae > Pogonophryne > Pogonophryne albipinna. The sequence continues at coordinate 37,966 of JAPTMU010000554.1, read as the reverse complement.
GATCTTTTTTTACAACTTGAGTACTGGGCACAGGGAACACACAGAATATATATACACATACAAGGGACTCCACAGGTGCAAACAATAAGGGCGGGGCAGGTAATCAGGTCAGTGAACATACTGACAAGGTAGGAGTCGAACTACCTAAAATAAGAAAGGAAATAACAAAGTAAAACAGGAAATGGCAGACACGGACTTGACAATATAAACTAACAGAGAAATAATAACAAATCTGACGAGACACAACACAAGTCATACTGAATGTAAATACAACTGACTCTGAAGTAAGTCCCAGTCTGTGACATTGGACATTTTGAAGACTCAAAGCCCCAAGCAGTAGATAGAATATTAGCTACCTATGTAATGTGCACAGAAAATAAATAGTTAACTGAATACTGGGATGGAAATTAAGCACTCAGTAAAACATAAACACACACAAAAAGCTTCTGAATGATAAGAAGTATAATTAAAACATAATGCACATTACCATTTTGAGAGAGAGTACCGAAGTTAAAGAACTCAGAAAATAATCTCTTATCGAACTGAGGCTCCATTAAAACACACTGTCTGCAACTCTACATGGATGGTGTTTACATGAGCACAGAGAGATGGGGTTATTCATGTTCCCTGTTTACATGATAAATACTAGTAACCTGGCATTTCGATGCCTTTTCTCATCTAAACTATTCAGTATTTGTATCTCTCTATCATGACATAAAGACGAAACTCCTCTCCAGAAGTGAGACGCCGCCGCCGCCATCACTGTTAACTGATTAACTGCTACCAGCTGATGACTTGCTTTCCTCTTCTTTGAAAAAAATGTTCTAATGTCCATGTTGTCTGAGGAAGAAAACATATCAAACCAAGAGATCGTCAGCTTTGATTTTCGCTGTATTAACCATTTCCTGAACATTTGGTGTGTGTGCCTTACCTCCGCTACCGGCATCGCTTCATACAACAGATCTGAGCTGTCCAACTATGACAAGACTCCTTGAACATGCGCGCGCTATGTGAGAATCTGCCTTGGTTCAAAGTACCAGTGAAAACATGGTACGGAGTTTCATTGATTTGGGCATTCTCTCAATAAGCAAGTGGGATGGATTTGATAGTGAACCACTGACACAGCGCTCTACAAATGCGACGAGTGGATAGTCCGATTCACGGACTTTCCACATGGTAAAAGTGGGGGGGTCTAAACTAATCATTTCAAAAAGTGGGGGGGACTTGTCCCACCCTCATATAATGGCTGCGACGCCCATGGTCGAACATCACTTGAAATGGGATGGAACTAGGGCTGAACGATTAATCGATTTTAAATCGAAATCGCGATTCGAGATGATGCGATTTTCGAATCGCAAAGCCTGCGATTTTTTAACTTTTTTTTTTTTAAACTTTTTTTCTTCTTGTGTGTCAGTCATCCACACCAATCAGAAGTGCTGTGCTCCACATGTACCAACCATTGTTAACCAATCAGAAGTGGCCCAAGGTAACTAAGTATACACCCAACAACAACACTTCACGTGAAACGCCCACGTGTGAAGACGTTTCTAACACCCTAAAATGGCTGCAGCCGCGCCAGAAGAAACGTTGGATAATTTAGTCCCGAAAAAAAGCAGCACTTCAGTGGTCTGGACATATTTCGGGTTTAGGACCACAGATGTGGGACAAAAGCAGGTTTTTTGCACGACATGTCAGGGAAAAGTCGCTACATCCCGAGGCCCGTAGCCCAGTCTAGCGCTAAGCAAGCTACTGTTTCAGAGTCATTTGCGGCCGTTACGCCGTATGAAAAGGGCTCACGAAGGCACCGTGAGATAACTAATTCGATAACGCACTACCTCGCTAAAGACATGGTTTCAATTAACACTGTGAGCAACGAAGGGTTTAAAAAACTCATCCGAACGCTGGATAAAAGATATGCTATTCCCTCCCGCACGTACTTTAGTCAAGTGGCCATCCCAGAAATGTACACTCAATGTAGGAATAAACTTGAGACAGAGCTGAAAAATGGCGAGTACTATGCGACAACAACCAATCTGTGGTCGAGCAGAACGACCGAGCCGTATCTCAGTCTCACCGTGCACTTCATAAATGACGACTTTGAGTTGAAGAGTCATTGCCTGCAACTGTATACTTTCCTGCTGACCACACGGGAGAGAATATTGCGCATGGACTAAGAGAGTGCTTGTCCAACTGGGGTCTGAAGGAAGAGGATCAGACGTGCATCACCACTGATAACGGATCCAATGTTGTAAAAGCTGTGGAACTGAATCACTGGACAAGGCTTCAGTGCTTTGGACACAGGCTGCATCTTGCGATTGGTAAGTGGGTCTCCCTCTCTCACCTCTCTCAGTTCCATAATTATTGTTATTACATTTTCTATTTGAAAAATGCAATACTGTACCTTACTCAAATAATGTTTTGATTGAACCAATCCATTATTTCATAAAGTCTTGCACCTTAAAATGTGCTGATATATTTTATAGTAAAACTTTAGAAATAGTTTTTCGTGTTGGGAGCAAAAGCCTACCTGTTTGTATTCTAAATATGTTTAAATTAATAGAAGGACATTATAATTTAAGAGGTTTAGGCCTATGTGTTTGTAAAGCATGGAAAGCAAGAATACATGTTAATTCTTGTTGTGTTTCAGTTTTGGGAGTAAAAATATGGAATCATCTTAGTGATGATTTGAAATTGTGTAATTTTCTGTTCAAATTTAGAAAAGTCTCAAAGAGTAAAATAATACAGTATTATAATTTAGCATGAATGCTTGGTTTGTCTTTTTTTTCTTTCTTTCTTTGAGATTTTCTGGGTTTTGTTTTAGATTGTATTGTACAGTAAAGGATAGGCAAAAATAAGCCTTGGCTTCAGCATATTCCTTTTTTCGGTCTTAAAATTGTTTCAGTTTTATTGTGTGAAATGGTTTTTGATATGTTAGATTTTTTTCTTACTGTATTTTCACACACATTTGTATGAGTACCGAAAATTATCCAAACCATTCATTTATTAATTAATTCATGATTTTATTTTTCAGAAAATGCTCTGAAAGAGAAGACCGTGAAAGACCGTATAAATCGGGCAACAGGACTTTGTAGGTCTTTGGTTTGCCATTTCTCGCACAGTTGGAAAAAGAAGGCCGCACTGAGTGAGGCCCAGCGAGAGTTGCATCTGCCGGAGCACTCGTTGATCACAGAGTGTCCAACAAGATGGGGCTCAAGGCAGAAAATGATCGGGAGGGTGTTGGAGCAGAGAAAGGCCTTGTCTCAGGTTCTCTCTGAAGACAGGAAGACGCGTCACCTGGTCCCCAGTTGGCAGGACATAGAAGTCCTTGAATCCATCAACAATGCCCTGCGTCCTCTCCAGGAGTTCACAGATGCCCTCTCTGGTGAAGCTTATGTAAGCGTATCGTACCTGAAGCCAGTCCTGCATCTCCTGAAAACATCAACTCTGGCTGCAAAGGACGAGGACACGGCCCTTACCAAGAAAATAAAGTCACTGGTCCTTGGCTACATGGAGAATAAATACAGCGACCCAGCCACACAGGTAGGGATGGGAATTGATAAGGTTTCAACTGTTTTATTGTCTCTGAGATCATTGTTTTGCTATTAGAAAAACATGCCTGCATTGATGAAAGGAATTGATAAGCTTGGAGGCATACAATGTAGATTCTTTGAGTTAACTATTCTCTAATAATTCTACACACAGGAGCTTCTGGACATCACTTCGTTTATTGATCCAAGATTCAAGACAGACTACATGAGCGCAGAGAAAGTCCCAGACATCAAAGCAAGAGTGAAGATCGAAATGGAACAGGTAGCACGAAAGGTAACTTGTATTTATGTGCAGTTTAGTGAACACAAGATGCCACATGCAATGATATTGTATTTTGTTTAATTGATTGTCAATTTTTTTAATGTTTACATAAAATGACCAATTGCTCAGAATTACATTGATGCAAAACTTAACAGTTCTCATCTCTACGCTCATCTGTGTTTTGCAGGAGAAGAGGGTTCAAGCCAGCACCACAGACGCCGTGCTTCCGAGTGCAGGAGAGGCAGAGCCATCCACTTCGAAGAAGGCAAAGCGGTCATTGGGCAGCTTCTTTAAGAGCAGCACTGCTGTGCCCCCTGGCCCTGCTTCAACCGCTGTGCAGTTGGAGAGTGCCATAGAAGCTGAGGTGAACACCTACCTAATGACTACCACCATCGATGGAGAGGAAGATCCCCTGGCCTGGTGGAAGGTACACCGTGTTAACTTTCCCATGCTGAGCAAGCTGGTTAGCAAATTCTTGTGTATCCCAGCAACGAGTTCCCCATCAGAAAGAGTGTTCAGTGCTGGAGGCAACGTGGTCACATGTCAGCGTTCATGTCTGAAACCAGCAAAGGTTGAAATGCTGGTTTTCTTGACAAAAAATCTGTAAAAATTAGTTTTGAGAAGTAGAGATATCAGGGAAGTGGCAATCACAATTTTATTTGTTCTGCACTTTATCTATTTCAATTTTAATTACATTTGTATTATCACTTTACTTACATTCATTGCAGTATGTGCAATATTTAGATGCTGCTCCTGAGCCATACTTGAATAACTTTGTTTGCAGAAAGGGCCTATTTTATTTTCCTATTGAAATTGTTCAATTTGTGTGAATTTAAAGTTGTGTCTAAGACTTGTTGAGAGAAACAAAATGGCAGCTGTTGAAGAAAAAACATAAATAAATATGTTGTTCCTACGGAGCCCTGGAGGGTTCATTGAGAGAAAAATAAATAAAACGTGGCCACGTTTTACTTTCTCGTGCGCACGCTTTAGTAACTCGTGCGCACGCTTTGGTAACTCGTGCGCACGAGTTACTAAAGCGTGCGCACGAGTTACTAAAGCGTGCGCACGAGTTATTAAAGCGTGCGCACGAGTTACTAAAGCGTGCGCACGAGTTATTAAAGCGTGCGCACGAGTTACTAAAGCGTGCGCACGAGTTACTAAAGCGTGCGCACGAGTTACTAAAGCGTGGCCTCGTTTTATTTAAATTGAGGGATTCCTGTCCGTGACTCACAGTATCTGCTGCCCACAGCTGTTTTATAGAAGGAAAACCTCCTTCACTTTATGAAATCTCTGCGGCACCAGTGGCCTGTACTACGAAGCAGGATTTGCTATTTACACTATTCATTCATGAAGTATGACGCTGCGCTGTCAGCACGCGTCTCCATGTTTGTGATTGGTCAAATGTTGGTAACCCCGTCCCTTTCACGTGAACGCGCTCTCAGCCGGACAGAGAAACCCTGGTTGATTTGCTGAGTTGATAACCAGCTTCGTAGGACCGCTTAGCGAGATCGCGTTTGTTAGGGTTAGTTAAGCCGGGTAAATCAAACATATCCAGGGTCTGTTGAACTGGCTTCGTCGTACAGGGCACTGGAGGCAGTAACGTGTAACCCAGCAGAATCTGAGAAGAGCAGCACCAGCTGCAAAGAGCTGTGCCTTTTACTGTTTACTTCACTGCGTTTCCCTTCATTAGAACCGCTGAATAGAGATCGAGGCTGCTACGTTTAACCACACACACCTCTACACACATCGAACTACCAGAGTATTCCCCCTCGTTTTATGAAGGAGATGTCCTGTCACCGGGGCGCATGATGTGTGTGCGTGTCCGGTGTGTTTGTGTGTGTCCGACACCACCGGCATTTGTTTTAAAATTACCACGAACAGTAATTTACACAAATCTGGTTCTCCATAGTTATATGTGTATTCCCAAGTGAAAGAAATTCGTTTAATCTTAATCTTGATGTGCTATAGTCCTGCCGGAGTGCACCGGAACGAACGATACTATCATAAACAAATGCCCATGCCCACACACACACACACACACACACACACACACACACACACACACACAAAACGAGGCCATGCTTTATTAACTCGTGCGCACGCTTTAGTAACTCGTACGCACGCTTTAGTAACTCGTGCGCACGCTTTAGTAACTCGTGCGCACGCTTTAGTAACTCGTGCACACGCTTTAGTAGAAAGTATTCTTTAATATTTAAATAAAGCCTTATTAGTTTGTCTGTTTTGCACATCCTCCTGTTAATATCTTTGGACGTCCTGCATTAAACTGTTTTATTGTAGAGATCACTACAGTGTCTTCTTGATATTTTCTATTCTATATTTCTATCATGCCTTCTACTGTCCCCCAATTTTGTAAGCAGGCTACTCTTAATATTTAAATGTTTTCATCAAATAAAACTTATTCAACAACAAAATTCAATAACGTGCTTTAACCACTAGGCGGTGTGGGTTAACAAACCAGTGGTGTAGTTAATAAAACATAATAATATCAAACATAATATGACTATTCACTTTATTGTGAAATTAAAACAGAACGGTAAAGGAAAATACAGTTTCAGTCTCTCGATTTGAAGCTTATGCATTGTACCATGAACCTGTATAGACCTGTAACAGTCAACTGCATGAGGAGTTGGAAAGGTAGTTCAGTAAATAATATCTTTAAAAACTACAAAAAAATCCCTTTCTATCAGCTGTGCACCGTTACGGTGTAAATACAGCCTATCTACCAATTGGATCAAATATAAAAGTCAGCCGAATTAGTGCAAGGAGACGTATTGTGTGAAAAGAAATGGAAGATGTTGTTTAATTGTTGATATATTTATGATCCACGTCACGTATTCAGTATTGGCGGCATTTCTTACAGTTTGTCAAAAGGTCTTCTAATCAGGGCTCTATAAATAAATATCTACGGCAGATATGTAATATTTAATGCAGCCGAACCGTGTATTACAATGCCGTTATGTGATGACTTCCAAAGAGAAAAGCAAGAACACTCGGAATAAAGTATTATTTTATTTAAAAGAAATGTTTTTCCGATTTCATATCAAATAAACACCATATCCCGACATGCATTGCGGCTAAAACAATCGATGTTTTAGCCTATCAAAACCTCTGAAAAAAGAAAGGTGTCTCTCAGAATCGAAAGAGAAAAACTTATGGGAAAAACACAAAAGCATTGTACACAATTTAAACCAATAAATGTCGTATAATTAACAAGGATAAACTGATGTTTTTTAGTTGATGAGTACTGCAGATATCACTGTTAAATCATTTGATCATTGGTTTTATTATGAAAACGTTGAGACCGGAAATACTGTTTTCAACCCGTAACTTTACATGGAGGCTGTTGCATACCTCAAATCATCTTCGTAATATCTATCAAACTATAGATCCTACATATCGACTGGACGTGGATTCTAAAAGTACAATATACACTTCTCGCTAGAAATCTAATCAAAAAGCGTTTTAATGGCCAAACTATCCTACAATTTAGGATTTTACAGAGAGGGTTATTTGTGAATAAACGACCATCTGTAACGTTAGCATTCAACGGGAGCACTAGAGGGCGAAAACTTTAAAACGTAATTATAGAATGTATTAAGCGCTTGAACAAACAACATATTTGGTCGTAATAAGGGCCTGAACAATCGGCCCATTTGGTCGTATGAGTTGGAGGACTTGTTGACACGTAAGTACTATCAACCCTGCTCACATGCTCTCACTCTCTGCTAGAAAGTACCGTTTGGAGACGGAGGTGGAATTTTCTTCCAAAATTAACTTTTGGAAGAAAATAAGTTAAATTAAAACTGTGGTCGCACTTGTGCGTGCAGTGATGAGCGGGCCCTCGTGTCCGTGCGCCTGTCGGGGAGGGCAGCCGGTCGTGCCGGCGTCAAGCAGACGCGCGCGAGTCCTCGGAAATGAGCCGTTTGTCATTTCTATAATTTTCGCGTCCCAGACTCCCAAGTCCTCCGGCAGCGACCCGGAAACGGATGTCGGCGTGCCGTCTCGAAGGAAAACAAATTTCTCTCAAGGGTCGTCGAGGATCGATTATCGAGGAGGCTGTCTGGAGAAGCCGTAACCGAGGATACACTGATTTAGAGGAGAGAGGAGTGTCTTTAGAGGAGCTATAACCGAGGGTACACTGATTTAGAGGAGAGAGGAGAGAGGAGTGTCTCTGGAGGAGCTATAACCGAGGGTACAAAGATGTAGAGGAGAGAGGAGAGAGGAGTGTCTCTGGAGGAGCTATTACCGAGGGTACAAAGATGTATTCTACGGAGACGATTTCAGCCAACAGTGATATTTAAAGGAGGCGTGACGCATGGCTGGACTTCTGTCAACGAAGCACAGCTCTGAAAACTGTTCCCGTAGTGATTATAAGTTATTTGAGATGATCAAATGTGCATCAGACTTTCTGCCCTTTACCGTTTGTTTGTTTACTCACTGATCACATCTCCCCTGGATGTTAGGTTATGTGTAGGTGTGGTTTTGTGTGTGTGTGTGTTTGTCTGTGTGTGTGTGTGTGTGTGTGTGTGTGTGAGAGAGTTGATGTGGCAGGCAGACAGGCAGGTGTCAGTAAGTTATCTGACATATAAATGGTCAAAAATTGTATATTCTCTGTAGGGCGGAGCTTAGGGTTTCAAGTGGATTATTTGTAGAGCAGGTCCACCCGGATATGTGTGCAAAATGTCAGGTCATTTGGAGTTACGGTGCGACTTTGTACATTTATTCCCGAAATGGGCTTTTGATAGGTGGCGCTAGTGAGCAGGTTGGAATATTTAACCCATTGACTCCAGAATATTGTATTTTTCACCAGTCCTGGTGTCCGTGCAAAATTATACAACTTTTGAAGCGTCCTAAAGGCCTCAAAAACAGGAAATGCCAGCAGGAAAATAATAATTCCACCAATAACAATAGGTTCCTCGCACTTCGTGCTAGGACGTCATCGGGTCCTAGCGCTCCGTGCTCGGGCCCTAATGAACTGTAAGTTTAGTGAGTACATTATCAATATAACGTTATATTAATGTTAATTATTGATGAATGATGAAAGGTTACTTACATTTTTTTTTCTTAATATTCTAACATTGTTTGGCCCCGTGGTGAGGGTGTTTGGGGTGGCCAATAGGGTGGCCAGGATTCAGCTGGGGGTAGCCACGGCCACCCCCAGCCACCCCCTAGCTCCGCCACTGAAGACATATTGCCGTGTTGGCTACCTAATGCTACGTGGTGTGATGTCTTTGTTAGCTTCTCATGTCGCGAGTTCGGATCAGTCAGTAATGATACTAATACCTGTCGAATCTGTGGAATCTCAGCTTGCTAATCAATATCTTGTTTGTGCAGATACGATAAGTAATAAGGGTATTTTAACGTGAGTTCTAAAGTGTGTTAGCATGTTTTCGCTCAGGGCTAATTCAGAGCCTTTGTTATTACCCTTATGTTTCGTTTTGCTAACATTTTTTAATATTGTCTGATAGCTGAGTTTCTTCCCGTTAAGTGGGTATTTGACATTAATAGGTTTTTAAATGTTAAGAAGCCCTCAGACGCTGTTTCTTGCAGATGTTCCCCGCGGGGGAATGGGGCTTAATGGTTAAAGTGGACCTATCATGCTATATTTGAAAAATATATTGTAGGGCCATACCTATATAAAACATGTCTGTGAAGTATTTTTCTCGAAATACCAAACAGATCATGCATTTTAGCCATGCCTCATTTCGCTCTATTTGCTCTATTCCAGCCCTGTTTTTGCAAGGGCTGATTCTGTGACGTAGCTTTAATGCAAATTAGCTGCAGCTGACCACGCCCCCCTGCAGAAGGGGGGCGAGGCACGGCCCCCGCACGACCGTATGCAAATTTGTAAAACTTATGCTAATATTGTTCATGAAAATAAATACTGGTTTATATGGTTTTATGCAATCTTTCATTTCATTCTGTCATTGTACATGGCATTACTATTATATACTACACAGCAATGGCATAACACACCCATTTGTTGATGACAAAAAAAGTCCACACACAACCTTTTGCTTTTGAAATCTGCATATACTTTACCCATCAAACATGAATAATCATGACACATTTTATATAAACTGTCGGAACTTTATTGTCAAAAACCAACGGTTCATTGAACCCATAAAAAATACAGTACGCAGCTTCGGTGGGTCAGTCTGACATGCAGAATCTATCATCACAGGTTTCCGCTGGTAGTATGTGAGGTGCTGGCCTGTATAGAAGAAACATAGTTAGAACAAAATCATCTCAATTTAGTATTCAGGATGAGAAAAATGCTATTTGGACGCTACGTCACGCTATCTATTTAGCAAAGCTGATGTGTTGGAGAGGGGCTGAGCTCAGTAGACTGACTGTAATGAGTGCTAGCCGCTAATTAGCCAAGTCCCATCAACAGAGCAGTGCAGCGTTGTGTTTTTCCCCCCTCCTTGCAACAATTGCGCACACATACACACACTGTTGTATCCTAACAGTCGTGCACACACACACATATGTATATTCATGAGTGCAAACAAGTAATAAAGACTGCTGAATCACATCACGTCTCATTCGCTTATCTTAGCTTACAGATCGGTGATATTTGATCATTCTTATAGACTACAATCACAAAAGCTTTTACATAAAACGCTGGAAAAAACGGCACTTACCTACAGAAGATTACCTTTGTTATTATAACTTACTCAATATGATTTTAGAGGATCAAAAATACTAATAAATAGGAGAATAAATACTTGTGGTATCGGCTAGGGCGTAGCTTTACAGCCTTCACACAGATCGCCATTACAGCAGTATGTCTGAACAGGAAGGCAAATGCCTGATAGTTTAAATAGAAAAGACTGCGAAGCTTACAAAATGAAATAAAATGTTACAAAAACATATAAACACTGGGGCTGTCAGTCGATTAAAATATGTAATCGCGATTAATCGCATGATTGTCCATAGTTAATCGCGATTAATCGCAAATTAATCGCACATTTCGTATCTGTTCTAAATGTACCTTAGAGGAATATTTTTCAAGTTTTTAATACTCTTATCAACATATGAGTGGACAAATATGCTTTATGCAAATGTTTATTATCATTTGAACAATGACAAATATTCTCATGAATATTAAACACAACAACCTCTGAACATTACAAATATTCGCCTCAATTCAACCTGGAACCTCTCTCATACAATAATACAATACAAAGTGTGTGTGTGTGTGTGTGTGTGTGTGTGTGTGTGTGTGTGCATGTGTGTGTGTGTGTGTGTGTGTGTGATGGATCGTTGGAGCTATGCGCAACTCAAGGCATATGCTCGAACAGGAGCTGCCTGTACGCTGCAATCATGTTGCGCGCACTATCCGTGCTGAGTGTGCTGACTTTTCGTACAATGTCCCACTGTCTGGCTTCCTGTATAAAGTCAAGTGCTCGGCGCAGTTGTCGGCGAAATGTCGCTCCTCGGTTTTCATTGAAACAGCTCCTTATATCCGTTAGCGCTGCTAGCTAGCACCAGATGCTAACAACAACAATACACGTAAGGTCTCTCTCTCGCTCGCTCGCGCCACACATACACACACCCTCCCGGTCCTCCCGATGGCCAGTCGGTGCCTGCCGGTGAGCGTGGAAGTGTGGTCTGCCGCAAGCGGGCAGCAGGAGCGGGGCTGTCAGCATCAGCTTGTAGATGGTATTTTAAACTCGATGCACTCTGAAACTACGGGGTGGCCGAGGAAAAAAAATACACATGCGTTAATCGCGTTAAAATAATTAGTGGCGTTAATTTTTTTTGCGTTAACGCGTTAACTTGACAGCCCTAATAAACACACAACAGATTACTGTTTGGGTTTGAGGCGACATTGATACGACGAAGCTACATGCTACAAGCTACGTAGTAGAGATAACTATCAGGAAAAACACCGCTAAATAAAAAGGAATGCAAATATTAACACGGAAAAACGTACAGCTTCCAAATTGGATGTGTCCTGGTCCCGGATGGTTGGTATTGATCCAGTTTTTAGCCTTAGATTGGAAGCATATCCTCTTTTCACTTGAGGGAAGTTGATAAACATGTCCGAGTTAAAAAAATTAGAACACACAAGCAGACATTTGTCGAGGTGTTCTTGCACATTCCCCTTGAAAATGAAGTCCAGCCACAGATTCTTATGTTTTTCCAGGCATGGCATTTGTGCGAAAATTGAAGTAACTTGAAAGTTTGAAGTGAAAGTTTGATACAGCGTATTTCTTGTATATTCATCTTAATGTCCCCTGATATATAAGAAGTGTGTTTTTATATATCAATGTATGTATTAATTATGCTGAGCAATGCCTGTGGTTGCATTCTATTGACTTCTCTGCTGTATTCTTTCATGTGTGGGTATTAAATTGCTACAACATAAAGGGGGTGCAGTTATGCAGGACAGGAGACTGGGGGGGTGGGGGGGACGACGTTCTTCTTAAGATCTCCAGCCTGTCAGGGAAGTCTACATATCTTGAATGGTATATGTGTGTGTTTAATTACTTTGTATTAATAATAGCAGTCTGTGTAACCAGAAGCTGGAAATATGAGGAGTAAAACCATTGTATTTGGAGTAAGATGTGAGCAAGGGAATATTCTTTAGACACAACTCAAGTCTCCGGAATGTTGCAGAATGTGTGTGTGTGTATGAAAGCTGCAGTAATACGAGACAGCGAACACCAGATGTGTTTGTTTTGCTAGAGACTCTTGTTTCCGGGTCCTCTGCTGGCTCGCGCTGATTCGCTACGACACGCCAGCTCCTCCTGTTTTGTTTAAGTATGTAAGCCTGTTCTGTCTTTGGTTCGCCCTCTCTTCCTCCTGCTGACAAGACAAAGTAAGTTAGATCTCCCGGCGGGAGGAACCAGAGCCGGGGTAATCCGGATTACTTCGTGATGTTGTGTTATTGTATCTTTTGCCATTAAATCAGCATATTTGTTATAACTTTACCAATGGTTGCTGTGAATTCTTCCTCTGTTAATCTGACCCAATCACAAAAGGACGCACGGAGGCAGAGGGGGGCCTTAGAGCCCCCCGCCAAAGAATGACATCTGCCACAACAAGTGGTGACACCGACGTGGGTGAAAAGGTTTTTTTAGAGGAAACACTAGCAGCCAGCGGACGGAGCAGTCGGGGGCAGATGCCTGGAATAATCTCTGACAACTAAAACCAGAATCCTACAACTGAAAGGTAAAACGGACGCCTGTTTCTATCGAAGGTCTGTAATTGGCTAAGCTAAATTTTTGAGTTGTCAAAGATATTTCCCAGTGTCATTGGAGGTAAAACATACAATGCATATTTTAGTATAGGTAGGTAAGTTATAAAATAAATAAAGCAACGAGGTGTTAAGAGTACGATGAAAGGCCCCGTAGGTTTTTCAGAATCATACGGCTAACTCGTTAGCTACAAGTGAAGAGATGAGGTGTGTAACACCAGGTGAAAAACCCAGTCGATTTTTTCAGAAATCAATATTACGACATACTCATCGGGGAAGTTCAGTGGTTTTCTAAAGACTCCATCCAGAACAAACCAGAATAATACTTTCCAGTCTCATAGGAGCTGCAGTTGTATTATATGTAAAAAATCCAAGAGCAGAAACGCGAACTTCAAAAGCCATTGAAATGAACGGATTTCTCACTGTCTTGTTCTGTTGGGTTTAACTCCCATTCTGTTGAAAGAAATATCGCATCTTAAAAGCTGAACAGACTCTCTTCTTTAATGCCTGAAGAAAAAGGAGTGGGTTTAAAACAAGGAGTGAATAATCAAAGAGTGATCTGAAGTTGGAGTGAATAACATTGAAAATTAATAGATCAATGTGTGAGTTGAGGTGGTAGATATTGAAATAAATAAGAAACTATAATTTGTTGTTTTTAGCATAGTTTTTGTGGGATACAGTTACGTCACATTGTGGTTTTTATGAGAAGTTTTGAGAACTGCTTGTTACTTTTGCATTGCATTGTGAATTTCGTGGTATTTGTCATTAACTGAGAATTGTACTTAATTATATTTCAGAGGAACTTAATTGCATACAGTAACGTTGAGGGAAAGTAAAAAGAGGTTTACTGAGTATATGAAGTACATGTAGGTTATGGTTCGATTCAAATTAAATACAATAGTGGATTATTCCACCTAGATTAGACATAGAAAGAGGAGACTTTGTTAAACATGAGATAACAAACTCACTGTAAGAAATATATATTGTAATGTTATTTAGGAGTTGTATTGATCATACAACAGTGAGATAGGAAACTGAAAACGCAAACAATTCACCACAATTAGGTTTTGTAAGTTTGTCAGTCAGAGGGAAGCTGTTAATGGCTAAGCATGACAGAGGTGCTGCACGGGGTTTTGCTCCAGCCATCTCACACGGTTGGATAAACACATGGAGGTGATTGATGACAGAAGCTTGTGGACAGGAGCAGGCAGCTGCAGGGCCCAGAGAGAGACAGAGAGAGACAAGGAACTATGATAAAATGATAGGAGATGAGATGTTGGGAAATTTAGGCTCAGCTCTAAGTGTTATGAACTGGCTTTGGCTGGTTACATTTTTATTGAAGCCAGACTACAAGTCGTATGGTTTAATTTGTATTGAACTCAGTCTCCAAGCAGTGTGGTTTTTATCTGCACATGTTTGAGTGTTCCCCTCCCCTTCCCCCACTCACTTGAAGTTAATGCTATACTGCTAAGCTAGTTAGCCAGCCAGTTGGCATTACCAGATGGTGAAATAGTTGGAATAAATATAAAACCGGTAACTATTGATTAAATACACAGTGATGGTGTCCACGAACAATGAGAGTAGATTAAGTTGTTTTGTTTTTCATGCTTTTCACCAAAGTTCATTTGAATTGTTATTATTTTAATGTAGTGTTGTTTTATGTTATATTACTAAACTATAATGTACCCACACGCATGTGGTTTATTTGTCACAGTTCATTTTAAAGTCAGCCACCTCATGGCTAGATCTCATCTCCGAGAGTCCATTGTGTTAACCTGTTAAGGGACCCTGTTTTTTTTTCACGACACTGTGTCTCAGCCTGAGACACAGTGTCTCAGACTCTCAGGGCATCTTAATATTTAAAAACCTATTAATGTGTTATACCAGATTAACAAGAAGAATCTCAGCTAACTGACGATACGAATCATTTTTACCGAAACAAAACACAAGTCTCACAAGAAGCGTTAGCATTAGCCCTTAGCTAAAACGGGCAGATGCTACTTCCGGTGCTAACTAGCAAAAACGATCTTTAAAACTTAATATTTTCGGCACAAACTACATATCATCTGAAAGCTGATACTCCACATATTATTTTGTTATAAGTATCATCACTGTAGGACACAAACTCACTGAGCTAGAAGCCAGAACAGAGAAGAAAAAAAAAAACAGTTTTCAAAACCATAACAATAATTATGTCTTACCGTTGCTGTTTTGTGATCAAAGCTCGTGTTCAAGGGACTAAAAACGCTGTTCAAGGTTAATCCAATGTCTCTTAGTCACTTTAGAATTGTTCCTGACAATCTATCATTACATTCATGGCAGCAGAGTAGGTATACATTTTGCAGTCCCGAGCTAATGCTGTCTCACGTGCTGTTTACGCAAACCTCTCTCTACTTGACGTAAGTGTTTAGTAGGACTTACTAACTGTCACTCGATTCTATTGGCTCTAACGGTTCAGAAAAGGTGTCAATCACCCAAATCGACCAATGGGTTCCAAAGATATGATCCTGCGTAGTATAAACTACGCCCGCTCCGGCTCCATTACGCATTACGCAGCAAGACCGCACCGCAGCAGGACAGCACCACAGCAGGACAGCACCACAGCACGCAGCGACGATAGCACGCAACAGGTAACAGAGCACATTTCAAGGACGTTGATTTCTTTGCTTTTAGATCTTTTTCTTGTGTATCCTCTTTCCATTTTAGCAAATAATGGCAGCCAGAAGGGAGAGCTTCACCACCGAGCAGGTGCTAGAGATGCTAGCTGACGATAGCGGGCTATGATCATACCAGATGACTCTTCGTCGGATGATGAAGATCTCCTCCAGCCAGACCTGGATCCGGACAGTAGTGACTCGGATGTTGAACTACCACCACGGGAAAGGTATGTAATCTCTCTGTTTTTATATATTACTTATGTGTTTGGTGGAACTGTGTCACAGTGCTAGCTTAGCCAAGAAGCTACAGGAATGATTAGGCAAAATGCTAAATAGTGTTACTTGTCTTTTTGGAGTTACATTTTCTAAATGAATGGCCAGTGAATGAATATATACATGTGTTTACTTATTTATTTGGTGTAATATTATTCATTTATAGTCCAATATTATCCTTTTTATATATTACTTTTGTGTTTGGTGGAACTGCATCACAGTGTTAGCTTAGCCAACAGGAATGATTAGCCAAAATGCTAAATAGTGTTACTTGTCTTTTTGGAGTTACATTTTCTAAATGAATGGCCAGTGAATGAATATATATATATATATATATATATATGTTTACTTATTTATTTGGTGTAAAATTATTCATTTATAGTCCAATATTATCCTATAAATATAAGCCAGTGAATTAATCTCTTTGTTTTTCCACATTTGTTAGATGAGGAGTGACCCCAGCAGGACAAAGCCACACACCCAGAAGACTTTCAGGGAGCAGCTTGCTGCAGAATTGTTGGAGTTTGCTGAAGGCCCTGCACCGCCACCACCCCCTCCTCCACCACTCACATGCATGCCCGAGTATTATGGGGAAGATGCCACCAAGGTCAGGAAGAACTGCAGGAGGTGCCTAGATGCTGGACTCAAACGGGTGAAGACACCTGTGTACTGCAGGAAGTGGCAGGTCCCTCTGTGCTTCACTGTCAAAAAGAACTGTTTCAGGGAGTGGCACGACCTAAATACTGGAACATTCAGGTAGGTATAACGTTTTGCGAGTGTTTATTTAAAAAAAAAATACTTGTTGTTTTTATATACCTAGTGTGATTTTATTGTATAGTGTGTTGGTAAAATATTTGTTGTTTTTACAAACCTACAGTGTGGTTTTATTGTATAGTACGTTGGTAAAATGTTTGTTTTTACATGCCTATAGTGTGTTGGTAAAATGTTTGAAATAAATTTGCCCCAGTTGGAGTCAAATGTTACCTATGTTTCCGTTTTTTTTTATTGTGCAAGTACACCTACACACACTGACCTACAGTGTAGTTTTATTGTATAGTGCGTTGGTACAGTTACATACACACAGCTACACTTACACATACACACCTACACATACCCACACAGCTACACTTACACATACACACCTACACATACCCACACACACCTACACTTACACACACCTACACACACAACAAATTATTTAAAAAAAAAAATTATTTAAAAAAAATATATATATATTTTTTTAAATATATATATATTTTGGTTGGAATGAATACCTATAGTGATGATTCAATGTAATACAATGATTTTTATAGTCTGGTACCTGAAAAAGGTCAAATGGCACTGATGGAACCAAATGTGCCCAAAGCTTATTCCGCCTGGACTTTATTTTCATAAACCTCTCTAAAAAGGTCAAATGTCACTTGTTTTGCCTCAATCTTGATACAGGGTACTTATTATATGTTATACTTTGGATTCCTAAAGCTTTTAGGCTACTAACCCATCATTCAAGGTTGGTCTTCACTATAAGTAATGGGTTTTCTTTAGGCGGAGACAGGAATTTAATTTTTTTTGCTATGTTCCATCTGAATTTACTCTAACACAGAAACATCTATATCGATTCTGACACTTCTACATCCAACTCACAGATGTAACCTTGCTTTGATAACAAAAATTATTCGTATAAACCTTTTAGAAGTGAAGTTATAGTCATTTGTTCTGGGAATATCATTTTCGAGCCTTACACCTGAAAAACAGGCTCAGGGTTTAACAGGTTAATGATTAAGAGGTCCTTTTGTTCTTCAGGCCACATGTTAAGGATGATCAGCATCCAATTTATTTGACCCCATGAGGTCAAGAGTCATTCTGTTAGACCACAATCTTGTGAAAGACAAATCATTGTTCTTTTGTCACATTTTGAATTACATAAGAGTTCATTTTGCTAAATCAATGATCTGATTAGTGTGCTCTGCAGGTTTACTATTGTTCTGAGTAACAGTGGGATTTAAAGTATTGGCGAAAGTATGGAGGGGTTCTTTCCTAGTGTGTGGAATATGCGATGCTGGAAACATGTAGGTGTTCAAATTATAGGAGAAAATGGTTTCCTGAAAAACTTAGTTTGGGTAAATATGTCACAATGGACGAAACGATTATTAGAGGGAGTTTTTGTAATATCATTAGTAGACATTAGGGGTGTAACGGTATCCGTATTTGTTCAGACGTCACGGTTCGGCACACGCAGTCACACGACGAATACGCCTTTTTTTTTACGAGTGGGAAAAAAGTATTTCATTCAGGGCAGTATCCACTACACTATATATAATCCAGGGGGCGGTATTGCGCCTAAAATCCGCCCTTAAACGACAAATGAAGAACAAGAAGAAACACAACAACAAAATGAACAAAATACAAGAAGAAGAAAAGTTAGTATGGCGATTTCAGATAACACACAGGAGCTAGAACCCACCTGGCACCTGCTTCTTTTAAATCAGCTGTGTGGGAACATTTCGGGTTCCCTGTGGACTACAATAACGATTAAGTGTGCGAGTGGTGGATCGGACGAGGACGGTGTGTCGGCGTTGTTCTACAGTGGTGCGGTATGCTAATGGTAACACACGCCAAACATGCTAAATCATATCAGAAGGCATCACCCAGATTTGCCAATCACCGGAGCCCGGCAAAAGACAACAGCAGTTCAACAGCTTATCCCCGCTGTTTTTAAGAAGCCAATAGACATGAGAGCTTTTGGCATATGTTTTCCAACGACTTTGCGCTCTTGAAACACTTTCTTATTATTTATGATGTAATATTTTCAAGACATTCTTTTTAGTTTTACAGCTTGATGAAACCTTTTTGTTTGACATCAGCCATTATAGATAATATGGCCATCTGAGTGTACTGTGTATGGTTTGTTTTTAACTGTTTAATACAGTTAATTATTCAAAAATGTCAGAGTTCTTTATTTTTAAACTGAAACTTGCACTACTGTTCAAACATAAATAACAACAAACCTGGAATTATGCATTTTGGACTTTTTTTTGCTTTTTCTTGTTGTACCGAACCGTACCGAACCGTGACCTCCAAACCGAGGTACGAACCGAACTGTGACTTCTGTGAACCGTTACACCCCTAGTAGACATTAATTGTGTTGTGTAGATGGCAGTTAACTACTAAGACAAATAGTATGATTAGAAAAGGACAGAGTGGAAAGGGTTGAATTTATTTAACCTCAGTGTGCTAGTTAATATATCATTAACATATCCAATTTTCTTCACTGTTAAAGAAAAAAGGGGGACAATTCTGGTTTAATGTAATTCGAACATTTGAACTGTTGGATACAAACAGAAGGAAGATAGCTCATATATGAGATTTCAAAGGTCTTTTATTTTGAAACTGTACATCAGATTGTCCAGATTCTCTCTGAGTGGCTAGATGGGGTGTCCTGCTATCACCCTGTAGTGAAATAAGTCTTTGATAATTTGACAGTTTTTTATTTATTCTTGTATAAAAACAGAAGGACGATAGCCCATATATGAGATTTCAAAAGTATTTTATTTTGAAGTTCTACATCAGATTGTCCTGATTTTCTCTGATTGACTAGATGGGGTCTCCTGCTATCACCCTGAAGTGAAATAAGTATTTGATTGACTTCGAATGACTCTTTGATTATGGACGGTTTCCATTAAATAATAATCAAAATATAGATGGACAATAGATCTAATTTGAGATTTTAAACAGCATACATTTTAAATTGTGCTTCAGAAAGTAATGTTATTTTAGGAGTGTTGTGAGATGGTGTCAACATCAATTGAAATTATTCACCCAGTGGAAATGTCAGATATGTCTTCATAACTGTATACTTACATTTTACATTCACTCAGTTATAATGTGGTAGTTATACGTAGTTTGTTTTAAATTATTATTGATCACATTATATAGTACATATTTCTTAATTTAAGCTCCAGTATATATGAATATGTTTGGTGTGTTTTTTAGGTATATTTGTTATTGACCGAGTAAACGCTTTTATTTTGAAGGCAGTTTTTATAGGCCTCTACCGTAATCCATAGGATATTCGCGCACCGCAATACAACGTGCTTTTGACTGTGTTTTCCGAAGTGGGGGCTGGCTTGACCACAGTCTGTTTATCCAGGGTTTCCTAACATGAAACGTTTTATTTCACCTTGCTATGTGTTTTTAACGTATATTAAAAAACGGGGACATTTCCGGGGACAGTTTCAACCGGGGACAGGCCAATACAAACAGGGACTGTCCCCGGAAAACGGAGACGTCTGGTCACCCTACCTTAGACATGCTGGCAAATAACACAGATGACATGGCCCAACCTCTCATTCCCATGATAGGTGGAGCGTTGCCCATGTAGGCGGAGCGTCACCGCCCACTATTCCGGGCTGACGTCAGCTCGGATGGAATCTGTATCCGCTCGTTGTAGGCCCGTTTTTAAAAGATTTGGGTACAGAGGAAAAGAGAGAGGGTTGTATTTTCTGACACTTGGTGAGTTCCCTGGAACACCGGGGACACATATGCATGTATAAAAGACGTACAAAAGTGCATTTTGCATGATAGGTCCACTTTAATTAATGAGGAGTTCCTGGGTGACTTTGATTGAAGCAATGGTCCGCTGCAGCAGGGCACTTTTAAACCTGCCATCTTCGGCTGGCTTGGGTCCCACACTGGATCGACTGGTGGAGGTAGATCCAACTCACGTTTTACTGCTTAACTCTCTGAGTCGACGCACGCGGTGCCACGTCGAAGTGCACATATTTTACCTATTTATCATATATTTTCAAAAATAAGGATTATAAATATGATTCAGATAACCGCGGAATCGCTGGAACTGTAGCTTTCCAGCGGGACCTCTTGTGAGACTGTAACCAGGGCAAAGCAGCCAATAGGGCTGCTCAAAGCAACTTGATTTAGCGTTACACTGTGTGGGATCGATGGATCCGTGTGTCCGTCAAGGACATCTCGGCCGGTAGTCATTTTGTCATGAAATGACCAATGGACACTCAAGAAATCACTAAGGACCTACCCACTAAGAAAAACAAACATAAACCACGTGTCTCCCATCAGTTTACGTCTTTGAGGAAGAGAGAGAGGGGGTGTTTCTCAATGTCGAGTACGCTTCCTTGGTAGCACATGTCTGCCGAGCATCTTGCTTCAGAAGCGAGGCAAGAATACTTCCTGGCATTCGGAAATGAAGAGTGGAACAGGCGAGCAAGTGTGCAGGTGTGTGTCATATGAGAGGCCCCGCCTTACATTTTTCGCCACAGATTTGGGGAAATTGGTCCGTGCGCAAAGCACTTTACCACCAACGAACTGTCACAAGGGCAAAGAAAATCATTTCTGACCCCTTCCACCCAGTGAAGGTTTGAAGTGAAAAGTTGATACAGCGTATTTTTGGTATATTCATTTTAATGACACCTGATATATAAGAGGTGTGTTGCATCATGTTATCACTAATATATGTGTGGTTTTATACATTCCTGTGTGATAATAGTTGAAGGAACAAAGTACATTTTTCCTCTTAAATATAGAGGT
Source organism: Pogonophryne albipinna (assembly GCA_028583405.1). NCBI lineage: Eukaryota > Metazoa > Chordata > Actinopteri > Perciformes > Artedidraconidae > Pogonophryne > Pogonophryne albipinna. Next base: position 16,438 of record JAPTMU010000554.1, on the reverse strand, counting down.
TTTTATATATTCAACAATATTCCCTTTTTCTTAAAAGTAGATTAGCGCAATAGTCTTTTTCTTCCACTTTTACATATAATCAAAAGGGTGGTTTTTTGGCTATTTGTGAGTTCTGTTTTGAGTGAAAAGATTACCCGTTAAGTGTCTTTCAGAAAGTCTGTGCAAATAACAGGGGGATTTCCCCCAGATATAAGACTATTGGAGCAGCTATGTGAAGACTGCTCAAACAATACCTGTGTTTGTGTTTTATATTGATTTCTCTGTTTTGTTCTTTCATAAATGTGAGGACTAAAATTGCTATGAACATTGTGGGGTGGTTGGCGTAAACAGGTTTTTATTACTCTGTGGGGGAGGTGTAGTTATGCAGGACAGGGGGTTAGGTGGATGAGAGTACCTTCTTGTTAAGATCTCCAACATGTCAGTGAAGTCTACATACTTTGAATAGTAGATGGGTGTGTTTAATTACTTTGTATTCATAATAAGCAGTCTGTGTAACCAGAAGCTGGAAATATGAGATTATTAATATGTATTATCTTTGTGAGCAAGGGGATATTCTTTGGACACAGCTCAAGACTCTGGAATGTGCAGAAAAGGGTGTGTGTGAAAGTCTATGCAGGAAAGGGAGATAACGGACACCAGATGTATTTTGCTACAACCTCAGAGACACTTGTTTATTATCTGGTTGGCTCGCGCTGATTCGCTGCGACACGCCATCTTTTTACATCTCCCAATGAGATGACCTGGCCCAGCTCCTCCCGTGTTTTGTGGTATATAAGCTTGTTTTGTATTAAGTTCGTTCTCTTTTTCCTCTTGCTGCGACGACCGCAACAGCACGAGAAACTAGAGCAGGAGTGCTCCTAATTGTGTAATATTGAATTGTATTGCATTGCATTATTACCTTTTATAATTAAAACAGATTATTATTTAACTGGTATCCTGGTGTTTTCTGATTTCCCTCCTGTTATGATTTTAAGCAGCTCGCCAAACGAACACGCGGAGCCGAGGTGGGTTTTAAAACCTCTCTGGCTACAACACCAGGTCACCATGTCTTCCAACTTCTGCCCTCAGGGAGGCGTTATAGGTCACTGTCCGCCAAAACCGCGCGCTTCAAAAACAGCTTTTTCCCCTTTGCAATATGGACACTAAATGGACTCTAAATAACCGCAATGAACAATAACAATCCACCACACCTTGAACTTTATGTTATGATATGTCTTTGCCCTGTGCTGTGTGTTGTACTTTTTATTGTCTGTTTATTGTATGGAACAAGCTGTAATACTCTGCACTGAACACGAATTCCACCAGCCTGGCTGTGGGGTCATTAAAGATTCTAATCTAATCTAATCTAAATTGAGGGGATTTTAAGACTGCGGAGTCTACACATGTGCAGCCTCGAAATTTCTCCAAACGAAGTACGCCGGGCTCGGTAGAATTCCAAGTATGCTGGACATTGGAACAGTACTTCGGTGGCACTCTGACGTAGTATGCTTGAAATAGCGGCTCTGGAGCAGCTTTACTCGAGATTGAGAAACACCCAGAGGCTCCTGTCCCACCTCCAAAACTTTCTTTTTAGTTGTGCATTGTTATTTGTGCTTAAGAAATATTACACTTTATTTTAATGAAATTAGTCATAATTATTGTCCTACTTTGTAATTTGTTTTTCAGAGTTTTTATTATTTATTTGTTTTTCTCTTCTTTTTTGAGAAAGTGATTATTTTTTAATTGTAAAAGAACGTGTAACCCAGGTTATGATGGTGTTGACTAATTTACGTATGTTTCCTGAACGCCTCACTGACCAACCCAGTCTCACGGCATTTCGTGTTATAGTCACGACATTTAATCTATTGATTCGTGTTCACCAACACGATTTTCACCTTTTTTTCGTGTCACACAGAACGATTTTAAAAGCAATGTATTTCTATTGGTAGTATGTTTTGTGCCTGCAGCACGTCTTTTTGTCCGGTCGGGTCTTGGAAGACCGGAAGCTGTGTGGTTCATAAAAACATGTTCTTACTCAATATCAAGCCACGATTATTGTTTTTATTTTAAGTCGTATAATGTCGGAATTCTTTTGCCGTCTGTGAGGAAAATAAATGGGGCTCAGAGCCTCAGAATACTGAAATCTGTATTTTTTAAATCTTTTTTTCCTTCTAATTTGTTATTCTTTTCTAAATAACACACTTAGTTGGGTGGGTAGAATGGGGTATCATGCACCCCCTGAAATATACTTCTAATCAGCTTTTTTAGATTGTAAAAATTGTGTAGAAAACGATTAGCTATGTTAAAAAGTTGACAAATTGTCCCACTTATATTTTTTTCCCAAATTAGTGTTTATTTACCCTAAAAATCGAGTTTCACTCACCTTTCACTATATCTCAGCCATTATTGCAGATATCTGAACAAATAAGGTATCCAGATCCATACATTTCCACGCAGTTTTGGCCCCCGCCTTGCCTGGAGGATAGGACCGAGAGATGACAGGGATCTCTGCCCGCCTAACGAGTGCCTAAATGGGACACCTTTCGCACGATGATGCAAATGAACAAAACAATGTTTTGAAAATAAACTGGATAGATGATAGGGGTCTTCCTAGTTCGCTGAGTGCAACTTTCCTTCTTTGTCGCCCCCGGTTCTATACATTATACTGGGTACACTTCCCGGTACCAAAATGCTCATGCATACAGATAGGATGTTGATCGGTTGTCCGATCTGTAAAACGTCCTACAGGGCCCTGAGCAAGCATTTGCAAAGGCACCATAGTGTGCATAATTTAGTTGAACGAAAAATTCTGCTGTTGTTGGCCAATGGACGTACAAACATTAGGCTCCATCCATGCACCATTGCAGGATGTGAATATAGCGGGACAAGGCTGGACCGGCACTTGGACAGAGACCATGTTGAGCTGTCCCGAGAGGAGTTACATGTGGTCGTAAATAAAGTAAAAATGACAGTAGCAACGAAGGAGCTTCATGACCTTCGATTGAAAAACCCTCCAGTTGCGATGATTACCTCTTGGGAGGTGGACTATGAGGGTGATGAGGTCCTGTCACCACCTCCACCCTTGTCCCCAGTGATTTCATGTCACAAACCGGAGTGTATTGAATGGAGGATGGAGGCAACCACCATGAGGAATCAGAGGGACATGTATGCTGCTGGGGTGAAAGCCCTGCGCAGCAAGCTGCAGAAGATGATAAAAAACAAGCGACAGAGGAGGAACCGGAGGGCCGAGGACATGCATGGGTTCGATGAAGAGGATGGGGAGGAACAAGAGCGGGTGCTTCTAAATAAACGACCCCGAACAGAGGCAACACCAAAGAGGCAGTCCAAGTCCAAAGGTCCCTCCTTCAGCAAGTCCCCCATTCCCTCGCGCAGCAAGTCTCCCATTCCCTCGTGCAGCAAGTCCCCCATTGCCTCTCAGACACCTGTATCCAGCTCCTCTGAACCGGCATCCATAGATACAGAGGCCTCGTCAACCTCTCCTCCCATAAATTCCCCCTGGTTCAGCGGCAGGGGCCGGGGGAATATAATGCGGGAAATAACATTCCCACCCATCATGGGTAAGTGTGTTGAATAACAACAACAAATGCAGTTTCTGTAACACACAATGTGTTGTCATTAAAGTACTGTTATGTTTCACAGAGGAGTATCTACAAGGATATCGGGAGCATTACGAGGGCATCGACCCAACAGTGAGGCTCCACGAAAACGCAGTCTCCAAACTAAGCAGTCAAATCGTTCCTAAGCTTCATGGCACACGGTTTCAAACGCCTGTCTGACTGGCTCTTTCTGAGGGATCTGAAGAGGATACGTGGGTGAGTAACATCAAAAAACTGTCCATGATGTTACCATCATTGTGTGTGTTCTCCACATTGACGCAATACGATGTACTGATGCGTTTTCCTTTGCCAACAGCTGGTCCCGGAGCCTGATAAAGTCAAGCCTACAGGTCACGACCTCTGACTTCTATATCAAAAATATATCACAATTTCTCAAGTACATGGCAGACACACCATGCAAGGGGAGCAGGCTCAACCAATACGACATGATTGTAATCAAACGGGAAGTTGTTGCCATCCTGAAGTCCCTGAGGAAGAAGGTGCTTATCCACCAGATGCAGGTGAAGCGGGACAAGATGGAAGGTCTGCCGAGCCATAAAGACATCATGGCATGTTTGACTGCGGCCAACACTCGCATCCCTCAGCTCCTGGACGTGATGGCCAGCAATCCGACTACCGCAACCCGGCTATTGCTCTATGGGTACATGACCCTCCATTGGAGCTGCATTTATGGCCACCGTCCGGGGGTCTACTCCAACATGACCAACGCCGAGGTCCGAAAGGCGGAGACAACTGGCACTGCCTTTGGCTACCTCATCCACGTGGGTTTTAAATCGTTTTTTCACTTTTAAAAACAGCTTTCTGCCCTGGAAATGATTTCTAACCATTATTACCGTTGTGGAGGGGCAGCAGGAAGGCTTTACCCGGCTTTTAAACACTCATTCCGGGGTAATAAAGCCATGGGCATCACCCTGGAGCTCTGCCTGTGAGTGTGGGACCCTGCTTACAGCCGTACTTATGTTCTTGTACATTTCACGAGTCAAATGTGGATGAAATGGACGTTTCCTGTCCATTTCATGTACATTTCACGAGTCAAATGTGGATGAAATGGACAGGTTTCAAGCTGTTTTCCGGGGTTACATGGCAATGATTTCTAACCATTATTACCGTTATGGAGGGGCTGCAGGGAGACTTTACCCAGCGTCCAGACACTCATTCCTGGGTAATAAAGCCATGTGCATCCCCCTGGAGCTCTGCCTGTGAGTGTGGGACCAGTGACTCTGTAAGCAGCAGCCTGTCAACTCTGGGTGGGATTGAGCGAGGTGCTGGATGGAGCTGCTCTCTCTGGGTCACAGCCTGGACATATTCCTGTACATTTCATGTGTCAAATGTGGATGAAATGTTGTTGTAGCTGTTTAGTCTGTGATTTGGGGCTCTGTGTAGGGCCACAGAGAGGTGCTTTTCCCCGGTGTATTTCATGGAAGTCTGAGATAGCCTCTATTTACAATACTTTCCCCCCCCTTTCAAACACGTATTCCTGGGTTGAAAAGTCAGGTGCTGCACCACCTGTGCTCTGGGTCTGTATTCACAACCCTTTCCCCGACATTTCAAACAGTTTTCCGCACGTTTTAAACACTTATTTGCAATGTCCATTTCATGGACACCACTCTATGTATTAATGTCCGTGATATGGACATATTATTCTGTACACGCCACGGACAATGATGTCCACTCACTGGACATTAAGCCCCCCGGTGCATTTGTCCTGAATTACGCGAGAAACCCCAAAACTTTAACCTTTTATATCTCTGCGGGGAAAGCTCGCCCGTCTCCGGTTCTTTTTCCACGTGGAAGGCCCCTGCACTGGCTATCTATGTAGCACCCCAGCTTATTTTTATTTTGCTCTGGGGCCGAACTGCATGCCTGTACACTTGGAGTACCGCGACCTGTAGTTAATGTCCACACAGTGGACACACAAGTCCCTAAGTTAGGGTAGAGTCCCATCAAACTTCCCTTACTTTCCTCCAGAGTCTGGAATTACTATGTTATCTTTTTGGAGTACCATGAAAACCGGCCAAATGTATCCGAAAATAGTGCATCATAATGCAGGTAGAGTCACCTGACAACTCCCCTTGCAGTCCTCCAGAGTCTGGAAATACTATGTTATCTTTTTGGAGAACCATGAAAACCGGCCAAATGTATCCGGAAATAGTGCATCATTATTCCGTGACAACTCTCCTTGAATTCCTCCAGAGGCACGTTCAAAAACTTAAAGTTTGTTAAGAACCATGATTCGGGTCCTCCAGGCAACAATTGTATCCGAAATAGTGTCTCATTATTCCGTGACAACTCTCCTTGAATTCCTCCAGAGGCACGTTCAAAAACTTAAAGTTTGTTAAGAACCATGATTCGGGTCCTCCAGGCAACAATTGTATCCGAAATAGTGTCTCATTATTCCGTGACAACTCTCCTTGAATTCCTCCAGAGGCACGTTCAAAAACTTAAAGTTTGTTAAGAACCATGATTCGGGTCCTCCAGGCAACAATTGTATCCGAGCCAAAGCACTCATATAGCGGACACATTCCTCCATGATGTGAAACAGCCGTTTTTTTTCTAAATGCTCTCAAAAACCGGGTTTCCGATTTCGTGCAGATGGTAGCTTGGAAAAGATGAATAGATTTATTTGACGGAGGAAGGGAGGTCTCGAATCCCCTCTCCCTTGTAAAATGAAACGTGGGGGTGAAAATGTGTCCGGGGCTTCCGCCGGAAGCGCCGAAGACTTGAGTTTTTGTGAGCCCCTCCTCCGTTGGCACTTAGCCGTTTTTTCGAGAATTTCAAATAACCTCCACAACCTCGCACCGTGAGACCCCGGGACCCCGAAATTAAGCACTCCCCCACGGACTAAACCCAGATAATCACACCCTCAAGAACCTCGTGCCCATGGGAGCCTTAAAGGGGGGGGGTGGAGTTTGCGGGGCTTTACTGTCCGCCCACTAGCATCCATATTCGGCCTTCTTCATGAGCTGCGTGTTGCCCTGCAAAATCACATTTGGTGTATTTCCAAAAAGCTTTGAAAATACACCTATATCTGTCATGTCCTGTAAAATAGATTTGCCTCCGATGGCGGGTCAAACCTGCTGTTAGCACAGCTGACGGCTGGACACTAGCCGTAGAGGAACACCAGGGCAGGACCAGGCAGTTCCCTCTTTGCAGACAAGCATATATGGTTGTTACGCAGGATCAAACAGGTAGCCTGTGATGAAGTAGGGTCGACCCTATATCATGTGAAGCCACCGAACACTGGTCCCCGGGGGAACCGGTGCCCGGAGCAAGGCCAATTGCTGAATGCCGCAGCCGACGAAGGCCGCAATGCAACAGTGGAGGGTTCGAGAAACGACAGTGTTTGCCGGGCGCACCGCGGCGGATGTGGGGAGGTTCCAGCCCGGAACCTCCGTCCCGCTGCGGGACCCGTGGTGGGACCCCTGAGTCAGACGGTTAGTATCGGTCACGCTTCATATCGGGCGACCCGGGAGGGAAGAGACACGCAGGGTTACCCCCACACAGCACACCCTCCCGGCCATTAGAGTCGAACCCGCAGTTCGGAGGAACCGACAGCCAAAGCACCGGCACGTGGACCGGGGGAGAAGGCCCTCCGATGGCGGGTCGCGTTTACCATTCGATCAGTGAGAAATCAGGAAAAAGTCTGAGTTCACCTTTGGGAGAACCATGAAAAGCCGCCAAATGTATCCGAAAATAGTGCATCATAAGGCGGGTAGAGTCCCCTGACAACTCCCCTTACATTCCTCCAGAGGCAGAAAAAGTCAAAGTTAACTTTTGGAAGAACCATAGAAAAGGGGTGAAAATGGATAAAAGTACCCCAAAATAGTGTTCCATAAGGCGGGTAGAGTCCCCTGACAACTCCCCTTACATTCCTCCAGAGGCAGAAAAAGTCAAAGTTAACTTTTGGAAGAACCATAGGAAATGGTGAAAATTGATAAAATGTATCTGAAAATAGTGTATCATAAGGCGGGTAGAGTCCCCTGACAACTCTCCTTACATTCCTCCAGAGGCAGAAAAAGTCAAAGTTAACTTTTGGAAGAACCATAGAAAAGGGGTGAAAATGGAAAAAAGTACCCCAAAATAGTGTTCCATAAGGCAGGTAGAGTCCCCTGACAACTCCCCTTACATTCCTCCAGAGGCAGAAAAAGTCAAAGTTAACTTTTGGAAGAACCATAGAAAAGGGGTGAAAATGGAAAAAAGTACCCCAAAATAGTGTTCCATAAGGCGGGTAGAGTCCCCTGACAACTCCCCTTACATTCCTCCAGAGGCAGAAAAAGTCAAAGTTAACTTTTGGAAGAACCATAGAAAAGGGGTGAAAATGGAAAAAAGTACCCCAAAATAGTGTTCCATAAGGCGGGTAGAGTCCCCTGACAACTCCCCTTACATTCCTCCAGAGGCAGAAAAAGTCAAAGTTAACTTTTGGAAGAACCATAGAAAAGGGGTGAAAATTGATAAAATGTATCTGAAAATAGTGCCTCATAATGCAGGTAAAGTCCCCTGACAACTCCCCTTACATTCCTCCAGAGTCTGGAAATACTATGTTATCTTTTGGAAGAACCATAGAAAATGGTGAAAATGGATAAAAATGTATCCGAAAATAGTGCCTCATAATGCAGGTAAAGTCCCCTGACAACTCCCCTTACATTCCTCCAGAGTCTGGAAATACTATGTTATCTTTTGGAAGAACCATAGAAAATGGTGAAAATGGATAAAAATGTATCCGAAAATAGTGCATCATAATGCAGGTAAAGTCCCCTGACAACTCCCCTTACATTCCTCCAGAGTCTGGAAATACTATGTTATCTTTTGGAAGAACCATAGATAAGGGTGAAAATGGATAAATTGTATCCGAAAATAGTGTCTCATAATTCCATGACAACGCCCCTTGTATTCCTCCAGAGACACGTTCAAAAACTTGAAGTGTGTTAAGAACCACGATTGGGGGTCCTCCAGGCAACAATTGTATCCGAGCCAAAGCACTCATGGAGCGGACGCATTCCTCCATGATGTGAAACAGCCGTTTTTTTTCTAAGTGCTCTCAAAAACCGGGTTTCCGATTTCGTGCGGTTGGTAGCTTGGAAAAGATGAATAGATTTATTTGACGGAGGAAGGGAGGTCTTGAATCCCCTCTCCCTTGTAAAATGAAACAGGGGGGTGAAAATGTGTCCGGGGCTTCCGCCGGAAGCGCCGAAGACTTGAGTTTTTTTTAGCCCCTCCTCCGTGGGCACTTAGCCGTTTTTTCGAGAATTTTAAAAAACTTCATTTTTGATTATTTTAAGATATAATTGACCGTTTTCTTTACTTTGTTTTGCTTTCCACGG